>CADDXX010000530.1:334025-441096 GCA_902810485.1 Alauda arvensis
CCCCAGCAGAGCATTGAACACACTGAACTCGGCTCGAATTCCAGTGAGGAATCCATCCCTCGCTGCTGCCTTCGGTTCCCTGCCAGCCTGGGCGCTGTCCCGGGGTCCCCAGCGATGACAGCAGCGATCACGATGACACAGCTGTGTTCCACCGATGGGCACAAACCCCTGTGACAGCCCTGGCTGCAGCCGGGGCTCGTGGGGAATTAGGCGGCCCTGGCAGAGGGAGAAGCTGACCCAGCTCAGCTCAGCTGTAATWGTGCCGTGGGAATGAGGGTTGTGCTCCCAGCAGAGTCGGGCTCAGTCCTGCTGCCCCGCCTGGTTCTCAGGGCTGCTGGCACCAGTGTGACACTATTCCTGTCTGCTTTCCAGCCCAGGTGTTCCTTTCCAGCCCTTCTCACCACAGCATCCCTGAGTACCCAGGTCCCACGGCGGGGAACCCTTCCAGGGCCAGCTCGGCRCTGCCGCGCTTATGGAACCAGCGAATCACCGGAATTGCCGGTGATCCCGACTCGTTCCATGTCCCCAGGAGACTCAGTTCATCGAGGTGTTCAGTGTGTGATCTACAGGATGTGACTGGTGCTGTTAAACTGACTGCAGGGTAATTAGATGTTAATGTCACCATTGTGTCAAGGCGACAGCAATGTCACCCCCTGCCACATCCCTGCAGGTTCTGAGTGACTGCAGTGTCACCCTGGAGGTGGTGTAAGCACCCTGCTGACACGGCTGAGGGCTGCCCCTGCAGGGTGGGCTGCTCAGGTGTGACCTGCTCAGATGTGAGCTGCTCAGGTGTGGGCTGCTCAGATGTGGGCTGCTCAGGTGTGAGCTCCATGGCCTGCAACAAATTCATTCACAACTCCCCTGACCTTGATTTTAACTGGGGAGTCAATATTGTCCTTGGTGTTTTAAGTCTGAAAGGTTTCTTAATTAAGGACATGGGGATATGGGCACTTCAAAGCACAGACAATCTCTGTCCAACAAATCCATTTCCCTGTGGTTTGTGAGATCTGGGCACATGCATCACCTCCAGCTCCCCCTCCATCACCTCCAGCTTCTGTCCAACACCTCCAACCCCTGTCCAACACCTCCAGCTCCTGTCCAACACCTCCAGCTCCTGTCCAGCCCCTCCATCTCTTGTCCATCACCTCCAGCCCCCAGGGCCCTGGCCTGTGCCACAAACACCATTTTTCCACGCCTGTGCCCAGTTGGGGACATAATTACCACTTTATATTCACTCCCAGCTGGAGCTTTTGAGTGCTGGCCATGTTCAGAGGCTTGACACTAAAACATGCAGAGCAGTGCATTAAGGCATCAAAAAGGGTAACATAAAAGTCATTGCCATGGCTACATGACAACTTATTTTGCAGTATAATATGTTCTCTGAAATATGGATGATCCCATTCAATATATATCATTTGTTTTTAGCATTTCATTTCTGATAATAGCCCTTTAATGATAATCATGATCTTTTAATGATTGTAATAATTGGACTCCTATAAATCAACAAGCTTTATGTTAAATACGCTGAAATMCTTTAAAAATATTTATTTTTCTCTGCACTTTAGAAAGTGCTTTGGTCTTTTGCAGTGTCTGGAACCTCTTTAGAGCCACATTAAAAAGGCTTCCAGGAGCCTCACTTCCTTCCCTGGCTGCCAAAGGCTCCTCATGTCTTTTTCTTCTTCCTTTAAGGATGCGATAAAAACAAAACAAAACAAAAAAATCAAGCACACATCTTTYGCATCTAAACTGTAATTGATAAGATCGTTCATCTTTTTACCAACCAGAAACCATAATGGGACTAAATGTTGGTGAAGAAGTTGTAAACAAGGGTCTCAGARCAGCAGCACAGCCCTGGAGCTGTCCCTGGCTCCTGCAKGTCCAAATAACAACAACAGCTCTTTGCACATTCTGCTTTTCTCCTCTCAGAGCCAATATTAGGCAGCTTTGTAGCCTATAACTCCCCCATTCTTCAAAAACCCACATGTTTCAGTCTTTCTTGGTAAAAAATAYGGAGAGCTCTCAGTGAGGTGRCACATGCAGAAGGGAAACTGATGGTTCATTCCATCCTGCAGTGCCCCAGATCACACAGGGAGGTTTAACTGCWCATCTTACAGTCACTTACCCAGTTTGACACAGCTTTGTTAGACTTGTATTAAAGACAGGCATGGAAAAAGAGAGAATTGTTTGTAATCCTCTCTACTTTTTTCTACTTTTAAAGGGAAAACTAGAGGCTGTGGATGTGTTCTCACTGACACAGACCTGACCCACCTCCTCTGCTGGTCACACAGATCAGTTGTTTCTCAAACAAATGGGAAATACAGCAAAAAGTTTGARACGAGCAGCCCTTTGCCTGGTGCCTGCCCTGCTGCCTGCACCCCCTGCACACCAGGGTGACCAGGGGACAGGAGGCCACTCCAGCCTGGCCCACAGCCAGCACATTTGGGCAATTTATGTTCTAACGTGTCCAATTGCCAAAAACTCAATGCAAGCAATAATTAYAGCAGATCCCCTCTGTACAGCAGCCATGGAAGGGGAATATTGTCTAAATATTCTCATGYCAACTGCCCACATCAACAACTTGAACAAAAATGGGTTAGAGCTGAAAAAACATGACTAGGATGAGACACACATGCCTGRCTCTGGGAGAAAGAGAAACAGTTTGTGCCTAATGCATTACAGAAATTGCTCCAGAAGGGCTCAGGCAGCCCCAGGCTTTGCTGTCCCACGCAGGACAGCACACAGGCTCCAGCAGAGCTCCCTCCCTGGCACTGGAGCACTGCCCAGTCCCAAAAGCAGAAGAAAACCTCTCTCCTTTCCCTGCTTCCTTCCCTGCCTTTGAAGGAAAAATTCCCAAAAGACATTTGTGCAAACAATAGACAATAATGTATTTATAACAAATAAGTGCAACAGAAACAAAAGCGATGTGTTCAAGGAAAGAAGTGCAGTATTGAAAAGGGAAAGTGCTGGGAATGAACAGAAAATAAGAATATTGATACTGCTGCCAGGAGCAGTACAAAATAATCATTCCTGTCTGCCTGCATCAGCATCACTGCTCAGGGAGCACACCTGGGGAATGCAAAGCCAGRTTTTGTTACCAACCCCTCATTTCCACACAAGTACAGAGCTGCAAGGTCAGACCTGGGGGGTGCCAGGAGCCAGCCCTGCTCAGGTGCCCCCAGGTGGGGGCCAAGSTGAGTCTGGCCCAGCTGAACCCAGTATGAGGCCACCATCCTCCCCATGGCAGCCCAGGAGAGACCCTCAGGTGGCTTAAATGGCAAAGAAAATCCCRAACACTTAAAAACAATCAAACAAGGAAAAAAAACCCCACTGAAACAAAAAAAATTAAACATTTCTCAGGTACATTTGCTRTCAGGGAACTTGGGTCCAATCCCATCAATACTACTGAAAGTATCATCACTTTTACAGTAAAGCCTGGGTTACAGGACCACGTGTTCCCAYGGGAACACACCAGCCCCACACCCTTTTTCAGATCCAAAAAACACACTGCAATCAGAAACAGAGACTTTCCCCCACTCACTGAATGCTCCACTGGAGTCTTTGTGCTGAACTCCCCCACTCAGCTTCTCCCCAGACAAATCTCAAAGAATGATTTACACTGGCAGTAATAGTTATCAAATATTGGGTGATTGTATCAAAAATAGGAACTGGTGCAGAGCATTGTMAGGATAATACACTGGGCTTCTGCAAGGCTTTCCTCCACTTATTGAAGATTTTCCTGTGCTTGGGGTTGGGTTGGTTTTAATAAAAAAGGCTGAATGTCTGGTGCCATCTCCTGGGCAGTGTCACCCAGACCAACAGCGAGCTGTTTTCCTCTAAAAACCGTGAGAGCCGATCGATTTCACTTCCCTGCAATTCACGGGATCACAGACAGGTTTGGGTTGGGAAGGACCTTAAAGCTCATCCACTCCCCTCTGTGCCACGGCAGGGACACCTCCAATGTCCAGCCTGGCCTYGGGCACTGCCAGGGATCCGGGGGCAGCCCCAGCTGCTCTGGGCACCCTGTGCCAGGGCCTGGGACCCTGCCAGGGCAGGATTTGTCCCTAATCTCCAGTCYGAATCTCTCCTCTTCAGTTTAAAACATTGCCCCTTGTCCCATCACTATCTGCCATGTAAAAAGTCACTCTCCCTTTTWTCCTGAGTTCCTTTAGAGACTGCCAGGGGCTCTGAGGTGTCCCWKGAKCCTTCTCCTSTCCAGCTGAGCRCCCCCAGCYCTCCCAGCCGGGCTCCAGAGGGGCTCCAGCCCTGCAGCRRCTCCGTGCCCTCCCCTGSACCCTCTCCAGCAGCTCAGATCCTGTGCTGGGGATCCCAAAGCKGGGACCTTGCCCCTGCAGTGCCACGAAGGTGCCACCTTGCCCACCCCAAGGAAGGGGGAAGGTAACCCCACTCCCAGCCCATAATATGACAGCACAGCTCAGCTTCAGGCTGTTTATTTATAGGGAGAGATTTTTTTCTGTGCTTTCAAAATGTATTTCTAGCAGGTATCAATGTCTGTTTAATTCAAACTTACTGCCCCTTGGGACTCATTAGCAGTTTAACAAACTGGCCGGGTACAAACACACAGCAGATAAAAAGACAGAATCTTAAAATATTGTCTGTGTGCCTATAAAAATAACCTGGGTGAATGATGAAGGGTGTCAGGGAAGTGCTCATCCACATCAAACATTGAAAACATTCTTGAGATGGGCTGTTTAAATATTAAATAAATACCCTGAACTTCTGCAAATGTCAAACAGGAGAAATGATGGAATGCTATTTTTCCTAATCTGTTTCCCACTGTAATTATGGACTCTATACTCCAGCTAAAAAGATCATTTATCTTCTGCTAAACATTTCAATTGCTTTGTCTCCAATAAATTGCAGATATTACCTTTGACAGGTAACTAAGCCCAGCACAGACACAGTGCCTAGAAAATACTTAACATTTTTCTTACATACGACTTTATTGAAATGTTTATAAAACGTTTCATCTCTATTTTTGTGAAAGCTTTTTCACCAAATTGTGTATTGCTAAAGCAAAAAAAAAAGAAAAAAAAATTTCTTCTACCCAGAAAGACTAATTTTAGGAAAGGAAAGATTATTTACAGGAAAATGTTCTGAACTGTATCCCATTTTGTTATAATACCTCCAGGGTAGCAATATCTATACTGATATGCAGTAGTGTGCAAATAACAACACATGTCAGCTGTTTTCCCATGAGCTGACCTGGCCACCAGCATGGCGTGGGACATTTCCACTGTGACATGGACACAGATAATTTATGCACAATAAACCCAAACCACAAGTGGCTGCCTGTGTGAGAACAGGGAAGCTAATGGAGTAGAGAGAGCACTAATGAGCCTTGGCAGCCAGAACAGGGGCTGTGCCAGGCGTGGGGACAGGGGGAGGGGACAACTCACGCATGGAACAGAGCAGGGCAGGCTCTGCACATCCTGGGCAGAGTCACAGCATCCCTGGGGCTGGGAAACACCTCCAGGACCATCCAGTCCCACCTGATCCCCTCCTTGTCCCCATCCAGAGCCCTGAGTGCCACCTCCAGCCCCGGGCACCTCCGGGGATGGGCTCTCCAAACCTCCCTGGGCAGTGCCGAGGCCTGAGCTCCCTTCCAGTGAGGAACTTCTTCCTGCACGGCACAGCCCAGCAGCTCACCTGCTCATTTGTATTGTGCATTACTGAACCGTGGAGGCTTTCCCTCCCTTTGTTATGCAGCATTTGAAGTTCAGTGCTAAGAAAAAGGACCAGTAAGAGCACAGATTCACAGCACCTACCAATGCATTTAATTCACCTCGAAATACCAGATATTTACTGTTCTGGCTGGGATTGCAGGAAATCTGAGCTAAATCGGAGACTTCACTTTAGGAGCTGTTTTTTGTGGCTATTTAAGCCAGGCAAAGCAGCAGGTCTGGTGTTATAGGTCCATCACTGGTGAGAACAAGCAGTTTCTCATTGTGCCTCTGCAAAGCTAGGACTACAAAAATGGCATCAAATCTCAGCACTTCCATAAATATCCAGAGCYTGAGCATTTTGCATGTGAGGTGTTGGAGGGACTCAGGCTCTTCCACGAACAGCACAGGTCACTGCTGCTCACACCACAGGGGTGGGAAAGCTCTTCCTAACAGCTGGATGGAATTTGATGGAAGGAGCGTGCTCGGAAACAAATGCCTGCGCTTGTTTTATCACAGCGTTACTCCAGCCCAGCAGCGGGTGAGGRATGCCTGTTCAGTGACAGATTCGGCTGGGATTGTGTCCTGCATTGGGAGCTGCAGAGCCAGCACGGGCAGCGGGGACATCCCGGGGATGCTGGGTCCGGCTGAGCGGTGCGGGCACGGCAGAGACTGCAGAGACTCAGAGACACCCAGAGACTCTGAGACACTCAGAGACTCAGAGACACGGCAGAGACTCAGAGACACTCAGAGATGCTCAGAGACACTGCCCGGCCCGGCCAGGGGCCACAAACACGCGGGGCCTGGAGAACTCGGGGCTCCCAGGACAGGACACTCCCGGGAGTGCTGGGCAGCGTCGCTGTGAGCAGTGAACACTCAGCACAGCAGAGCAGAGGTGCGATGSCAGCAGAAGAGACCTTCGTCCTCACCGGAGTGAGCAGAGAGCACAGGGAAGGATCAAACGGGGCTGTGCGGTGTGCATTGCTCTGATTAGGGCTGTTATCACCTCTATCRCAGCCTCACGCTCAGAAAGCACACTGAAGCATTTATCTTTTTTTTCTTTAATCTCTGTCAGTGGTTTACAATCACGAAAAAACTATGGATTTCTCCTACATTTTTTTTTAACTTCATAAATCCTTTTTTTTTTCCCTCAGGCGCTCCTGTTGTGCTTTTACGGCTACTCTTTATTGTAAGATTTGTGTATAACGAGATCTTATCAGGGCAAAGCCTTCTTTCATTCCCCTCTGACTTCATCTGGTATCCGTAATCTCAACAGACCCTGAATACAAACGGAACGCGCAGATCAAAACCCACAATATCCGAGGCAAGGAGCCGCAGAGGGGAAAGCCTCCAGCAGGGAGCAGCTCCAGCAGGGAGCAGCTCCAGCAGGGAGCAGCTCCAGCAGTGTGACTCCTGCCAGCCGCTGGCAGAGGAGGCAGGCGCTGGCGGCGGAGCGCGGCAGGTTCGGTCCGCAGCTGCCGAGCGCTGCAGCCGGGCCAGGAGCTGGGCAGGGAAACGGGTGAGTGCGGCTGCCATTCGGACTCTGCTCCTCGCCGGATTTACAGCCCGGGCACCCTCCCGCACTGCCGGGGGCTGTTCCCGAGCTGCGCCCGCCCGGAGCCCGGCAGAGCCGCCCCTGCCCCGCCTCGGCCGGGCGGGCCCCGAGGCTCCGCGCCGCCCCCGGGATCCGGCGCTTCCGGGCGGCGCTGCGGGCCCGGCCCTGGGCCCGATGGGGAAACGCAGCGAGGAGCGGCAGCGAGACACGGCCCGGAGACTGCAGCGCTTCGCGGAGCTGCGAGGTGCGGCCGGGCCGGGCCGGGCAGGGGCTGGGCTGGGCCGGACCGGGCCTAAGCGGGGATCGAGAGGGGCCGGGCAGGAGCTGAGCGGGGCCGGGCGGGGCTGGGCCGCTCCCAGCAGGAGCTGACCGAGCCGTGTCCCGCAGGCAGTGCCGCCCGGCCCGGGCAGCTGTGGGATGCCGTGGTGCTGACAGGGAAGGTACCGGGCCGTGTCCCGCAGGTTCTGACCCGCTCGTTCCCGCAGGCGGTGCCGCCCGGCCCGGGCAGCTGTGGGATGCCGTGATGCTGACAGGGGGGTACCGGGTCGTTCCTGTTACTGTCTGACCGAGCCGTATCCCGCAGGCAGTCCCGCCCGGCCCGGGCAGCTGTGGGATGCCGTGGTGCTGACAGGGGGTACCGGGCCGTGTCTGTCAGGCTCTGACCCGCTCGTTCCCGCAGGCAGCACCGCCCGGCCCGGGSAGCTGTGGGATGCCGTGGTGCTGACGGCGGCGGACGCGGCGCAGGCGGGCGCGTTCCGGGAGCAGCTGGCGGAGAAGCGGCGGCGGGCAGAGCTGCCCGAGGGTGTGCGGTACCTGGTGTGCGCCGACCCGCCCGGACCGCGCATCGGTGCGTGCCCAGCAGGGATAGCGGGGACAGCGGCGGGAGCCCCGGGGCTGGTGAATGGGCTGTGCCGCTCCTCAGAGCGTGTCCTGCGGCCGTGGGAGTGTACTGACGCGTGGGTTATGTGTTCATGCGTGCCTTCAGATAGTTATTTGAACAGTTTGTGTTTTAGTACACTGGCCAGTGGTGATGTGAAATTGGTCTCACTGCTCCTAATACCATCTCATAATTCTTAATTCCTGTTTGCTTTGATGTACAAAGTAAGTAATCTTTATATAATCTGCAGTGTAGAGTCATATRCAAAGGCTAATTCTCAGKAATCTGGMAGTTTTAAGMTGTAGGAGYACATAAAATATCCCAAACCATTTCYTCAGATCCCAAATCTTCCTTRTTTCCATACTGTAAATGTCAGAAGTGCTTCTGAACACTGCCTTGMATCCATTAGTAGGCTTTTATGTGACTTGTTTCTTACAGGAGCTGGTTTYTGTGGCTGAATTATGGCCTATTTAATTGGTTAAATGCTTCAGATGGTGGGGCTGTGCAGAGGTGGCTGGGAGGGGAAATCAGAGTTTTCCCTGGAGCTGTCTGCCCAGGATGCCATCCCCTCAGAGAGCACAGGCTGCCMGAGGGACTGCCCATCAGCTTCTGTGCTGAGTTTATCAGCCATGACACAAGGACTGTCCCATGTCTCTGGCTGGGCACCAGCACACGTCACCTGTCTGAACAGGTGCTACTGGAGCTCTTCTCACAGGTACTAAAATACTTTTTCTTTAGGAAATGGTGGATCAACTCTTCATGCTCTCCAGTGCTTGGAGGAACAGTTTGGTGATGAGTGGACCTCCTTCACTGTGCTGCTGATCCATTCTGGTAAATTCAGTTTTCTATATTTTATGTATTCAGTTTATATATTTTGCTCTAAAATACCTTTTCTTTTTTTCCTTCCTTAAAATAATAAAATGGCAGAGGACCTGGAGCTCCAAAATAGAGTTTCTTGAGGAAAGTAACCCATGTGTCTGATCATTTGAAGTTAGGTTGGTGCTTGCAAATGTTACTGTCCCTTCAACATTTCTTCTCAGCAGTGAAGTTGCTCAGTCAGTGAGAAAGATTTGATTCACAGGTGTGGTTTAAGTTCCTGCCTTAAGACATCCATTTAAGGARCACAGCCCTCCCTTGGGGCACCGTGGGCTCCTCACACCTCTGGGCAGTTTGAGAACTTGCCTTCTTACCCACTGAGTCAGGCCACTCCCAGCTGTGGAAGAAAATCAGTTCTGCAGAGGAGAAGGAAACTAAGTGATAACAAATGTTGTGAGCAAACCTCTGCTTTTCTGACTCTTCTCTGGCTTAAAATTCCCATCAGGAATGTGGGGGTTCTCCCCCAAGCACAAAGCAGGCATTGTTTGCTTTTGTCACTTCAGTGACTGTTCGCTCTGAACCAAAGAGGTAACAAAATCAATCCCAGCTTTAATATGAGCTATGAAAGGCAGGCTGGGTTTTGGACATGAGGTCAGATCTGCTTTGAGACGTGGTGTGTGACCAAGCTGAGAGGTTTTTAATGCTTTTGTGTACCTGTGAAATGGCTGCCTGGGTTTAGTYTTTTGCTCACTTGCAGTGTCTGTGTGGAAGTAAAAGAGTCTCTTTGCAGGTGGGTACAGCCAGCGTTTGCCAAGTGCCAGTGCCCTGGGCAAGATCTTCACCGCCCTGCCCTTGGGGGAGCCCCTGCTGCAGATGCTGGAGCTCAAGCTGGCCATGTACCTCGACTTCCCCCGGCACATGAAGCCAGGAGTCCTCGTCACGTGTGCAGATGACATTGAGCTGTACAGCACTGGGGCCACAGAGGCCATCACCTTTGATAAGCCTGGCTTCACTGCGCTGGCTCACCCCTCGGACCTGGCCGTGGGCACCACGCACGGCGTGTTTGTGCTGGATCCCTGCAGCTTCTCAGGGAAAGGGGCTCTGGAATATGCATCCTGCTCCCGTTTCCTGCACAAGCCTGACGTGCAGACCATGCAGCAGAGTGGTGCAGTGTGTGTGAGGGGGCACTGCCCCCAGCTCGGCACCGCTGGGGACGGGGGCWCGGCCTCGCAGTGTGTGTACACAGACAGCGTGTTCTACATGGACCAGGGCACTGCCCAGCAGCTGCTGCGCTTCTACAAGCAGCTGGGCACTCTTGGCTGTGAGATAGATGCATATGGGGACTTCCTGCAGGCCCTGGGGCCTGGGGCCACTGCAGATTACACCACAAACACGGGTAATGTGTGCAGGGAGGAGCCGGGGCTGGTGGCCGTGCGGCAGCAGCTCTTCTCCCTCCTGCAGGGCACCCCCCTGAAYGTCATCGTCCTCAACAACTCTCACTTCTACCACATTGGCACTGCTCAGGAGTACCTGTTTCACTTCACTGCTGACAGCAAACTGGGGTTTGAGCTGGGCCTGCAGCCTGTGGCWTTCAGCATCGTCCCTGGCACGGCCAGGAGCCTGGGCCAGCTGAGCATCATGCAGAGTGTCCTGGAGCCCGGCTGTGTGATAGGGCCTGGCTCTGTCCTGGAGTACTCCAGGATCGGGCCTGAGGTGTCTGTGGGCAAAGGCAGCATTGTGAGTGGGTGCTGCATAGATTTCAGTGCAGACATACCCCCAGGCTGCTTGCTGAGCTCGGTGAGTGTGACAGTCCCCGATGGGGTGCAGTTTGTCACCATGGCATTCGGGGTGTGCGATGACCTGAAGCAGCACGTGCAGTCCCTGTCAGACATTCACTGCCTGCAGTTCTTTGGGGCCAGCTTACCTGAATGCCTTCACCTCTGGGGCATGGAGCCTTCCCAGCAGCTCTTCTCCAGTGAGGACACCCAGCTGGGGCTGTGGACTGCCAGGATTTTCCCTGTTTGCTCCACCCGGAGTGAATCAGTGCGGATGTCCCTGAGCATGCTGAACTCTGTGCAGCACAGGTCTGCCTTCAACCTGAGTGGCTTTCAGCTTCTGTCTGTGCAAGAAATGCTCGCCCRCAAAGATGTGGAAGACATGCTGAAGTTTAGGAAGCAGATTTATGATGAAATCTGCCTACAAAGACAAAAAGAGAAGTCTGATTTTRGAATGGACAGTACTTGAGCAAATCTCCTGTTTTCATTTGGGGATGATTGGTTACTTCCCAGGCTGTAAGAATCCTAAGGGATAAGTACACAGATCTCTTCTCTGATCTCACTGAAACAGAAATAAAGAAATTGCATAACATTAATAAAGCAGCAAATGCAGATAAACTGTTCTTTTGATTAAAGGAGGGAAATATTTCAGATCTGAAGACACTGATTGGTGACTTTTTATGGGTTGTGTGTTATGTCTTGAAGTTTTTGTCAGTAAGGATATGATACAGAAAAAATTGTGTGTTTGGCTGAAAACTGCTTTAAAAGCTTTTAAAGAGTAGAATATTAGTTCCAGCAAGGTGGAAGAATGCAACAATGTTGTATTCAWGTTTCTCTCTTTTCMTGCTGCCTTTTTGCARCACAGTTTCAGYTAGKTAGAGGTAAAATTATAAAAAGYGTTTTTAATTCAAGAAATCTTGTCTTAGGCATTAATAAATTTTTCTCTTTTGTTTTGTAAATTTTTTATCCTTTCCTGGTTTTTGTCAGAGGGAAAAAGATTGGCATGAGAGATTGTTCTTCCCCTTGTGACTGGTGGTTCTGGGTTCAATASCTGCACAAGGCTGACTGATTTCCTTGTTTTGCAGTGGTTGTTGGAAGCTGGCAGTGTGATGGAGAAGCTGCCAGCTCTTTGTTACCCTCACAGACTGCCTGGTGTGTGCCATGCAAAGCAGCATTTGGGATTTCTCTAAACAGAGCTGTTCCCCCTCCTGTGGGGCAGGGCAGACCCCAGAGGGGCTCATTGGGAGTGGCACCACAGTGTGGATCTTCAGAGGAGCTCTCCCCTTCTCCCCCTCCTGCTAACAAAGTTACCAGTGAAGTCCTGTTTCTGGTTTGGATGCCCAAGATCCAGCTCCAAAAGGGTGAATCTGCCATTTTTAAGAGTGTGCTGTGCAGTACATCAGCCTGATTTGTCTGTAAACATGAAGCATCTTTTCCTCTTGGATGTCTCTGTGGGTTTTCATGTTTTATTTAATGTTTCAGGATGACAGTGTTTATCTCCCTGCTGACTGAATTCCCAGATGGCACCTTTTTAATGCCACCTACGAGGCAGCAGAGTAACATCCCCTGAGCATTACCCACCCTTCCTTAGCTGCACTGGATTTCTTCTTCGTTATAAACCTTCCAAGAAGAAATGCAAAGAAGCTAAATGTGGAGGCTGGGAATTGCTGACTTCAAAGGAATAAGAATTTCTGAGCAAATAGAGGTCTAAAAGTCAGTATGAGATATTGGTTAAACAATGGAAGCAGTAGGTTTGGGCACACTCAAGTCCAAGATAAAGCCTTTAAGTCACAAAGTGAAAGTGGTCAGTACAGCATGGAGTCATGGTTTGTTTATCACCCTGTTTGCATGATTTATTCATCTATTGCCACACAAAAGGTTTTAGGAGAAGCAAGTTTCACACAGACTTTGCATCTTGAGTTGGAGACCAGGCTTTGCTTGGCACAGGCTTTCCTGAGGGCTGCTGTGCTGGGGTCTGGTAACACAAAATGCATCCTTTAACATGGTTATCCACTGTAACTGCTGCTCCTGCATTTGTTCTGAATTSCCTGAGTACCAGGTATTGATTTCATTAGTGAGAGCAAACTGGATAAACACAGGCAGTGGATTTGTTTCTGGCACATAAGTGTTGGGAAAGGAGRAGGAGGAAAAGCAGTGACAGAACAATTTGTGGAAAAGGCTGTGGTGGGTTGGGCCAGCAGCAGCTGCTGTGGTTCAGGGAGCAGTGGGAATTCCAGCACACAGAAAAGGAGTGCCATCCTGGTGGTGGCCRTGGATTAGCACAGCCAGCCCCCAGCTCAGGTCCTGAGGAAAAGGTTTTAATGAAAAAAARCAAAACAAAAYAAAAAACTGTTGTAATGAAATGAGCATAGATTTACCAGGTAAGAAACATTGCCCTGCTTTGTGTGTCACCCAGTGCTTTCCTCTCACTCTGAACAGTTTTGTCTCAAATTGAGAAGGCAGATTTCAGTCAATATTAGCCTGGATAACATCAGCAGGTTTAATGGGTTTACTSCACAGGTATGGGAATATCTGGGGGTGTCCTGTTCCTCATTTTTAAACTGCAATCAAGTTTAATGTGAGATGTTATGAAGAACTTCACAATATATATTTTATTTATAGAGAGCYATGTTAATTATTTTCCCATATGGAGGGATGTAAAAGCCACATGGATGTGACACTTGSAGACAGAGGCTGGTGGTGGCCTTGGCAGTGCTGGGGGARTGGTTGGACTGGATGGTCTGGGAGGGCTTTTTCAGTCCAAATGCTTCCTTGATCCTACAGTTCTCTGTATTGCAGCTATTTGTGAAGTGTGTACATCTTTAGCTGCAACAAATTGCAGCAAGGATCATGTTACAGTGTGAGCACATCTTATTAAAATCAGAAAGCCTGCAGACCAGACCCTTCCTGCCAACAATAATCCAAGGCTGATGTATTCAGTCTGTGTGTGTATTTTATCCATATTGCATGTACAACTCCAGGTAATCTTTGTATTCCTCAGTCTGTTAATGCAGAGGACAGCAATATTCTCATGCAGCCAGCTGGGGTGAGTGTGTCCCAAGGAAACTCCGAAACTTGTGCAAGGCCACCAGTGAAACCTCACTGCAAGGTCATCTGGGGCTTGCTGGTTCCCAGTACCAGGCTCTCAAACAAAGCATCCTGGCCAGGATTTCCCTGCAGTCCATGATGAAGGGTGCAGTCATGAGAGTGCCAGGCACTCAGCACCTCTGTGGGTGGGAGTCATGGGCTGAAAGCCAGGCTTTGGTTCTGGTTGTTCCTCACAGAGGTTCCCAGGTGGGTGCAATGTTCCTGTGTCCTCCAGATCACTGCCTGCCTCCATCCATCCTGAAATGCAATTTGGGCTGCTACAATCTCAAACAAACTCAAGATGAGCTTTTAATGATTTTTTTCATGTCAGCTTCCTTTATGTAATTAGTTTGGCTGTGTAGTACAATAATAGGGCTCATCATGAACATGATTGCAGTGATTTCCCTGAATGCCTTGAGCCTGTGCTGTGATCAGCAGAGGTTCAGCCCTGCTGTCAGTGCTAGACTGAAATCTGAGAGGGATTATTGCAGTGACCTGTGGGGCAGGAGCCTGGGCTCTGAGAAACKGGGCTCTTAACAAAGAGCACAGGGAGAGGCAGCTGAAATAAAAACRAGCAGCTGAGAGGGATCTGTGCCAGAGGGATCAGGGGAGCTGAGGGGAGGCAGTGAGCTCCGGGATCAGCTGGATCTGCARAGATCCTGCCTTGTCAGGGTGTTTTAGCCTGAGCTCAGAGGTTCCAGCCTCTTCCAAAGCTCTSATGCAAGAGTTTCATTTTGTGCTCTCTGCACTGGAGCCCCCGTGCAAAGGCCTCTCTAATGCTGTGAGAGCAGAAATGACAGCACAGTGCTGCTGTTCTCTGTCCATCTGCTGCTCRCTGGGAGCCTCTGCAAACACCTGCTCCCTTACCAGGGTCACTGAGCTCCTCTGCTCTCCTCTTGAAAACACCTGCTTTCTGTTATTTTCATTTCCTGGGACACAGCTGAATGTCACCAGAATGGCACTGAAGTGTGCAGGAGCATCTCACAGCTGCTTCAAATAAATGATAGATGTGGGTATATGTAAATTGTGGGTGTGTTCTGATCAATTTGAAATAAAGATGATTTCARAAGAGTTACTCCTGTAAACCCTCCCTGGGAAGGACATTTAAAACAGCTCTCCCCCAGYTGTTTGGCCAGGGGATGTGGGGATCAGTTGCCAGGCTGGTGCCTTTGTGCAAATCACTGGTCCAATACCACAGGATACATTGTCASAGCAGCTCAAACCCTCCTGGGACAGCTCCTTGGATCCGTGTGTGTGTGCAGGGAGGGACAGGGCAGCAGTGCCAGGGCAGCGAGGCTGTTCCAGGGGATGCAGCATGGCAGAGGTGTTAGAGGTGTGTGTTCTATTGAATTCTGCTTGCCTGAAATCTTCTCTGAGATGGGAGCTCACACACACAACAGCTGCCAAGGTCAATCACCACACTTTAAATACATAAATATAGAAAAATATAAATATAAATATAAATATAAATATAAATATAAATATAAATATAAATGTGTGTGTGTGTTTCATTTCCCTCTGAATCATGCATTGCCCTTCCCAGGTGCCATTCCCAGATGCTGCCAGTGCCACCCCTGTGTCAGGGGGTTCTGAGGCACCCCCTGCCCTCCCTGGGGATCCACAGAACACCTGGGATTCAGCTCCCTGAATTCCCTTTTCTCTACAAAAGGGGAGCCAGCTGCCCAATCACCCTTCCCACGAGCTGTAGGTGTTCACAGACGAAGGCAGTGTTTGTGTGGGGCTGAGCAGGAGGTTTTTAAGCGAGCTGAGTGGTGTTTCTGTGGCTGTAGCCCCGTGGGCAGCACAGGCTGTTTCTCTCCATGCTATTGTTACATGACATTCCTCTTGGCACAGTGTTTATTTTTAGCCAGAGACTATCACAAGTATTTTTTCAGCAGGACTGTCACTGCCCCTGAACAGGGAATCATATTACTGCAAGAACYTTGCTGAAACAAAGAAGATACATTGGACAAATGGGGAATTATAAATCTAGACCAACCCAGACTTGCACGGGTAACTACTGTCACTTTCTTACAGGCACTGTGCCATCCATCCTTCGCAGGGAGCAGATGCTATTGCAGCAGATAACTCTCTCCTGGTTTGCTCTTGAGTCCAAGGCTCAGGTATTGTTCTTGACTTGACCCAGGTACAGGCTTTSAGAGAAGACAAAGGAGCCAAAAAAGCTACTAAACTGAATTTATTAGGGCAATTATAGGATCATAATAACTTGTGTACTGTGTTGATTTAACTCATACTTCATGAGAAAAACCTTTAAATCTCCAGCCTTGTTCTGCTGTGTGTCTGCTGARGAAAAAAGAGCTAACAAATGTAACCTGAGCTTTTTGTTTTGAATACTACTTAATGTTAAAATATTTCTGGTAAGGATTCATACATATGCACTGTCTCTGAAATCCTTGTATATGTTTCTGTATTGGGTGCTGCAGGAGCAATTTAATAGCTGTCATATTTTAAACTTTCRTAGAAATATATATGAAATTGTAAAATTGGCTGTTTAAAAATCAGGGGGTTTTGTTACATTATGATTTCTGTGCTTTGAAGTGTTTTACCCCTGAGGAGTTTTGTTGTAGATGAATGGAAGAAGAAAGTCAGTGAATCCTATGCCACAGTCACAGAGCGCCTGGAGGACGACCTGCAGATCAAGGAGAAGGAGCTGGCAGAGTTACAGCAAGTGTTCAGGTGAAATACTCTGTGAATCTGCTCATTGRTTTCTTCCAAATGATTGTCTGCTGTAAAACAGTATTTCCAGTTCCAGGTGTTTTCTCTGGACAGGGTTTCTCATGCATGGAATGCGTGTTCCTTGTGTCTATTTTTGGGAATACATCATCACAGTGCTGGCCACAGCCCCACAGCAGAGAGCCAGAATTACTGGCTGCTGATTATTAATGCCAATATTTTACAACAAACACCTCTGTACTTGTGTAAAATAATTAGCTCTGGCACAATGTTTGGTTTTGCTGTGCCCTTTGCAGTTTTGCTGGTGTGTTTCTGCAGCCAGGAACGCTGCACCACTGTAAGCACACACAGAGCAGTGGGTTCAGAGTCAGCACTGCACTGGTTTTCTCAGGACAGCCCATGCTCACAGCCAGGAATGCTGCACCACTGTAAGCACACAGAGCAGTGGGTTCAGAGTCAGCACTGTGCTGATTTTCTCAGGACAGCTCATGCTCACAGCCTGGCTCACCCACCCAGGGACTCACCCCGTGCTCATCACCTGCAGAGCTCCAGAGCAGCCAGCACCAGCTCTCAGACTGCACATGAGCTGAGAAAAGCACTGAAATGTTTTGKTTTTATTGTAATCTCATAAAATATGTTTAATGGTTGCTGCTCCCTCAGGGTGGGTTTATGGTTACACAAATCCAAGTGTTCCGCAAAACCAGGGTCATGGGTGGGCTGATGCTGAATGGAAAATCCCAAACTTCTGTGGGCAGGCCAAAATGGAGATTCCCCAAAGAAATATTCACTGTAGGTGTATTTAGTTTTCAATAAATGTAATTACTTAGAGTGTTTGATGGGTCAGTAACAAACCAGTCTGTGCTGAAGGAAACCCACAAGGCTCAATGACAAAAAAGTGTCCAAGTGTTGTCTCATTTAACAGCCTGTAAGCAAACACAGAGATCACTGTCCCTGTGATCTCATTTGGGGAGTACAAACTCACTTTTGACAGGCTTTTCCTGGTTATTCTTTTCATTTAGCAAGGTGGCCCCTGCTTTATGCATGTCCTACTCACCCTTTTAAAATCAATGCACACATTTTAAAAATACTTCTTYGTTATTATTGCATTAATGCAGAAGCTGAGTTTGTATGGATTGTTTCTATTTTTTAAGAGTCTTTCTTATTTCTCCTAGTTCAGATAAATTTGAATGTATATATTGTGATTGCATAGGATTTCTCAGGAAACAATAGATCTGGACCACTCAACCTGATGGTAATGAAATATTTCTAGATTACAGATTTCTAGTAATCTAGATTACTAGATTCATATCTGGATATGAATTCAGCTTTGTGTCTCGAAAAGTTTACATAGATATTTCTCTTTTGAACATTTCCCACCTGCCAGAGGCTGTGCTAGGAGGTGGCAGAGGTCATGCAGTGTGCAATCCCTTTTGCAGCTCCGAGGAGGCGTTCAGCAAGGTGAACCTGAATTACCGCACGGAGAGCGGGCTCTCGCTGCTGCACCTCAGCTGCCTCTGCGGGGGTACGTGAGTGTGAGTGTGTGTGTGAGAGTGTGTGTGTGTGAAACTGAGCCCTGGGACCTCAGCTCTGTGTGTGTGTGTGTGTGAAACTGAGCCCCGGGACCTCAGCTGCCTCTGCGGGGGTACGTGAGTGTGTGTGTGTGTGAGTGTGTCTGTGTGTGTGTGGGGGGAGGTGTCTGAGCTCCTCAGTTGTTCCAGCCAACGAGAATATTCCCATCAACCTCATMATTTCCAAGTTTCAAAAGATCTATTTTATTACTTGCCTCAGGTCAGCAGTTGAGATACATCTCTTCTTTCAAACTCACCCAGGAGATCCTTTCCTCACCTGCATGTTCTTTCATGTAACTGACTTTCCCCCCCTTTTCTCTCCAAAGGGAACAAATCCCACATCAGAACTCTGATGCTGAAAGGGCTGCGCCCGTCCAGGCTGACGAGGAATGGATTTACAGCTCTGCACTTGGCAGCTTATAAGGTAAATGATTTTAAATAGAATTGGTGACAGGAAATCAGAACTGAGCAGCTGATTTGTCTGMACTGTCTGGATGAGCTCTCCAGTCACCATTTCTGGGGCAAATATGAATTTCCCATTTGTGGTGCATGGGGAAATGCCCCATCAAGAGCCCGTGCACAGCAATCAGCTTGTGCTTCTGTAGTGTCACCCATGGGGCAGGGGATTGCTCTGGGATTGCTGATGGGAGCATCCAGTGCCACTCAAGATAGAGGAGCTGTCCATTGCCACCGTAAAATCAGGACAGAGACTTTTTAACATCCAGGCTTCAGCAAGAGACATCGGGTGTCCAGGACAGAGCTCCCCCGGTCCCTCCCGAGCTCCCCCGGTCCCTCCCGCTCTCCCCCAGCCCCCCTGCGCTCTGAGCCCCGGCGCTGGGGCCGGTCCCGGTCCCGTCGGGTGTGGGTCGGGTCCGGTCCGGGCAGCTCGGGGCCGGTGCCGTTCCCTGCGGCTCCCAGGGGCCGGTGCCGTTCCCTGCGGCTCCCAGGGGCCGGTACCGGGCTCCAGGCGGTTCCGTGGTGCCCGCAGGACGATGCGGAGCTGCTGACGGCGCTGCTGCACGGCGGGGCTGACATCCAGCAGGTCGGGTACGGAGCGCTCACCGCCCTGCACGTCGCCACCCTGGCCGGGCACCGCCAGGTACGGGGGGACCCAGCCCCTTCCTCACTCACGGCACTGCCGGGATTCTGTCTGCGGGGTCTGCCCGGGTCGGGATGGGTCACGGGAAACGTGAATTCCAGTTGGGATTGGTGACTGATTATCTCTGATCTATTCACAGTCTTGCCAAGCTCTTGCTTTCCTTCTTTCCATAGCTGTGAAGTTTTCAGTCAGCTCAGAAGTTCCTCTGCAGACAAAGCAGCTTGTTTTGTCCAGAATTTCATTAATATTTATGGAAACATGGAATAATTTCTTCAAACACCCCCCCCCCCTTATGAGGATGAGTTTTTATCCCTTTCCCAAAACACAAAGTCCTTACGTCTGTCTTATAGGGTTTTTTGTTATGTCCTTCTAACCCTCAGAGTGGCTTAATTAATTGTCTTTGAAGTGAACATCATTGACTTGAGTGTTCAGAAAACTTCTGGATAAACCTTTTGTAAGGGAATTTTTTAAAAATTGCAGAGTAAGACTATTGTACAGGCTGTTTGAAGTGTTGTTCTGAAATGGCATTTGTGGTACAAGGAGAAGGGAAGCATTGGTTCCCCGTGTTCCCCAGGCTGTGCTGGTGTGAGCCCCACTGGGAGGCTCTGGCTGCCCTTGGCCAGCCCTCCCAGTGGCTTCCTCTGCAGCTGGGACTGTCCCTGGTTACAGCTTCACCTTCACTCACCCTCTGCCTCCTGAGGGTAAAAATCTCTTTTTTTCCCTCCTTAGTTTCTGGAATATTTCTATCCTTGCACATCCCTCCAGCACAGCCTCCTGCTTGTGATGCCTCTGACAGCTTTCAGTGCTTTCTAAGACTCCTTTTTTCTGTCCTAGAAAGAGATCTTGTCTGGGAGACTATCAAGCCTGTCTCTGTACCCCTCTCATCATTTACACTTGAGTGGAGTTTGCTTAGCACAGCCACAGAATTCTATTTATCAGGAGATCACAAAGCAGCCAGCACAGCTACAGCCTGGAAAAYGCGTCAGAGCCCATCTAGTTTTATGTTCATCACCAGGGATGGATCCACATCACTCAACACTGGTTTTTCATCATCAAGATCCACCTTGAAAGCCTCTAGACGAGTCTAAATTTTGAATTCCAGCTCCCCCAGGGTTTAAGGAGAATTGGAGTTATGGTCACGTCCCTGAATGTGTTACAGCCTCACAGTTCATGGCTAAATTAAAATCAGGCTGAGCCAAAGGCATTTCAGTCATATCAGTGTARAAGCTGCAGGCCCAAACATCTCTTTTCAGAGACAACAGCTTCAGTTTTATCAGGGTGYTTTGCTGAAAAATGTCTGAGACAAATCATTGGAAAGCCACCAAGCCATTAAATCCCTGGCTGGCTCTATGTTCCCACCTCTGGCCCACCAGGATGTTGAAAATTGGCCAGACATGGGAAACACAGAGGAGGGAATCCACTGTGTTCAGTAAATAACTGAGTGTGTTCTTTATTTACTACCTGAGCATGTTCCCACCCACGCTGTGAGTGCCTTTGGCTGAGCTGTCCTTTGGCTGATAGAAGGGCCAGCAGCTTCTCCAGAGATCTCAGGGGATCTTTCTTGAGATTTTTATCATGTAGTCAATTGATTTTATTTAATTATTTAATTTTATGGTGCAGTCAAATGCTTTTTTGAGACTGGCAGTGACAGGATCCACAGCAGAAGGATGTGCACACATGTGACACAGCTGGGGRCATTGTGGCTGTGTGTGAAGGGGGTGAGGGGATCCCAGTGAGAGGGACCCAGCACTGGGAGCRCCCCAGGGAGGATGCAGAGCCCCCAGCCATGGCAGCAATCAGACCTGGCCCTGCAGTGCTGCCTCCAGGGGAAATCACAGCTGATGCCAGAGAAAAATGGTTCAGATGGGAACTGGACACACTGACACGTGTCAGGGCACAGCCTTTGTGCAGAAAACATCCTCAGGCCATCATATGAACAAAGAATAATTGAAATAGTGTAAAGAAGCAATCCCTGTCCCCTGGTGTTGCTTGGGCAGGGTTTGTGYTCTCTGAGAATTGCATGGATTGGGCTGGCTGTCCCTGTGGGKGCAGGTCTGCCAGGATTTGGGGTCTCAGCTGGGGGAGCAGGGGACAGATGTGCATCGTCACAGCTGGCACGGGCTGGCATCCTCCGGGGGTGTCTGTGGGCAGGCACAGAGAGAACAGGGCAGGGCAGACACAGAGAGAAGAGCACAGGGCAGGCAAAGTGAGAACAGCACAGGGCAGGAGCTGTGCCGCGTCCCTGACGGCTGTGCTGTGTGTCCCTGATGGGTGTTCTCTGTCCCTGACGGCTGTGCTGTGTGTCCCTGACGGGTGTGCTGTGTGTCCCTGATGGCTGTGCCGTGTCCCTGACGGGTGTTCTCTGTCCCTGATGGGTGTTCTCTGTCCCTGACGGCAGTGTGTGTCCCCGCAGGCTGTGGACATCCTCCTGCAGCACGGTGCCTACGTGAACGTGCAGGACGCCGTGTTCTTCACGCCGCTGCACATCGCTGCCTACTGCGGCCACCAGCAGGTACCCCGGGCTCAGCCAGCCCGGCCCGGGACACTTCGGTTTTGTCCCTTCCTTGTGCAGATTGCTCACTCACACACCGGTCTGCTTTCACCACGGGCAATGCTTTGCAGAGTGAACTGCTCCTGCTTTTGAGCATTTCGGTATTCTTACAGACGTTTAACTTAAAAATGAGTTTTCTAATTAATCTCTTCTCCCTGCTGTAACCTCACAGAGATGCCCACATATTGTATTACCCAATGCAATACTCTATCTGGTTTTCAGAAATATTTTAATTGACCTTAATTCAATGTTTAGGTAGCCCACCTGTTACTGAAGTTTGGAGCYGATGTGAATGCGAGTGGTGAGGTTGGGGACAGACCTCTCCATCTGGCTGCTGCCAAGGGCTTTCTCAACATCACAAAGCTTCTGATGGAAGAGGGAAGCAAAGCTGATGGTAAGAAAAGATATTTTTAAATCRTCTTTAACATTGTGCTTTTGAGTGTTATCTTCCCAGCACACGCTCTTTGTGTGTGTCTGTGTATGCACTGCTCTTTAATGCACCAATTAACACGTTCCCTGAGCCCTGCCTGCAATCACACATCCTCTCAGGCAGCAGAAAAGCGTGGGGGGAGCAGCACGGCCAGGGCTGTGTGTGCTGTTTTCAGGCTGTTGCAGCCTCAGTGTGTGTGCACTGAGCTGATAGAACTACAATAAAGGGGGGAAAGAGGCTGCTCTCATCCTGACCAGGCAGCAGGGGTTTGCTCTCTGTTAGGGAGTTTATTCCAAAAGGAAAGAATCTGGGGCACCATTTCAGGTCCTTTTCTTTAAACTCAGAACCTTCAGCACAGAAAAGAAGAAAAGGGACACTGGAAGCAGGAAGCCTTTTGCTCCTAAAGCAGCACACTTTGAAACTTGCTGTAAATGCAGCAGCACAGGGAAAGTCTTTAGTGCCAGGAATGAAAGGAACTGGGGAAAGAACCTGAATAAATCTGGCACTGTTCTGTGCAGCCCAGTAATTGGGGTCACAAACCTGAACTGTGTCTTTTAACACAATGGGACTCTCTGGTCAGCCCAAAGCTGCCGTGATTGCTGTCCCATGAGCAGGCAGCTCTCAGAATGCACGGGTGTGCTCCTGAGAGCTGCCAGGCTGCACGAGTGTGCCCTGAGAGCTGCCAGGCTGCATGGGTGCTCTCCTGACAGCTGCCAGGCTGCATTGGTGCTCTCCTAAGAGCTGCCAGGCTGCATTGGTGCTCTCCTGACAGCTGCCAGCCTCCAGCATTGCCATCTGCACACCAGGGATCCCCCAGGGACACTCTGTGCAGCTGCCCTTGGAATATTTTGCCCCTGCTGGTAGATGCCAGCAGTTCTGTGCTGCCTGGACATTCCAGCTCTGYTGAAGTTGTTATTGTCTTACTTTTGCTTCAAAATTGCTCTTTCTAAGGGTCATTTATAACCCAGGATTCCTTCATGGAAAGCTTCAGCAAAAGGCTCAGTGAGTTTGCAGCTGGAAGAAAGCAGTCATGCCCCAAGAATCACCTTGACAGTGCCCTGCAGGTGGCACAGAGCAGTGTGGGCTTATGTACAAAAGATCACAGAAATCTCCATTTTAAACAAATACATCCACAAATATTTTTCCAGGAGGTTTCAAAATGCACAAACACAACCCATAAAACTCTACTAAATATCCAAAACAATGCCAGACACACTGTGTTTAGGAYAAACCCCTTTCTGTGGTGTTTCTCCCGACCTGCAGTGAACGCTCAGGACAATGAGGACCACGTGCCCCTGCACTTCTGCTCTCGCTTTGGGCACCACGAGATTGTGAAGTTCCTGCTGCAGAGCAGCTTTGAGGTGCAGCCSCACGTGGTGAACATCTATGGAGACACCCCTCTGCACCTGTGAGTGCTGGGCAGCCCCGGGGCTCCARGGAGGGCTGCCTCTGCTGACACCTCTCTCCTGGCTCCCCCCCAGCGCCTGCTACAGCGGCAAGTTTGAAGTTGTCAAGGAAATCATTCAGCTCTCGGGAACAGAAAGTCTCGCCAAAGAAAACATCTTCAGTGAGACAGCTTTCCACAGGTGAGGTGCTGAAATGCCATCAGCAGCGGAGCTGCACTTGCACAGGGTGCAGCTCAGCACCCAGAGTCACAAGTGTCTCACCTGCAGGGAGCCGAGGCCCAGAGCCTGCAGGGAGCCGAGGCCCAGAGCCTGCAGGGAGCCGAGGCCCAGAGCCTGCAGGGAGCCGAGGCCCAGAGCCTGCAGGGAGCCGAGGCACAGAGCCTGCAGGGAGCCGAGGCACAGAGCCTGCAGGGAGCTGAGGCACAGAGCCAAAGGGAGCTGCACTGGCAGGGGAGAGTTTGTCATGAGCCACAGGGCAGGGTGTGAAGGGGCAGAACCAGGCAGTGACAATCAGGGTCACCAGCCCCCGGCTCCTCTCCCTGTCCAGTCTGGGGGCTGAGATCAGAGCTTGCTCCACCTGGGTGTGGGCTGGAGCCAGGAGCTCTGGATGAGGGAGCAGGAGGCAGAGCATGGTTTGGTTGGCACRCTGGAGTTTGTGAGGGGCTCTTTAGGAGGCACTTTGCAACACAGACTGTTTGCACAAAGGTGCAAAATCAGGTGATTCAGCAATAACTAGAATGTTACTGAAACAATAAAAATGAATRTGCTCTGGTGGATTAAACATGTATTTACACACTTCTAATGATCCTTTCTTACTGTATTTTTATCTCTGTGAAATTCTTTTTGAATTTTTGGTTACCCAAAGTACTTCTTTTGTGGACTCCAGCACTCACCACTCCCTTTACTCCTGCAGTGCTTGCACCTATGGAAAGAACATAGAACTTGTCAAGTTTCTGCTTGACCAGAACGTTGTGAGCATCAATCATCAGGGGAGAGATGGGCACACAGGTAACACCATCACACTCACTGTGTAGGAAGTTCTATTCCAGCACCAACTGGGGAGCCACACACCCTCAGCACTCCCAGGGTCATTCCAGCAGCTGAGCACCTTGCAGACAGAGCACAGCCTTCCTGAAATATTTTTACAGAGGCACAGAAGTGATAAGAGTTGAGTGAGGATGTGTCAGGCTCATGAGGGTGTGTATGAGTAACAAAACCTGGTGTAAACTGCTCCTTCCTGTTGAGGCTTCCAAGCAGTGTTAGCAATGATTCTGCAGAGAGACAGGCTCTGGAATGTGGTGCCTGAAGGGCTGCACTCCTTTCTGTCCCACCACACTGAGCTGCCTCTGTTTTTCCCACGTACAGAGTGGTTCAGTGTGGTTTGCAGGGGCAGAGAAATGGTGGCACGTTGTGCAGGGCAAGAGACTGGTTCTCGCAGCCTTCATGTTTAATTTGCACTTCTTGCCTCAGGTACCTTTCTGACAGTGTTTATTGATGCAGATCAGTTTGCACCCTGCAGTTGCTGCTGCAGCCCTGTGCCAGGCTCTGRAGCTGTGTCCCTCTCTCTCTCTGCTGTGCAGGGCTGCACTGTGCTTGCTACCACGGCCACATCCGCCTCGTGCAGTTCCTGCTGGACAATGGCGCTGACATGAACCTSGTGGCCTGTGACCCCAGCAGGTCCAGTGGGGAAAAGGACGAGCAGACCTGCCTGATGTGGGCTTATGAGAAAGGTACTTCAATCTTCTGGTTTCTGCCACAAAACCCACAGAAACTCTGCAGGAAGGGGATGGCTGCAAAATGAGCTGCCAGTGCCTGCAGGCAGAGCTGCCAGCATCTGCTCCCCAGGGAGAGGCACAGAGGCTCAGAAACCCCTGCCCCTCAGTTTGTCCTCTCAGGTCTCTGTGAGACATCAGGGTAATCCAGCACAACTCAGGGGTGTTTCTGTGCTGCCAGAACAGCAGACACAGCCTGGGCAGCCAGGGCTGCTCCTCCTCTGGCACAGGAGTTCTCATGTTATATCTGAGCACTGTGGGGAAGGATGGGTCAGTCACCAATCCTGAATTCTTGCAAATAAGGATCCAAGKGGGGCATCTTCCATGGTTCCTGCTCCTCTGTCCTGCAGGCACAGCCAGGGAGCAGCTCCCAYCTCCTTTCTGGGTCTGTGGCTCCTGGGACATTCCCCTGCTGTGCCTTTTATTGTGAGAGTGCCTGKAATGTACTAAAACTCTGAGTTTGCAAGGCTTTTCAAATCCTGATTACTGGCAAAATAATACCAATTCCATTACTGAGGGAAAACTTATCCTGGAAAGGTTTAGGACAGAACTTTAAATGGTGCCAGGCAGAGTTTTMTGCATCAAACCCCTGAGCAGGAGGYCCCWCTGCCCCTGGTGCCTCACAAAGGGCAGGGCAGGTGTAGATTCCATCTGCAGCAATAGGTGTGCACACTTCTCTGGGTTAGGACTACAAAAAGAATGTCCACAGGCACTGGTTTTCCTTGTCAGGCCCACTGTTGTCAACTTCCACTGCAGGATTTCTGCTGCAGGGTTTTCCTGTGCCATATTTTGCGTTTTAGGAGTAGGTGGACTCATGAAAATAACATGCTTGTTTTTACTGGCAGGAATTTCCCATATTTCCACGATTAAGAATCACAGCAGGTTTAGACTAGCATCACCATGTCTTTGCATATTTTATAGGCACATTTTATATTTTTTTAATGCCCTGGTTTAGTATAAATATTTTTTTTAATAAGTCTTTTGAGCTACCTGCAAATCCTTGTACTCCCTCTGTCATTCCCAGGTCATGATGCAATTGTGACCCTCCTGAAGCATTACAAGAGACCTCAGGATGAATCCCCCTGCAATGAGTACTCCCAGCCTGGAGGAGGTATGGGCTGAGCAATCCCTTTATCCACAGGCTGCTGAACTCCCTGGAAGTGCTGCACCCATGTCAGGGAGCTGTGGGTCAGTCCTGCCTGGCACAGATGAAATCACTGCCATGGCACTCACCCTTTTCTGGCCTTGGACAGGTTCCTTTGGAGGCTGCACCCACACACTCCCCATCCCTGGAACAGGGAGGAGAATGAGCTGTGCCCTGCCCAGCTCCCAGCAGATGTGCTGCTGTGTTTATCTGAATTCTCACCCCCTGTTATTAATCCTTTCTGGCACCACTGACTCATTAATTCATCAGCACCATCACTGGTGTTGTCCTTGAACTCCATCATTTCAGAATAAGTAATAATTTCACTCTGYTCTGTATTTCAGATGGTTCCTACGTGTCAGTGCCATCCCCCCTGGGGAAGATTAAAAGCATGACAAAAGGTATTTGCAAGGGCAAGGGAAAACATGAACTTCTGTGGTCCTTTTATCCAATGTGTTTGTCAGCCTGCACATCCTGCRCTGGATTCATTATTCCTGGACTTTTTATGGAACATTGTTCCATTTCCCTGGGCTAATCTTAGCAAACARCATACTTAGTTTTGTTACTCAGTATAATGAAAATTCCTGCATTTGCCTTGTTTTTATTCACTTTAAAAAGTACATATTTATTTTTATTTCTTTGAGAAAAGGCTGTGATGTGAAATAGCACTAATGAAATACCCACTTCTCCATGAATGCAAATAAATACCATTTAAATCACACTGTGAAATGCCTGAATTATCCTTACAAGAAAAATTCTGTCCAAAAATAATTTGTGTTACTCTGAAGCTGAAACATTCAGATAAATATTTTAAGGTATTTTAAGATATTTCCTTTTTTTTTTTTTTTTTTTTTTTGTTTTTCAATTTTCCATTTTGAATGCTCACTCTGGATATAACCAAATCCTTACATCCTTTAGCATCAAAATGCCTTGTTCAGAAACGTTCTGACAAGCTTTATAGTAACAAACTAAAAAGATGTACAAGATAGAGACATTTAGCAGCTCAGTCTGGTTGCAGAGTTCAGGTCCCAGTGTCCCCAGGAGGCTCTGGAGCATCCCCAGCAGCAGCAGTGGGCACTGSCTGCACGGGAGGCAGGAGTTATTCCCCGTGCGGTGCTGCCATCCCAAAGGAACCCCGCAGGAATTCCGTGGGCACTGGGGCAGTGCTCAGGCTGGCAGCTGCTGGAGCCGGCGGTGCCCGGGGCTGTCCAGGCAGTGGTTGTCCCCGGGCTTTGCTGTGCCAGGAGCAGCATCAGCCTCAGTTCACAGGAAAACTCGCCTTTCCCAGGGAAGGGCTCTGCAGCCCGCTGCTTTTCGCTGTTTGCTCTCCTCGGCCACGTCTCACAGAAGGGTTTTCTCTGCAGAAAARGCTGACGTGCTGCTCCTCCGTGCTGGCCTCCCGTCACACTTCCACCTGCAGCTCTCTGAGATCGAGTTCCACGAGATCATCGGCTCAGGTACCGCGGGGAGAGCTCACTCACTCCTGTTGTCTGATGTGCACAGCRAACAGATCTGACCTCTTTTGTTTTACACGTCTTTAGGGTCTTTTGGGAAGGTCTATAAGGGCCGCTGTAGGAATAAAATCGTTGCCATCAAACGGTGAGCCTGCCCGGCTTCTCCCTGCTGCTCGCTCCGTGCCTGCTGTGAGCGGCTCACAGCCCGTGTGTGATGTCCCTGTGCCCCCTGCCTGTCCCCTGTGCCTTCGCAGGTACCGCGCCAGCAGCTACTGCTCCAAGTCGGAGGTGGACATGTTCTGCCGGGAGGTGTCCATCCTGTGCCGCCTGAACCACCCGTGTGTCATCCAGCTGGTGGGGGCCTGCCTGGACGACCCCAGCCAGTTCGCCATCGTCACCCAGTACATCTCCGGGGGCTCGCTCTTCTCCCTGCTGCACGAGCAGAAGAGGTACGGGCACTGCCCCGCCTGCAGCAGGCTGACCACAGAGCTGGGAGAGTCTGTGCTGGGGTAAAACCTCACTGCAGCATGGGCAGAACAGGTACTGGCACTGCCCCGCCTGCAGCAGCCTCATCACTGAGCTGGGAGAGTCTGTGCTGGGTAAAACCTCCCTGCAGCACAGGGCACTGCCCGCCTGCAGCAGCCTCATCACTGAGCTGGGAGAGTCTGTGCTGGGGTAAAACCTCACTGCTGCATGGGCAGAACAGGCACTGCCCCGCCTGCAGCAGCCTCATCACAGAGCTGGGAGTGTCTGTGCTGGGGTAAAACCTCACTGCAGCACAGGGCACTGCCCCGCCTGCAGCAGCCTCATCACAGAGCTGGGAAAGCAGGGAATCTGTGCTGGGTAAAACCTCCCTGCTGCATGAACAGCACAGGTACTGCCCCTGCTCACAGGGCTGGGAATCTGCCGGGGTAAAACCTCACAGGGCACCAGGGAAAGGAGCTCACTGGAAAATACTGGGCTTTGGTTCAGTCTGGGGGGTGTACAAGGTGAATTAGCAAGTGATCACAAAGCTGTTATTGGCATTATTTTACAATAGATACATCTGCTTTACACGGATTATGTAAAAAAGTTGTTATTGGCATTATTTTATAGTATCTAGATTTGCTTTACATAGATTGTATTACAAAGCTGTTATTGGTATTATTTTACAATATATAGATTTACTTTACATAGATTAATGTAACAAGGTTGTTTCTGGCATTGTTTTACAGTATATAGATTTGCTTTACATAGATTATATAACAAAGCTGTTATTTGCATTATTTTACAGTATATAGATCTATTTTACACAGATTATGTAAAAAAAGTTGTTATTGGCATTATTTTACAGTATATAGATTTGCTTTACATAGATTATGTAACATTTTGCATGTAAAACTATTTTAAACATTCCATGATTTTCAGATAAAAATAATTTTCAACTGTCTATTAACTTCAAGTAATTTTTTTTCAAAATACAGAATTCTTGATCTGCAGTCTAAATTAATCATTGCTGTAGACGTGGCCAAAGGCATGGAATACCTCCACAACCTCACCCAGCCCATCATCCATCGGGATTTGAACAGGTCAGTTTTTGTCTTTACCCTAAAAATGCAGGCAACACRAGAGCTCAAAGCCTCAGGGACACCCTGCAGGCTCTGCACCCCCAGTGTCTCATTGGCACTCAGCTGAAAATAACCTCAGAGGTTTCATWCAAACCCCCACAGGTCACAACTGCYGRGCTGTGATTGTCCTGGCAGGCTGCAGGCACTGACAGTGTTCTCCTGTATCTGTTTGTTTCTCTGAATCTGTTTTCCAAACCCCGGGTTCAGCCTGACACCTGCTGTCAAAGAGCCCTTGGTGCCATTCCTTCCTCACTTCATCTCCATCCCTGTGCTCTGTTACTGTGAACATTCCCCCACAGTCACTGAGGGTCACTGTGTTTCTGTGAACATTTCCCCACAGTCACTGAGGGTCCCTGTGCTTTGTCTCTGTCACTGTCACATTTTCCCACAGTCACTGAGTTTGGTGCCCATGGAAATACCTGTGCATGATTCAGCAGCAGGGCAGGAAACCCCTGAGCTGCACTGATGCCAGGACTGGAGATGAAAATGATCCCTTTRCTAAAGCCAAAACGTGGTCCTGAGCTCTGTCAGCCCTTGGGAGCAGCAGGCACACTGGAATGGCATCCTGCACACCCTCCACTGTCCCTTGGGGTATGTGAGGAATCCCTCACATCCCTGCAGCCCTGCCCAGCGCCTCCAGCTCAGCCCTGTGCTGTTCCAAGGCTGAGCCAAGAGCCCCTGCCTGTCCCTGCYCTGGGCAGCCAAGGCTCACACCCCACGGTGCAGCTCCCTGCCCTGGGGGCTCTTGGAACAGTTCTGCACTGCTCCTTGGATTTAGTCCTTGAAGGATTTTAAATCGTGATTTCCACAAAAGCAAACCCAAAGCAGAATGTCCCCTGAGAGCCAGGGCACCCCGCAGGAGTCACCCAGGTTGTGTTTGAGAGGGCCAGAGGCTGCTCTGGGGTTGTTGCACACATTGATGGGAGCTGCTSAGAGCTCAGCTCCTGGATGTTCAGTGCAAGAGCAGGRGTCRTGYTTGCAGCACGAGTCCCAGCCAACCCACAGGCACAATTACCAGATGAAAATCTTTACAGCAGCTTAAGAGCAAGGCTAAGAGAAAAATTCCACATTAAGTTTTGCCAGTGGCTTCACAGGAGCCTCGCACTTTTTACCTTACATTTTCACATAACTCATAAGCACCTTTGTGAGTTGTGAAATCTAATGCCCTGCACATAATGCATTAAATAAACCTGCAATATGGCTTGGCAGAATAGAGAAGAAAATTAATCTTTTGTGTCTCTACCCTGGAAAAGGGGTTATCCTTCCATTTGAAGAATAATTGGGAGTTTTCYTTTGCTTTTCACTTCTGACAGCCATCAGAAATGGTGACATGCATCAACTTATTACTCCTTACACCGTGGTGAGGGATGGCAGCCACGATGATTACAGCACTTTAATAAAAGGGAGASCATTTCAGATCCATTTAATTTGAGCCACAGCAGCTGAACGTGGCTGGAGGAAGCCTTTGAGCTGCTGACCTGCTTTTGATGSCTCCAAGTGTCTGTGAACACTTCTGAGAGCTGCTCGGGGAGGCAGATGAAAGGGAGGATGGTGGTAATGGGGATGGAGTCTGTGACTCCTCTTTGTTGAAATATCCCTTGTGAAATCCCAAAATATCCACTGCTTTTCATTACAGCCACAGCRTGTGAAAGGCACGAGGATTTGTAATGGCCCAAAGCCCCGGGAAGGGAGAGGCTGAGGCTGTCACCTGCCATGGCAGGGAGCAGCCCCCGTGCCTGGCACACCCCAGAGCCGTGTCCCCTCACACAGCCAGGGTGACTGCACACCCCTGCTCCTCCTCCTCAGCTCCTTCCCTTCCCTCCATGGCTTCATGAGGAGAGCAGTGCCTGCTCTCACCACTGCCATCCCTGTGTGACCCCAACTGAACAATTCCTTCCTGATTCTGCTGGACTCAGATTTTTCTTGCTGTATTCCTCACAACACAAGGTTAAGAGCACCTGTTCCATCTGAGGTTTCCAAGCGCCACTGAGGCAATAACAGCGTTTTAAAGATCTGCACCTTCCTTCTGTGGGGGGGGGTGTATTTTTTACTTGAAAAATCAATGTTCCCTGGAGGTACCAGACTGACAAAACCCTCCCAGAGCTGCTTCCTGCTCTCACATTTGCCCATCAGTGCCCTCAGCACCAAGATGAGCATTTCAGCACTGTCTGTCTCACCCTGGGCCAGGGGAGGTGCAAGCTGGGCACCAGGGAGAATTTCCTCACTGGGAGGAACTGGGACAGGCTGCCCAGGCACTGGGACAGGCTGCCAGGGCAGTGGTGGGGCTGTCCCAGGAACAGCTGGAGCTGGCACTCAGGGCTCTGGGCTGGGGACAGGCTGGTGACAGGGCACAGCTGGGACTCCATGGTCTTGGRGACTTCCAGTCCCAGAGACTGTGAYTGTGTGAAAGGCTGGTGCATGCCAGGAGGAGAAAGGGAATTTCAATTGATTTCTCTGCTTCCCCACAAGAACTGTCAGCCTAGGTCCTGATTATGTCTTGACTTGTCAGGTTGGATTTATTCAAGTCTGCACAGTCCTGGAACAGACTGAAGTTGAAGCAGGGCTCAGTGCAGTTTATTCWCATGGAGACTTGGTGATCATTTCTGTCCCTGCTGAGAGGCCAGATCTGAGCAAAGGCCACAGCAGAGTCTGTGGGTTTTTATGGTTTGTGCACCTCCCTCCGGGCTGGGGCACAGCCTCAGGAGTCCAGGTCAGCCTTGGGATTGATCCAGGCTTTCACYTGGAATATGGTKTGGGTCTCAAAGCAATTCCACATGYCATACTGAAATCATGTCAGTATTGTGATGGAAAGCACATGTGAGAGCTGAAATCAGATCAAATATAAATCAAGAGAGTCGTGGTTACATTTTTATGATTAAATTTATCATCCCAAGGGTTGGGTTTAGGTGAAGGTGGAAATCTTGAAGRCAGTGATTTGTAGGAGTCCTGCTTGGGAGAACTTAATTTTCTTTCTGTCCTAGAACTGTTATCTGGTAAAATTTGTGTTCCTCACYTGACTGTTCTTGTTTGTATCTGCAGCTCTAATATGAGCACGTTGTGCTGTTTGYTCAGATCATAAATATTACTTCCATTCTCCCTCCTCATGTAAACTCTTRCCAACTTTGTCAGTTCAGTTCTTCATACACTTTTCACTCCTATGAATTTTCTTGGCTCAGTCAGCATTTGATAACATTTGATATTTGATAAATATCCCGAGTGTTTCATTGTGTCCCATCCCTGCACTTCTGTGTTGTGCCTTGCCCAGCCCTGTGCCGAGGGTGCAGTGGCTGGGGCAGGGAAACCTTTCTCTCCAGAGGTGCTGGAAGCTTGGGACCAAGCTAAAGCAGCCTGTGGCTCTTTCCCCAAGCTTCCATTCTGTTTGAAACCCTGGGGTTTTGTTGCCAGTTTCTGGAAGTCTCTCCCTGGATTTGTTGCAAGCAAATCAGCCAGAGGTTGGTTTGCCCTCTCAGGGGTGAGGTGCACTTTCCAACCATAAACACCTACAGGCATTCAGCTACCCAAGGAGGTGGGTTCAAATGTCATTTGAACTCAAATGTTTGGCTATGACCCAAAAGCTGTAACATTTTCACTATCTTTAAGACTCTATCAAACAATTACCTCTAGGTTTTTTTTCTCTCCAGTCACAACATTCTCCTGTATGAGGATGGTCATGCAGTCGTTGCTGATTTTGGAGGTAAGGAGATTTTATTAAACACTTATCAATTAACCCMAAATGCTCTAAAACTGAGCATGTGCTTACTGAGAGGGTGCTGTGGAGCTGTACTCGAGGTAGGACTTGGCTACAATAAGGTGTGTGTCTGTATTGGCCTGAGAGAAATTCTTTTCCTTGCTCTGTTTCAGAATCTCGATTCCTGCAATCCCTGGATGAAGACAACATGACAAAACAACCTGGGGTTTGTTTCTTCTTTGGTTCCACATAATATCCAACATACAGRCAAACCCAGTTTAGGAGAAGAAGACATTGGCACTAAGTTTGTTGGAAAAGATGGGCTGGTGTGATATTTAATCTCTCTCACTGTTCCTCTATCTTGGCTTTATTTTTTTCCTGTCTCTAATAGCAGAGATGAGGGAATCTATAACATCTGCAGCAGCAAACAATGCTTTATGAGGCTGYCTTTGGAGCTCTGTTGCTCCAATTCCTTACTGAGGAGTTATTTTTAATCCACTCTTCCCCACTCACCTGCTGTTGGGAAAAGAATGATGCAAACACAGGAGCAGGTGCTGGAGGGAGGAAGCAAACCCTGCTGATGTGTGGGTGCTGTTTCCTGGCAGAACCTGCGCTGGATGGCCCCTGAGGTGTTCACCCAGTGCACCAGGTACACCATCAAAGCTGATGTCTTCAGCTACGCCCTGTGCCTCTGGGAGCTGCTGACTGGGGAGATTCCATTTGCTCACCTGAAACCAGGTAACATCCTCAWTGAACTAACACTGGAAATTTCTCTACCCTGCGTGATTTTAATCAATATCTGACTGAAGTGTGTTACTCAGTGCCAGGATRCTGCATTTGGTGGGAAGCACAGGCCTATCCTATCCTGCTCTAGGACTAGGAACAAGTCTCTGACTGCAGGGGTCTGTCTCTCACATGATTCCAAAGCCATTCCTTGGCACATCTCCTTGGGGTGCCTCAGGGCAGCATCCACAAACTGGGGGAGGAAGTGGGGTCCCTGTCCCTGCAGTGTCCCCGCAGCACTGACAGGTGTCACAGCAGGAATAGGGCTGTTCCTGGGATCAGGGTGACTCTGCAGCACTGACAGGTGTCACAGCAGGAATAGGGCTGTTCCTGGGATCAGGGTGACCCCACAGCACTGACAGGTGTCACAGCAGTGGGCAGGGCTGTCCCTGTCCCTGCAGTGTCCCCGCAGCACTGACAGGTGTCTCCCTGTCCCTGCAGCAGCAGCAGCAGCTGACATGGCTTACCACCACATCCGCCCGCCCATCGGCTACTCCATCCCCAAGCCCATCTCTGCSCTGCTGATGAGGGGCTGGAACGCCTGTCCTGAGGTGAGAGCTGGGGAAAACGGGCACACTGCTCTGCCTGGCACCCCGAGTCACAGAATCCCCCAGGCAGATATTGAGGGGTGTCAGAAATGCAGGAGAGCTGGGGAACTGAGGAGCAAAGTAAAGTAACACTGAGCCTTTCAACAAGACTTAATTAATCATGTAATCATGCTGATTATGTCTTGAGCTGTTACAGGACGAGCAGAAAATTCCCTGCTGCTCTCAGATTGGTGTAAGGAAAGGCCAATGGCAGCATGTAACACACATTCATTTTAAATTTATCAATCAGTGTCACACTGAAGTGCTGACTGAAGCCAGCACTGGGATGTGTGTCCAGTCCCTGTGTCCTGTCAGCATTCCCACAGCCACTCAGCCCCCAGAAGGAGGAACCATTTTTCAGAGCCCCAGAGCCGTTTGTTACCCACCAGTGCCACTCCAATATCGTTCATCTTGCCAGTGTTTTAGAGCTTCAGGACAGACCTATAAAAACAACTGATGGCTCAATCAGCCCATGGATGGCCAGAACTTTGCACAAGACATGAGCAAAAACTTGTGAAAATTATTTTTATTAAAAGGTTTTTGCTCCTGTTCTTTATTAGGCTCTATTTTGCTTCACTACAAGTGTTTTGCTACCATTTGTTATGAAAAATGGTGAATTTGGGGACTCAGCAAGTGTTCACAGGTCAAAATTCTCCACAAGGTCTGCTCAGTTTAAAGAAAAAGAAGGCAGAAAATGGAGTGTACCTGTAGGGGTTTTGCTGGATGGCCATGAAATGCCTCCAAATTAGAAAATATTTCCTTTTATTTGTCTTTAATTTCATTCAAGGCTCATCCCGCTGAAAACTAGWTCCCAKGTGCCATGTCCCTGTTTCTATTTATCAGGTACTTGAACATCTGTTTCCCAGAAACTTTTGACAGCAGCTGTTTCTAAAGGCAGACTGGTGATTAGAAGATTAGCAGCATCTCCTGAGAAGCCTTTTTCATTRGCTAATTGGATTTGTGAGCATTAATTAGACCCAGAGAATTTGCCAAAGGGCCATGGGCTCTGTAAAGGAATAAACATTGAGTTTTATGAAGTGCAGCTCTCAGGACAGGGGAGGAGGAGGAGGAGGAGGAGGATGCACTGCCCATCACTGCTGCTGTTCATGGGCAGGGAGAAAGTAACCTAAAGAGCAGAGCCAATCATTTACTGGTGGTATTTTTGTGATCTGGTCATCATTAGCTCAAATCCAGTGGTTACAGGAAAAAAGATGAGCTGCAGTTAAAGCTCACATGCACTCACATCTTCATGGTGTGGCTCAGCACTGGGAAGATTCCACCCGGCTCCCAGACAGACTGAGAGCTGAGCCGTGAAATTCAGAGAGGGGAGAGATGGGGACTGTGCTCCCCCCTGCCCCGAGTGTCAGTCCCACCACACCAGAGCTGCCCTTCCCCTTCTCACCCGGCTCTGGTTTCCCTGCTGTGTTCCCAGGGCAGACCGGAGTTTTCGGAGGTTGTCACAAAGCTGGAGGAGTGTCTGTGCAATATCGAGGTGAGGAGCGGCTCCCAGCGGGGGGATCGGGGTGTGTGCGAGCAGCGGCAGCGCAGCCGGGGACAGGGACAGCAGCCGGGGACAGGGACAGCAGCCGGGGACTGGGACAGAGGCAGTGCAGCCGGGGACAGGGACAGCAGCCGGGGACTGGGACAGTGGCAGTGCAGCCGGGGACAGGGACAGAGGCAGCTGGGGACAGGGGCAGTGGCAGTGCAGCCGGGGACAGCGGGGCTTTGGAGCTGCTGGGGAAGTCCGAGGAAAAGCGGGACACAGCTCACGGGGGAGGGATGTGAAAGGTTTGCAAACACGCCGTGACGGTACCTCCGTGTTTCCTAACGCAGCTGATGTCTCCAGCCTCCAGCAACAGCAGCGGGTCGCTGTCCCCCTCGTCCTCCTCGGACTGCCTGGCCCGGGCCGGCCCCGGCCGCAGCCACGTGGCCGCACTGCGCTCCCGATTCGAGCTGGAGCTGGCCCTGAACGCCGGGGCGCTGGCTGCGGGACCCCCGGGGTGGGTACGGGCCCCAGGAATGGGTACTGACACCGCGGAGTGGGTACGGGCACCATGGGGTGGGTATGGGCACTGCAGGGTGGGTATGAGCATCACGGGGTGGGTACAGCCCCCAGGAATGGGTACTGACACCGCGGGGTGGGTATGAGCATCACGGGGTGGGCACTGACGTTTGAGGGCAGTTCCTCTGAGAAGTACCCGAGTGCCAGCATGCCCGGGGTCATGGTGTCTCTGCATGACTTATTCTTGCTTTTTGCTCACTGAACTGCTGTGGTCAGGCCCCAGGCTGTTCTCACGGTTCTGTTCTTTCCTTCCACTCTGGAAACAAGTTCTCCTGGCCTGGAGATGTGCGCTCATCAGTGTTAGCTGAACTGACAGCTCCTGTTTCAATTGCAGCACTGGGCAGCCCCAGTCTCAGGGCCTGTCTCTGGAGGACATGAGAAGGAGCTTCCAGTACCCACCCGTGGACAAGAACGGTGAGCAGTGATGGTGCTGGCAGGTGACAGAGCCGGGCAGGCTGTGGGGCTGGYCCTGCAGGGCAGGGAGCCCCCTGTGCCAGTTGCACTGACCTCTCTGCCCCTCAGGGTACGTGTCAGACCCGCTGAGGTTCCACCCCTGCAGCAGCAGCTTGGAGGACAGCAGCTGAGGGAGGGGCACCCACTGCCCCAGCACCGAGCTCCCCACGGACCCTGAGTGTCCCTGGCATCCACTGACATCCTGGAGTGAACAGCTTTAGTGCTGGTGACAGTGTCCCTGTCCTATCCCTGGAGTGAACAGCTTTAGTGCTGGTGACAGTGTCCCTGTCCTATCCCTGGAGTGAACAGCTTTAGTGCTGGTGACAGTGTCCCTGTCCTATCCCTGGAGTGAACAGCTTTAGTGCTGGTGACAGTGTCCCTGTCCTATCCCTGSARTGAACAGCTTYAGTGCTGGTGACAGTGTCCCTGTCCTGCATTCTGCTTTTGCATCCCCTCAGCTGCCCAGCCCCTGCTCTGCAGCAGCAGCTCTGACCACGGGGCATTGCTTRCAGAAGGGAAGAGAGGCAGGGGTTCAACTCTTCCTCTAGAAGCAATTRCTGAGTTAATCACACTGTTAGTTTTCTGGGTCTTTCTCCAAATTAACAAACTGTACCTGTGTTACTGAATGTGGCCAGGGCAGAGCTGCCTCCCTGGCTGGGCAGCAGTCAGGATCCCACTGATGGCAGGTTTGGGATGTTTCTGAGGCTGTTGTTTCTCCACAGCCATGAGCCCTGGGGCAGGTGTGCAGTGAGGCCTCGAGCAGTGACAGACACGAGCTGTGACTGCTYGCTGGGCTCTGACAGTGCTTCTGACACCTGCCATCACTCCAGCAATAAAAATGGGSAAGATTTCACTAAGCAGAGCTTCGAGGTCATTTTGCATTTGTTCTGTTTCACTTGCTGAAAAGTTGAGTGGGGAGAAGCTGTTCCAGCTCTGTTCCAGCTGTGAAGGAAAATCAGGCTCGGGGGAAAACGTTTCACAGGAGTGATCAGTTAGTAAAACCAACAAAAAYTCTGGAAAATGTAAACGAGTAGGACATGTTCCACAGCAGTGTATGGAGTGCAGGTAGCCTGTGCTGTTCCTGGGGAAGCCCAAACACACCAAAACATTTACCAAGAATGAGATGCTGAGAGGATTCCTACCCTGCTTTKGAGACCTGCCAGTGCCTGGCAGCTGCAGTGATCCTTCAAATTGTTTAACACATCAGCAAAAGGTTCAGATTAAAACAACCTGGTGTCCAACCACACAAGGGTTTGGGCAGCAGCCAGAAGTGAACAGTGCTGCCACAGCACAGGACAGAACAGGACATCAGGCACAGCACAGCTGGCACAGCACAGGACAGCACAGGACAGGACAGAACAGCTGGCACAACACAGGACAGCTGGCACAGTACAGAAGTGCCACCTCAGAGGCTCAGCCCAACAGGCAGGCAGAGGAGTTGTTCACGTGTGGTTTGTAGAGCTGAGCCCCAAAAGCACTCAGACATTCCCAGGCAGGAATCCCACCCTGCAGCCCTGGTGTCAGACAGATGGACGAGCTGCCCACACTGCCCAGAGCCCGCGTCCCTGGTGGTGTCTGCGAGTCACCATCCCACAGCTCTGCCAGCACTGCCAGAGCTCTGTGCCCTGCTCCAGGAGCTGGACTTTGAACTTCTCCCACCCTGTGTCCYCAGTGCTCAGCTGGCACGTTCTGAACTGATGGAATGCATCTCTTCAGCTGTGGGGTGGCACCAGGTTCCAGCTGTGTGAGACACATCTGAGGCACATCCATCAGCAGCCAGTGACAGGCAACTGAAAATTCCTGACACTTCAGGGGGTTAAAAAAGCCTTCCTGATGAGCCAAGAATGAGTTTTGCCAGTGGCAACACTTGGATAGTTTGCTTTGCTCACATATGCTCACTTTAATAATTAGYCTGTTTTTCCTTTTTGCTGCACCTCTTGTTTTTCCCTAAGTGCAACCTACTTTTCACTTTGAAGTTAATTACTAATTGGCACCATACAGGAGAGCAGAAAGGACCATGGGAAGCTTTTCCAAACCTATACAATTATCCATTTCCACAGGTYTGCTTATTACCAAACATCTGCCTGCTCAGATGTCAGGGACACTGATGTTTTGGAAGTGCACATATGTGCTCCTAACCACAGGATTCTTTCCCCCAGCTGTAACAACCATACACATAAGTGTCACTTGTAAATAGCTCAAGAATGTTAAATAATGAGCTGTCAGCAGTCCAGCTCCTCACACACACTGCTCACTCATCAAGGCTCTCTCTCACGCCCTGGTCTCCTGCAGCCCCAGAGGGGCTCCCAGGGAATCTCTGCAAAGGCAAATCCCTGCAGCCTCTCTGTCTCTGCTCACCTGGAGCCCTGGAATCCCCACCCAGGTGTCCCCGTGCCCAGGTGTGGCCACGCCCTGGGCATCAGCTCTGGAGGGGTCCCTGCACAGGGCAGCTCCGGGGCACAAACACCCAGCCTGACCCCAGCCAGCCCAGTGGCAGGCAGACACAGCCMCTGGAGCTCCCTGCTGCACTGGCAGGGTTATCCCCACAACTGAAGCACTGGCACAAGTGGAAGGAGCTGCACAGACTGGTACAGGTGTTTAATAGGTGTGGACACAGAACACACAAACCTCGGAGGCAGTCCGGGCACAAACGTGTGCAGACTGAACCACAAATGCAACTCCTCTGGTACAGGAGTGTATAGGAGTATAGGAGCACACACAGCAACCACTCGAGCACATTGGAGTTTCCAGTTCCATGGACGTTGATCTGAGGTGACTCACAGCACCAGTCCTCTCAAAATCCTGCTCATTCCAGTGTCTCTTCCCTACCTGGAAGTGCAGTTACAGTCCCCCAGTGTGTGGGGCTGAGTCTGCTGCACCCCCAAGCTCAGAGTGCCTGGAGGCTGCTGCACACCAGCCCCAGGGGCTGCCAAAAGGGTCCCAGGGGCCCCAGCACTGCCAGAGGTGCAGCAGAGCTGAGCAGAGCCCTGGGCAGCAGCACCAGGCTGGGACAACTCTAAACTGACTCTAAACTGCTGGCAGCCTCAGCTGAGCTTCCATGGACCAGTCCTGAGGCACCCCAGCAAAAGCAGGAGTCCAGAATTCTCCGGGTTTCAAGAAAAACAAGCCTGGCAGCTGTGGGACAATCCTTGTGATGACTGACTCCATCCTTGCAAAGGAGAGCTGCTCCCTGGGCTGGCAAACACCAGCTGGTTTCGGGTGTCTGCTGCACGCTGAGGAGCCGCTCCAGGGAAAGGTGACGGGAGGCTGTGGTACTCACAGAGAGAACAGGGGAGTGACATCCCAACGGGCACAAACCCAGGGCCAGCTGCGGGACACGGCCCTGGGATCTGCACAGAAACTCAGAGCTGAGTTCCTTCCCCATCCCGAGGCTGTTCTGAGGACCGGACGAGCGGGTCTGGCTTTGCACCGTCCTGCAAAACAGTGAGCAAACATCACAGCAAACGTGCTGAACTCGGAGCCGAGGTACTGCTGTGACATGTCACACACGGGGAGGCCAGAGTGACAGGGGAGCCCAACGCTCCCAGGGCTCACCCAGTGCCACTAGAACCGCGACACTCCCAGGGCTCACCCAGTGACACCAGAACCGGGACACTCCCAGGGCTCACCCAGTGCCACCAGAACCGGGACACGCTGGGGAGGGCGAGCTGCTCTGCACGGCCGGAGGGGAGGGAGAATTGGTGCCACAGCAGAGGGATTTGTTTGCACGGGATTTTGGGAGCAGGAAACAACGCAGAAGCCGCCACCCAAAAGGATTTCTCATCCCGTGACGCAGCTGCCATCAGCAGACGTTTAAGGATGGGTAAGGAATGGGTAAGGAACGGGACGAGGGGGTGCATCCTCTGTGTGTGAYRGGAATCACCTGGGGGCTGCTGGGGGCGGTGGCTGCYCACGCAGGACTCACCTGGCGGGGGCTGCGGCCCCTCTGGTTCCTGTCAGCGGCTGCCGGGACCGCCGGGCTCTGTCCGAGCTCCTTCCTGGGCTCCTTYCCGGGCTCCCCGGCTCCAGCAGCGCTCCCGGAGCCCGCGGACACAACCCGGCTCTCTCTCGTGTCCTCACCGGGACTCGGCTGCTGCCCCTCGGCTTCCCCTCCTGCCTGCTCCGTGTCCTGCTGCTGCTGCCCGTCCCTGCCCCGCCCTGTCCCTGTCCCTGTCCCCTGCCCCTCGGCCCCTGTGCCCCCGCTCCCCCTGGGTTCCCCATCCCCGCGGCCAGGGCTGCTCGGGGGGGTCTCTGCAGGCGCCTGCTCCCCCAGCGACCCCGTCCCGAGCCCTTCTCCGAGCCCTGGGGAGCCGAGCGGCCCCGCCTCGTCCCGGCCCTGGGCTGCTGCGGGCATCGCTGCCCTCCCCTCGCACCCTGCTGCTGCTGCCTCTTGCTGTCCTCCTGCTGCTCGGCCCGCAGCCACGGGCTCATGGGCCTCCCCTTCTCCTGCCCCTTCTCCTTCCCCTGCCCCTTCCCCTTCCCAGTCCCTGCCAGGCTCCCCGACCGCCGCCCTTACCCCGGCTGACAGCTCCTGTGCCACTGCGGCCCCGCTCTGTGTCCCCAGCCCTGCTCCTGTCACCCCCTCCTGTGTCCCCAGCCCTGCTCCAGCCATCCCCTCCTGTGCCCCCAGTCCTGCTCCTGTCACCCCCTCCTGTGTCCCCAGCCCTGCTCCTGCCACCCCCTCCCGTGCCATTCCCGGTGCCCCGACCCGGATCCCCCTCCCTCCCAGCACAGCGATTGCCACCAGCCCGGGCTCCCGTGCCCGTGTCCCGCCCGGCGCCCCCTCCCCGGGAGCCCTCCCGTCCCCTGTCACTGCTGCAGCGCTCTGTCCCCGCTCTGTCCCCGCTGCCGGCTCGCTGGGACCCACCGCTCCCTCCATGCCCGCCTCTTCCCCTCCCGAGCCCGCTCCGGCCGCCCCCCCAGACCCTCCCGCCACCTCCCCTGGGGCTTTTCCTTCCTCTGCTCTCTCTGTYCCTGCTTTGCTGCCCTCAGACGGGTTTGCACCCCAAAGTGCTTCTGCTGCACCCTGCTCCTGTGCTGCCGGCGTCTCCTGCAGCTGTAAGGACCCTTCAGGGACGGGATCCCCCCGAGCAGCCCCCAGGGCCCCCAGCCCAGGTGCCACTTGCAGTGCAGGGCCCTTGTCAGGCTCCTCAGCCTCTTCCACCGTGTCCTCCTCTGTGCGGAGAGCGYTCCCTCCCACCTGCCGTGCCGGAGCGCTCCCCGGCGCTGCTGCTGCTGCTCCTGGGACAGCTTTCCCCGTCTCCATCCCCTCTTCCCCGGCCGCTTTCAGCTGGGAAAACTCCCTCGGCTTTGCAAACCCTTCCCCTCCAGGCACTGCTTCTCCTGTTTCCATATCCCCTGGCGCTTCCCGGAGAGCCCCAGGCTGTCCCACAGCCTCCTGCCCTTCTTTAACAGCCTCCTCTCCTCCAGGGCCGCCAGCCCTGGCAATGCCATCTGCTGCCACGTCGGCATCCTCCACAGCCTCCTCTGCCTCTGGCACAGCAGCCACCGGAGCGTCCTTCCCTGCAGCCAGCGGAGCGTCCTTCCCTGCAGCCAGCGGAGCATCCTTCCCTGCAGCCCCTCCGAGCCCCAGGGGCTCCCCTGGCCCTGCCTCACCGGCCTCCTCCTCCTCTGCTGGCGGCCCCACTGCTCCTCTGAGTCCTTCCTCCGCAGCCTCCTCCTCCTCCTCAGTGAGCCCCCCCTGCCCCTGGGGCCCGGCTCTGTCYGCCTCCCACCCGGCCACTGCCCCAGCGGGTGGCGGTCCCAGTGTCCCCATGCCCTCCTGCTCAGGTGACAGGGCCGTGCCCAGCCTCAGTGCCCCTGTTCCCTCTCCTTTGGGCCGTTCCTCTGCCTCGGAGCCTTCCCCGGGTGTGCATTCCTGCAGCGCAGCCCCGGTGCCTGCCCGGGGCAGGGACTGCCCCTCCCCTGCAGCTTTTCCTGCATCCTCTGTGCTGCCAGCATCTCCCCCAGCAGCRCCGTGCTGCCCCGGGGCCTGTCCCTGCCCTGTGCCCTGCCCTTCCCCTGCTGCCTCCTGCACATCCAGGCTTCTCCTCCCGCCTGCCGAGGCGCTGCCCTCTGGAGCTGTAGGGAAATCACAAACACGGGTTGCTCAGTGTGACACCTCGGCAGTGTGACACTCACAGGGTCAGGCTGCAGTGCCATTCCTGCCCAGCCATGGGGGACACACAGAGAATTCTGTGCTGCTGTGTYTTTAGCACTGCTGTCCTGGCACCTGGCACATGTCAATAAAACATGTAAATCAGTACAAATATTGCCCATGCAGAGGGACTGTACTCACCTCCTCCTCCCTCACACCAAGGAGACCCTTGGTGTCCCTCCTCCATGTCCAGTACCCTGCTTTCCCAAGGCATTGCAGGACATTTCTCCTCCTCATTCGTGGTACTTTCTCCCAACTCAGTCTGTTGGAATTCCCCATTAACCTCAGGATGCTGCATTGCCATCATGTTTTCAGGAGAAATTCTAGTATCTTCCCTTGCTGTTAGAGCTTCTAGTTTTGCCTTTTCTACTTCATTTGTTCCTTTCTTYTCCAGTGCAGAAGTCTCCTGGTTTTCCTCCATTCTGAGCAGTTTCTTCTCCCCATTCCCATTCCCATTTCCACAGTGTGCATGTGCTGCACTATCAGATGAACTTTCAATATTGCAGTCCTCTTTGGCATTCTGCTTGTCTGCCATCATTTCAGCATGAGAGTCAGTGTGAGTGCTGCACTGAGTGCTCCTGGGGGAGTCTGCAGGCCTCCTCTCTGAAACAGCAAACTTTAATTTAGTRTTTGTCACTGACCTTGTGCATTCACCAGGCACTCACAAAGGGACAATCCCATCCAACAGCATTCTCTGAATTACACCCTCTGAGGGTACTGGGACAAAGTTCCAGGAAGTGTAGATAGAAGAACATTGCCCAGATGCATGAAGTATTAAAATTAAAGCCACTTAATGTGGTGGKTTTTTTCTGATCATGGAAACAGACCAGAGTAGTTCTATCAATCACACAGAAATACACCTCCAAGTGCACCTCCAAGTATAGCTCAGACAGGGTTTAGCACAGACCAAGACTTCAACCACAGCAACAATCCCTCWGTGCTGTTCTGTTAGCTCACTGAAATCAGAAAGATCTCCAAAACCTGGTGCAAACCCTTCAGGCTGAACTGAMGTTCACTGTCTCCTCTAAGAAAACATCCAGACATCATCATATTAAATTCCTGAATGGAAAATCTGAGGGGGGAAAGTGCAGTAATGTTCCCTCTGCCAGTGAGCTGCACAGCAGAGCTSAGTGCTGCACAGCCCTGCTGCTGCCTACAATCCACAGAGGCTCAGGAAGAGATTAACTCAAGGCAGAGAAGTCCAGCCCCCAGTGCCAGCACTGACAGAACAGCTCTCTTTTACCATTTCCGCAGGACAAAGGTTCCCCATGCAGACTCAGACATSCTGGACACACACCAACTGTAAAACATGCATCAGGTCAGCTTCTCCAGGCCTTGCTATGAACAAAACCTACCTTGCTGATCATCTTCAGAGCCCCTGCCATCAGAATATCCACCACTTTCATCTTCCTCCCTGTCAGAGGCCTGCAGTGCCTTCTGGGATGAGGATTCACTCTCCTTTCCATGGTCTAAATTATGGTTTTTATCATCTGAGGATGATTCTGGCATTCCATTCATTTGATCACCGGTCTGTCCCTCTTCATTAACTTCTTCATCTGGTTCAAAATCTTCTTCATATTCTAAAACAGAAGAATTGTAGTGTGAAACAGGAAACAGAATTCACAACTAATAAAGTTCTTTTTCAGCAGACAGAAGTTAACATCATGAATCTCCTTTTGCCCTTGAATCTGCTCACTCTTTTTTAAAGCCATGAGAGAATCCAAGAGCACAGACAGGAATTGGAAGAGCATGTTATCATAAAAAGGATTCTGTTCTTCATGGAGTAGCACAAATGCAGCAAAATTACAACTATGATTAATACATTAAAAAAAAAAAAATCCGAGCTGGGGGAGCACAGGCACCCTGAGGCAGCTGCAGCCCTGCCCAGCACTCACCTGCACACAGGTGTGTGTGTGAGAGAGCACACCCAGCCTGCCACACCTGTGCTGGGCACGGCCCAGGCACCACGGGGCTGAGGGGGATTGTCACCCCCAGTGCAGACACTGCACTGCTGCACACACAGGGCACASCTGCAGCAYGCAGGGAACACCTGCACACACAGGGCACACCTGCACACACAGGGCACAGCTGCAGCACGCAGGGAACACCTGCACACACACAGGGAACACCTGCACACACAGGGAACACCTGCACTCACACAGGGCACACCTGCACTCACAGAGAACATCTGCACACAGACAGGGAACACCTGCACGCACACAGGGAACACCTGCAGCATGCAGGGAACATCTGCACACACACAGGGCACACCTGCACACACACAGGGAACACCTGCACACACACAGGGCACACCTGCACACACACAGGGCACACCTGCACTCACAGAGAACATCTGCACACACACAGGGCACACCTGCAGCACGCAGGGAACACCTGCACACACACAGGGAACACCTGCACACACACAGGGAACACCTGCACTCACACAGGGCCCACCTGCACACACACAGGGCCCACCTGCAGCATGCAGGGAACATCTGCACACACACACAGGGCACACCTGCACACACAGGGAACATCTGCACACACACACAGGGCACTGTCCCTGCTGCCACACCAGCTGTCCCCTGTGCCCAGCACTCCTCACTTCCCAGCTTTCATTGCTGCCCTCCCTTCCTTTCATCAGGGCTCTTCACAGACTGCAGTGACAGGACACCAAGGACAGAAATGGAGAGCTCCTGATGCAGAACCAGGCAAACAAACAATTACCAAGGCAATGAGAACTAAAGGAAGATGGAGATTTATTTTTCTGTACTAAAAATCAATTGAGATTGAATGGCAGTGTTAGCAGTGAGGTCTCTTTAGGTAAGTGTCAGAAGGGCAGCTCCTCCTGAAGGAAAAGGGCTGCATTAATCCCACACACATCCAGAGGGATTAATAARTGCCAGATGAGCAGCAGCACCGCAGAACTGTGAAAGCAAACATAGGARTTGGAAGTAGGAATTAAAATCTCTCTGTAAATGTGATGTGATACAGACATCACCACATGCTCTCCCATTCCTCATGCCCTGCTCATGGCTGGGAATACCATACCACTGTGACTGGTGCCTCCCTGACTGCCTTCACTCTCCTGACCACTCTGGCTTTCTGTTTCCTCCTCGCTGTACTCCTCTGCGCTCTCCTCAGCACTTTCCACACTTGTTTCACGACCTGATGCAGTGGCTGATGATGAATTGGATCTCTGCTCSATGCAGCAGTCACACGGGCCACCGTGCATGGCATGTCTCCAGCAGCACGGGTGRTGGCCCCCAGCCTTCCTCTTCTTGGGAGGGGACAGCTTTTTGTCCAGGCCCATTGCAGCAATGCACCTGGGAAATAACACAAAGGGGGAACGATTGCAGTTCTCTTCCTTTGAACCATGGAGGGCAGCAGACACAGGGAGTTCAGTGAAACCAAGCACCCTCTGCCTCTGCACTGCCACAATGACTCACAGGGAGGAGCTCCCTGRAATCCTGGAGAGCTCCCCTGCCACAGACGCAGCTCGTCCCTGAAGGACAGCAATGCTGCCCACAGGCAACAGCTGGCACACGGACAGAACTGTGACAGTGCCCCGAGAGAGCAGGCTCTGCAGAGCTGTGTGCAGCCAGAGGGGACAGGGGACAAACAGGACAGGAACTCTCTCAGAAGGAGGCCCCTGTGAGCAGAGAGCTCTCTCTCCATACCTGTAGCAAGGAGGAGCTCCTGCCACATGCAGAACCCTGAAGTAGCTGTTCCTGCCCCGCAGCCTGGAGCACCTCTGGTACCTGTACTCGCAGCAGGCGCTCAGCCTCTCCACCTGCAGCCCGTTGAGGTAAAAGGTGAGGCTGAATGGGAAACCCAGGTGCCTCTTGGAGGTGAACTGGAAGGTATCTGCAGTCACAAAGGGTTCAAGGGAAAATATTACACTTCACTGTCAGCCTGCTGCATCTGCTGCATGTGCTGTATCCCACCTGCATCACCACAGCAGCCAGCCCTCTGTGGGCAGGCACTGGGGGCCTCAGGTCTGTCCAAAACCTGCTCAAACTCTGCCCCTCCACACACACAGAGCTCTCAGCAGCCCCAGCAGCCTGAGGGGGGACAGCCAGGACAAGTGTCACACTGTCACTGCTACAGCACTGCAAAGGCCAGAGCCCCCCAGGCATTTCCGGTTTCCCAGAACAAAATTCATCTTTTACTGGTGTGATGGAATTGCATTCACACAAAAAGAGATGGRAACTGGGTTCCCACTATGTCCTTTTCCTTCTGGAATAAGAAGGAACATTCACTGATGTATTTTAGCAGTGCAGATAACCCCTTTGTAAGGACAGTTTAGCTACAACTGCTCTATTAACCATGTATCTCTATAGACAATTAACCTAAGCCACAAGTYTTTTGTTAAATAAATTCTTTCAATTCTTCTACCATGATTGTAAAAGGAATTGTACCCTCACTTTCAATCATGGGACAGTAGATCCAGATTTAAAACGGAGGCAGATGCTATAAACACCCCTGGATGCATACACCTTGACCAAGCTGAGCTGAAATCACTCTGATGTCAGGGCAGAGCTTTAACAAAACACAATGCTGCCAGCACCAACAGGAACTGTGACCCCATCCTTACCTCCTTCCAACAGCTCTCCTCTGTAGACACAAATGTTCTCCGTGCCACAGTGCTGCTGGTAGACTCTGATCTCATCCTTGTACTCCCGCAGAGACACGTGCTTGCTCTTGCCCCGGTACACCATGGTGACAAAGGCGTTGCTGCACAGCGGGGACTTGGGGTAGCCCTTGGTGTTCTGCAGCAGAGAATGCACAGAAATTACTCCAGCTCCAGCGAGGCTGGAAACAAAGCTCTCACCTGTGCAGCACACACTTTTATAGGCTGAGCTGATTCAGTTGGGAAGTGTTTGTRACATGCAGAGGGTCTGGGATACACTTCCCACATAAAACCCAGCACATTGAATAGCCCTCAATTGCAGGGACCAGATTTAACTGACCCACATGAGCCCTCCCAGGCCTGGGTCCCTGCAGCTTTATTTACAGAATTAAAACAGCAGTTAAAACTGGCTGCAGACACTGTGACTGGTGCAGCCTTCACACCCTCAAGGCATTTCACAAACCCCTGAGGTTCTGGTGCAGGAACAGGATCAGACTGACTGAACAGTTGCTCAGCTTGTTGTTCAGCACGTTTTTYCTCCCCAGCTGATGAAAACCACCCGGTGTTTTCATTCCCAGAGACATGCACGGCAGTTCCCTGTTTCCCTGGCCGTGCATGTCCCTGCCGGCAGCCCCGCGGGAGGCAGGCAGGTCCCGGTCCCGGTCCCAGGTGCTCACCCGGATCAGCACCTGCTCGTTGAAGGCGGTGGTGGGGTAGAAGCGGTAGCCCGAGGAGGGCTCGGGGCGCAGCGGGGCCCGGCGCCGCCTCCGCCGGGGGCTGCCCAGCGGCACCCGGTACGGGGACAGCCCCGCCACGACCTCCAGAGAGTTCACCAGCCTCAGCTCGCCGCCCTGCCCCTGCAAAACAAGGCAGGCATGTGCACAGCTTCTGCAAAACAAGGCAGGCATGTGCACAGCTTCTGCAAAACCAGCCAGGCATGTGCACAGCTTCTGCAAAACGCGCCTCCCGAGCGTGCTCCGGCAGCGGCGCAGCGAGCGACCCGCATCCTCCTGGAACAGCTCCTGCACCAGCGCCTGAGCCCTGCTCATGCACGGACTTCGGGCTAAACCCCTGCCTGGTAACTCGCAAGGCAACATTCACACGGAATGTTTGAAATGTCCCCCTCAGAGACACCGACAGCAGCGCCAAGCCCTGGCCCTGGCCAGGGGGCTCCAAACTCAGACACAGCACAGCCCTGCAGCTCCATGGCAGGGGAAAGCACAGCCCTGCAGCTGCAATGCTGCTCCCCTGCAGGGGAAAGCACAGCCCTGCAGCTGCACTGCTGCTCCCCTGCAGGGGAAAGCACAGCCCTGCAGCTGCACTGCTGCTCCCTGGAAGGGGAAAGCACAGCCCTGCAGCTGCACTGCTGCTCCCCGGCAGGGGAAAGCACAGCCCCAGAGCAGTCAGTCACCCAACAGAAACATCACTTGGCATTGTTACACAATATGAGCTTCAAAACGCTGCTCCCTCCTCTGAGCAGAGATTCAGCCCTCCTGCAGSATGGAAGGGACCACGGCCCCTGAGAGTGAGACATCAGCAGAGAACAGCTCTGTAAACACTGCATGCTGAGGCTCTGAACTCTGAGTTCTCAGAGCTGACACCTGATGTAGCTGTTCTGTCAGCTGTGAGCACTGAAGGAACCATTACATCACCTATCATTTGAGGAGACATAAACAGGACCAACACTTGTAGGACTTGCAAGTGAAAATATTCCAAAGTTCCTGGAGTTAACCAGGAGCTGCCTCTCTCTCTCTACATAAGAGAAAATCTACACAGAGGGAGAACATTTTGTATGCAGAGAGATTTTATGCTATAAAAGGTAAGGCACCACATTTTTACTCACTCTGATCAAGAACTGGGCATTAGACCAGTAAGACAGTGCCTTGAAAATGGAGGGGAAGTGAAAAAGGACAGTTTAAAKAAAAGCTGGTGCCATGTGAAAGGGATGTTCCCTGCTGTATGCAGTTCTGGGGACTGCAGCACTTACACAGYATCATCAGAGTGCCCCCAGAGTGGCATTACTTTGAGCATGAGGTACAGCCTCACCCCACGGGCACACTGCTGGCCATGGCCCAGAGCATGGCACTGCTCTCTGGCAGCCTTGGTACAGACCTGGCTGCAGCCCAGCCACGAGGGGGMTGCTGCATTTGTCCTGGAGCTGGATTTGGTCCAGGGAACTCTACAAAAGGAGAAAGAAAACAATGACAGAATCTCAAAGAATAGCTGCCAGTGCAGAGCAGCACCACAAAGGCAAACAACAGCACTGATGTATCTGCAAGTGGTGAGTGATTTCAGCTACCTACAGGACATTTTCTAGCCTGTCTCCAAAGAGCCAGGCCTCTTTAGGCACCTCTGACTGACCAGCCTAAACAACTCCTGGCCATAAATSCAAGGTTTGATGCTGTCTCTTCACCACACAGCCTTGGAGCAAGCACAGTGAGCTCACAGAAACTGCAGCAGTTYGCTGTGGGCTCCAGCACATGGACCCAGAGAGAGTGCACAACAAAGAGTACCTATTGCTGTTCAATATTCTGCTTTTCTCTGACTTTTATTTCATGTTTTCCTTGCATACCCTTCAGAACACCAAGTTAAAATGTTTCACTGAGGTTCACTCACCACCTTGGAGGAGGCAGGCTCTTTGATTCGGTGATGATGATGATGATGACAACATCCACCACAACAATCAACTCCAAGTCCAGGTGTCCTCTGTATGAAGAGAAGGTCATTCAGGACTCAAAAGTTTCTCTTCAATCTGCAGCAATTATCATCACTGATGCAGAGAACCAGTGAAACTGAGCCAGATATTTGACCTTTGGCTTTAGGCTTTAGTACCATTATATTTCAGGAGTATATTAACATTGCTTCTTTGCTGTTCACAAAGAGCAAAAGCCAGAGCTCCTCGACCACAGCCCTCCGAAATGAGCTCCAGTCTGATTTCATCCCTTCAGCTCTGTTTTTTAAAAGCCCCCCCATTTTCAGGGCTTTACAACCTGTGTAACCTTGCCCTGTGTCCACTGACAGTGCTCAGCACACTGATACCAGCCTGCCTGAGGGCAGCAGGCAGCTAAAAGGGAAAGACTGAAGCAGATTTATCAGARAGCAAAGGTTTTGGGGTTTTTCTGATGTGCCATTCCTGCACCAGTAGCTTCTGGAGATCCCCCTTTAACACAGCTCAGCAAACAGGAGATGAGCCCTGAGTGGGCAGGGATGAGCCCCAATGCAGAATGTTGGTGCAGGCAGTGGGTGCTCTGTGCTGGGTCCCTGTGCACRCCTGCAGCTCTGCCTGTGCCCCCAGACCCTGCAGAGGCTGCTGAGACTCACCCAGGGGCAGCGACCAGCTCGTTCTGCAGCCACCAAAGGGCAGAGCATGTGGTGGCCTCTTGGAGTCAGGGGTGGATGTGGGCAGTGCACATGGATGATTTCTTCCACTGATCCTGTTATTTGCTCCACCTGCAAGAAAAGGAATCGACCTCCCTGAGGCACTGGATMCAAAACCAGTGATTGTCTCATTCCCTCTGTCTTTCCCTGGACAGCTGTGACACTCAGCTGCCCTGGGCCCAATGAACAGCTGGTTAAAAGAGGAAAGGAAATCATGGGAATGTGAGGGACAAGCAAAAAGGCTTGTCCCCAGCTCTGATGCATTTTCCTGCAGCTCTCTCCAGCTGCTGACCTGCCAGATTCAACTCCTGTCTGTTTCTGTGCATCTCACAATTCTTTGTTTGTTTGCAGGTCTCTTTCTCTTTTAAATTGGAGTGCACCTGCCACTCCCCTGTGCCTGCAGCCTCTCCCCTCTGCCCTGCTGGGATCCTGCCCCACTGCAGACAGGCAGCTCTGCCTCCCTTGCTCAGCCCTCTGCCTCTCTCCTCTCCTTTCAGGGTGAATTCACTGAATGGATGAGGTGAGAATCAAATKACTCTGCTGGCTCCAGCCAGGCTCAGCAGCACAGCACACACAGATCASGGATCTGCAGGCTGAAGGAAACACTTCTGCTTTATGTTCCAAAATTACCCAAGCCCAGGGTCCCCTGGCAGGGTGCTAAAATCGCTGCTTCCAGGGGGGGCCTTCCAACCCCAGGAGCTCCATCAGAAACAACAGCTCTGCAATCCCCACAGGGACCAGTGCCTGTCAGGAAAATCTCCTCCTCTCTGCACCCCAGGACTTGCTGACAGATGTATTATTTACCATTTAACACATCTGACATTGCTTAGCAGCTGCTCAATGAAGCAGACACCTTCTCAAGGCACTCTTCTCAAAGCATTCAGGTTCCTAATTCAGAAATAAAATGCTGAGCATGTTTCTGACAAAATGAGGATGAGTTTTCCCACCTGAATTCAGGGGATTGCATGGGGAGAAGAACCATTGATTTTTATGGGATTTCCATGACTCTAACTACAGAATCAAGTTCAACCTGCATGACACCTAAATGAAGACTCCTAAAACCTCTTTCATTATTCACATGCCAGTTCTGCCCAAATCCTGTGGAGAGGCAAMCATGAGCTCAGTGCTCATCAGCAGTAAAAGCAGGGAGGTCTAGAATTACTGGGAGGAGAATGTACCTTGAATTATTCATTCTGTTATGGTTCCCCATTTCAGAACAGAAACAGTAGAACAAGAAAAGGTAAAAAAAAAATAGCAACAGTAATGAGAAGCCTGGAATGGCTCAGGTAAGAAAAATTCAGACTGAGGACCTTCAGCTTGGAAAACTGAGAAGGAACATGAAGAACAGATGTAAAACCACAGGTGCCTTGGAAAAGAGAACACTGAATAACTTCTGTCCTACTGGGAACAAAGAGCATCAAACAGACACAGCAGACAGCAGATGCATTTATTACCACAGAAATGCAAGGAGGTTCCATTTCATGCAATTCATTATTAAATCAGCCAGCCAAGAACACTGCAGAAATAGAAGAATAACTGTATTCAGAAGGAATTAAATGCATAAATGGAAGCTCCTGAACTTCTGGACTAAGGACAAAGGAGATGTAACTGGGGCAGGATCATCCTCTCCTTGCCTGTTTCTTGTCCTTTTCCATTCAGAGACAGAGCATTTGTCTCCAGGAATCACTGGTCAGGCTTTTGGTTACCACTCAGCACAGGCAGAACTGCCAGGTCCCATCAGCACCAGCAGTGCTCAAGCCTTACCTTGATTGGCGGCATCTTGTCCTTGCTCAGAGAATTTTCGAGCTTCCTTTTCCTCTCCAGCTGATGGTGACGCTGTCAGTGCAAGAGGAAGAGAAATCCCATCACTGGGCACTGGGAGATGTCAGTGCAGCAGCTCCTGCTTCTGTGCTGCCTGTCCCATGTCCTCTCCCTGGCCACCACCCCCTGAGCCCTGTCCCAGAACTGCTGTGGTTTGAATTTATTTCACCTGCATACATTCACACAGCCAAGGGAACACCTGAGCACTAAAGTAAAGTTGGTAAAGTTGGAGGAACCAACTCCATTCCCCCAGGAATGTGCCCAAATTTCCTACTCAGACAATATACATAAACATGTTCAAAGTGGTTTGTTTTTGTCAGGATTTTTTAAGCAAACTTTCCCYGTGAATATCATCTCATAACCTGAGAGTGCCAAACAGCAGGAAGGMAGCCAGGACAGAGCCTGCTCCCACAAAAGCCTGGTGTGACAGTGAGAGGCCCCACGGAGGTTCCCTGTGGGGAATGCCAGGCAGAAAGGCTGTCCTGTTTCCCAGCAGGAAAGGGGCTCCCAGGGAGCAGGGGGCACACATGGGGACAGTCCAGCACAAGGGAACAGCCGGAGGAGGCTCCCACCCCTCAGCCAGGGCTTACCTCCATGTCCAGGATCTTGTGGGAGATGGCATCAGCCAGGCACTCCAGCACGTGTCTGTGGTGCTCCCTCCCCATGGCTTTGAGGCGATATTCCTTCTCAGGTATGATTCTGCCACTCCGTGAGATCTGCACACACAGACAGAATGTCACTGGAARGGAGGTGAGATAAAGGAGGCTCTGGAACAGAACAGTTTCCCAGAAGTTCACTCCTCCTCCTCCTGGTTAGCTCCCAGCCCTGTCCTGGTGCTGGGACTCCCCTTCCAGCACTGCTTTATCCTGGACCCCAGGAGCTCCAGCAGCCACATGCAGGGAGCAGCAGCCACAATTCCAATGGCCTGGGGCTCAGCCTCACCCTTCACTGCCCAAAGGCATGGAAAGGGTTAAACACCTGTGCAGAAGAGAGTCACACCCAGGAGTGCACCAGTGGTTTGCACAAAATGTTCAGCAAATTCACCTTTACCAAACCCTTTCATTTTCCATGGAACACTTTTGGAAAATAGCACTGAAGCCATTTAAACAAAGATGCTTGCATGTCACACTGTAAACACCCTGAGTGAATCAACATAAGGCTGTGTATCTGCAAACTGRAACTCCAAGGAGCAAAAGGAAATATGGAAAAAAAGCATCAAAACATTCTGAATTGAATGTAGAACTGAGGGAAACTTCTCAGCCTCACCAGTCCTGATTTCTGAAGATGTCTTCTTATCCTGGCATTGCTGAAATATCCCACCAGGTGCTTGTCTGTGAGACTGTTATAGGTTTCAAGAAGTCTGCAATWAAAAAGGGAGATGTTTATAATCCCCTCGACTGACAAGCTGTGACAGTTTAAGTTAAACAGAGCTGCCCAAGAGTTTCTACACGAAATTCTGCCTTAATAAATCATCCTGGATTTGATCAGACAAATGCCCATTAGATGATGTGGAAGCAATCTCATTCCCACCAAAACAGGGGCCCTGTCCCTCAGGCCAAGGGCTGAGTGTGGGACAGCAGTGCCACCACCATGGCACGGGCCAGCCCTGCCCTGCAGCCCCCTCAGCAGCCCAGGGGACAAGCCCTGGCCAGGGGCAGGGCACTGGGGCTGATTGCAGCTGCACAGACACAGCCCCACTCTGCCAGGAGCCCTGCCATGGCAGGGACACCTCCCAGTGCYCCAGCCCCAGTGTCCAACCCAGCCCTGGGCACTGCCAGGGATCCAGGGGCAGCCCCAGCTGTGCCAGGGCCCCACCACATCCACCACAGTCACCAAAGATCAGAGCTTCACAAAACTGAACCCCGGATGGGAAAGCTGAACACAAAAACTGAAGCATCCATAATCAGCAGCCATATTTTTCCACTGTTTTTAGCACAACCATATCTTACTTCACCCTCTGGAAACCAGGACAAATGGAGAGGTCAGAGACACTGGGATGCAGTTGGTAATACCCTAAATSCTTTCACATTTGTACACTTTACACACTCAGGTGCATGCTCATATGTTCAGCCTGGCCCCTGGGCAGGATGTGCTTCAGTTACACAAGAGGCTGATCTCTCTTGATTTAAATGCACTGTGCCTCTGTTCCATCCCTGCCAGCTGCATAACTCAGTTCCATGCATATTGCTGTGCTCATCTGCCACACACAAAAGCACATTCCAAGGAAAGAAAGGACACATTTTTTAAAGTAAAGAGATCATGGATTTACAGGAATTTTATGTGGGGTTTCACATTAACCTCAAAGATAGCTGCCAACAATAAATTAAACTTTAAACAAACAATGTAGGTTGCCCTTTTAAGCCTGTTGGTTAAACACTGGCATGATAGCAACTGACCTATGTTACTTTTTTACCCAGAGTTTGCATTTGAAACCACCAGATTCCACCAATTTTGCTAAGTACTCATGTATGGTATCACCTGGCAACTGCATGATGAGACAGAGAAGAAACTCAATCCAACTCCTTTTCATTCACTCCCTTCCATCTAAGAGATCCTGGACTAGTTACAACTAGTTACATAAAGATACCCCATAACTAGTTAAAACTAGTTAGATAAAGATACCCCATAACTAGTTACAACTAGTTAGATAAAGATATCCCATAACTAGTTACAACTAGTTAGATAAAGATATCCCATAACTAGTTACAACTAGTTACATAAAGATACCCCATAACTAGTTAAAGCTAGTTAGATAAAGATACCCCATAACTAGTTAAAATGCAGCTCCCACCTGAACACAGCAAAGTGGCAATTTCTGTTTCCCCAAAGTCTCTAAACATGTATTTTGTCATTTAAATTATGAGCAGGCTGGCCCTCAAAAATGTTGAATTAAATTCAGAGTTCAAAAGGGTATTAGAGGAAATAAGGAGATGCATTGGGCCTGAATCAAAACCCATTCAATCCAAAATTAAACCCCAAAATGAAATGAAATTGGAAAGAATGCAAGAGGACCTGCCAGGCTCTGGCCACACTGCAGCCCTGGAGCCACAGAGTGGCGTGGAGCAGAGCCTGGGGCAGGGCCAGCAGCTCCCCAGCAACACAAACACAGCTCAGTCTGGCATGGCATCAGCAGAGGGGTAAGAGAAGTTCTGGTCTGAGCCCTTTCCTTCAATATTCCAGGATTTAAGAGCCACACATAAACATCGACTTTAAAAGCCCTGACACAGGCAGAAGGGCAGAACTGACAAAATCCATGGTAAGAAATAACACAGTAAAGGGAGAGCTGCAGCCTCAGACAGCTCTGTCCCACCCGAGTGTCACAGTAATCACAGCCCTTTTCTGGSACTCCTCCTCCTCTGCCCATTTGTCCTGCTCGTTCTTCTCTCTAGAAGTGCTGGGTTCATTAGAATAGCAGGCAATTTTCCTGGCACAGAACCCAAACTGACTGAGCTGCAGACTCCTGGAGTACGTCTGAAGCTCTTCTCAGGATGAGTGTCATGTTTGTTTSTCTGGCATGGCAGCCAGTGACAACATGTCACTCTCAGGTCAGTAATTCTRTACTGGAGGTTATTTAGCATTCTGCAAAGCTATGATCATTGACACTATTATTTACTAACAGAATATTTGTGCTCAGCTGGCAGCTTACCCAGAGCACTACCCCCAGAGCCAGAGCTGTGTGCCATAGTACATTTTAAGACCTCTCTCACTCATTTGGAAAGATATCAAGACAAAGCCACAGCAGGCATCCTATCTGTTTTGTAAAGCAAATATTCACAGTTAATAATTCACGGTGCAATTAAATCAGTGATCACCAAATAAATTACGTGAGAGAGCACCAAGGCTTCAGGTATTAATCGGCAGAGCCACAGGGATGACAGTGCCTGTGCTGTCCCTGGCCCCTGGCTGCCATTCCCACCCCACAGGAGGACCTGAGCCTCACACCCAGACACGGAACTGGGAGCCCAAGGATTTAAGTGGCCCAGGAGCAAGTCCTACCACTGCTTCCTTACTCGGATCATTGCCCACGATACCAGGATGTGCCMAATTTTGTCACAGGGTGAATTCATCCTGCAGGGATTCTCTGTTCCCCACTGTTGGTCTGTGACATCAGCTCGGGGGAGCCCGGATTCTGTGAGCTCAGAACCTGCGGGTCCGAGGGAGGTAACCAGGGAATTCAGCGGCAGCCATCCCGGGCTCCATCAGCCTCATCCAGGGCTCCAGCGGCCCCATCCCGGGCTCCAGCGGCCCCATCCCGGGCTCCAGCGGCCCCATCCCGGGCTCCAGCGGCCCCATCCCGGGCTCCATCCCCCTGCGCACAGGAGAGCCTCCCCCGATCGGGGGCTCTCTCGCAGCCGGGCAGGGTCCCCGGGGTCTCTCGGGGCACCCAGAGCCCCCCTCTGCCCCAGCCGGGCCGCTGCTGGCCCCGGCCCTGTCCCCATCCCCGCGGAGCCCCAAGGCCCGCACGGACCGGACCCGGACCACTCACCGCGGCTGCGGGGCGCTCATGGCACCGCCTCTGCTCGGCTCTGTCCCGTTCTGCCCGGCTCTGCTCGGCTCTGTCCCGTTCTGCCCGGCTCTGTCCGGCTCCGCACGGCTCTGCCCCGCTCTGTCCGGCTCTGCCCGGCCCCGCACGGCTCTGTCCCGCTCTGCCCAGCGCTGCCCCGCGTCCCCGGCGTCGCCAGGAGACCGCGGCAGGGAGGCAAGCACGGATGGAGGGAGGGATGGAGGGAGGGAGGGATGGAGGGAGGGATGGAGGGAGGGACGGGAGGGGCCCGGGCTCCGCCCGCCGCCCCCGTGGCGACACAGACTCACAGAGCCGCACAATCGCTGGGGCTGGAAGGGACCTCAGGAGAGTCCAAATCCAAGCCCCTGCCAAGGCAGGGTCACCTAGAACAGGTGAGACAGGAACGCATCCAGCGGGGCTTGGAACGTCTCCAGAGCGGGAATCTCCGCACCCTCCCCAGGCAGCTCTTTGAGAGGCCTGGCACCCTCCGCGGAAAAAAATTCTTCCTCATGTTGCGGCAGAACTTGTTGTGCTTCAGTTCATGGCCATTGCTGCTGAGGCTGCCGCAGGCACCACTGAGCAGAGCCTGGCACCCTTCTCTGACACCCCGGGGAAATGTTTGGGTTGGTGAGATCACCTCATCCTCTCCCGACCCTCTGCTGCGCCCACTGCAGCGGCTCCTCGTCTGGCTGGTACAGAACTGGGCACAGGGCTGCAGCTGGGCGGGGCTGGCACCGGGCTGGGGGACCTGCAGGGACCCTGCGGGCTCCTGTGGGACCCTGTGGGACCCTGCGGGATCTGGGGCTGCTGCAACGCCAGACTGAGGGCAAAGGGGAAGGGAAAAAAGAAAGGTAAGATGGGAAAAGGAAAAGAATAAAGAAAAAGGAGGGGGAAAAAGGGGGGGGGAATATAAGAAGGGGGAAAAAAAAAAGAGAGAGAAAGAAAAAAGGAAAAGAACAAAGAAAAAGGAGGGGGAAAAAAGCGGGGGGGGAATATAAGAAGGGAAAAAAAAAAAAAGAGAGAGAAAGAAAAAACTGGGGGAAAAAAGTTAAAAATAGAAGTATGAAGAAGGCATTTTCATACAGCACAGACCCAGGAACTTAAAAATATACCATGAGGTGACAGGATGCACTTCCAATATCAATCCTGATTTCCATCTCAGCCCACATGACAGGAAGCACCAAGGTGTGCATTGGCAATGGACACCTGATTTACTGAAATAAAGGAGTCACAACCACCCTTCCATGCTYGCTTTTCCCTTCTTCCTTTAGGTCTTGTGAGTCCCAGTTGAAGTACGAACTCACAGGGAAATGCTTCCAGAGGCCACAGAGTGACTGGTGTGAGCAGYGAGGAAGAGCAGGGACAACCTTCCCTCCTGAGTCATCTGTTCCAAAATGTTGGACTTCGCCATCCTCGAGTGTTCTGTGGCATTATCCACCCCACTCAATATTGATCTGCCTTCTGCACAGGGAGCAATTATAAAGGACATCAATATCCTCTTGATATTTTATCTTCCCAACTCTGTAATTAAAGTCTCAAACTAACTTAATGTATCATCCTGCAGCACAGGAAGAAGTCAGGAACAGAGACAGGACAATTCCAATAGAGAGGYAATTACACTTCTAATGACTAGAAAATGTAGGCAGCATTTATTTGGGCACAATGAGATTAACCAAGAGCAGCTGCTTTTCAGAACAGTCCACTCTTTTCTGTTTAGGAACACACAGAACAGCAGTTTCCAGAGCCTTGCATTGTACAAACTCCTCACTCTGAACCCCCAAACCTCTCCTGCAGATGCCAAAGTCAGCACAAATACAAGAGCCTGCCCAAYCCTTCCAACCACCCAGGGCAGCACCAAGCAGGCTGTGACTGGGAACCAGTGCCTCCAAAATCCCACCCAGTCACATCAGGAGAAGATTCTGAACAAACAGAGATTTATTCTGCCACATTCAATGGTGTGTGGGCCCCCATTCTCTTCACCCTTTTCTGCACTGCCAAGGGGCAGCATGTCCCAAAAACAGAGCCCACCAAGGACTCTCCAGGATGGCACACCCTCTGGATGGGTGGCTTGCACAAATCAGACACACCTCAGTCCTACCTCATTATTTCTATTCACACCGCTTCTTCCAAAAGCAAAAAAATCCTTCCATTTCTACCGTGCATTGGAAAAGGACAGAGGAATAAACGTGCTGTGMTATTCCCAAGCAGTGAGTGCCAGCCCTGCTGGCAGAGAGCAGAGACAGCCCGGAACCACAGAGCTGCTCTGACACCTCCTGGTGACAAACTCCACTGCAGGCACGGCCCTGGCGACAGCAACCACAGMGCAGAGACCTGCTCTGAACGTCTCCTCTGAACATCATCCACAATGCAGCACTAAGCAAGAAAGGAGCCACTGCAAACCATCAGCCTCTCGTTCATGTCACAGACCCCGACTAAATCAACACTGAATTAAAAATAATTTAATATTTGAACACAGAATATAGAGAAAAGGTAAATGCTTTTACACGCACATCATCTCCACAATCATATCCATTGTTAGCCATTACTTTTAACCTCTGTTTAGCACTTTGATATTAAGAGATTTTACTTTCTCTAACAGCATTGCCAGGAGGAACAGCAGGTTCCCAACAAGGCACCTCTGCTCAGGCCACATTCTGCAGCAGGAATGTGTCAGCACCTTTCACCTGGGTAATCAGCTGAGACACTGCCCACACACATCACTCACTCACACCTGCACATGAAAACACAGCTCCCCGCTCCTGTGGGAAGTGCTACAACAAGGAAACAGCTCCATTCCCCCGGGGCAGCCTGGGGGGAGGAGGGACTCCAGTGCACCTTGGCAGTCAGGGTTCCTGCCTTCCCACAGCTGAGCTGGCCTCAGCCTGCTGTCCCCAGGCAGCTTTCTGAAACCACTCACTGAAACCCTGAACTGCAATCATTCACTCTGGAAACATTCCATCATCATCCTGGCAACCCCATCCGTTGTGCAATGCATTTAAGGTTCCTGAGCACAAGACACAATGAAATGTCCCCGGGATAATGGCAGTGTCCCCACACAGACCCCTGCACACAGACCCCTGCACACAGACCCCTGCACACAGACCCCTGCACACAGACCCCAGTGCTGAGGCTGTGCCCTGCCCATTCCAGGGGATGGAGCTCAGGAATTTCACAGGAACCATGCAGCCCCTGCTCCCCCTGCAGCCAGGAGACTTTACTAAAGGTCAGAGGAAGAACTGMGATCTTCACAAGCAGCCATTTACCATCCAGGAATCATCAGTGCCAAGGAGGCAAATCCCAGCAGGCAGCTCCAGAGTGACAGTCCCTATGGGTGAGCCAGGGACTGCCACCTCAGCCTCAGAGGCACACACAGGTAGCACTGCCTCTGCTCCAGCCACGTCATGTTTAAGACATTCTCCCCATCTTTTGAGCTGGAAAGTGAACTGTTTTGTCTGTAAAASCTTTTATTTCAAGTAAATTATGTGACAAAATTTAAGTACAAATTCTGTGGCTAAAAGAATTTACAGTTTAATTAACACACARTGAGTTCTTTAGTTTTGTGTATCTGTAAAAAGCAGCTTCATTCTGTGTTACCTTCAGTGGCCCCATTSTGCCTTCACATGGACCATGATACCAAACCCTACCACCCCTGCAGCACAAAGCACACCAGCAGAGAAAATTTATTATTTCCATATCAATCAAAAAAGCTTCCAAAATTACAGTAAATGCAACTGTGCTCATTACAAAGAGAAAACTAATTCATCTAAGTGAGCATTTTCTGCTGCTGTCAAACATGATCAAAGGTGTGTTTGTAACACATTCAGAACCATGTCAGCAGAGGTGCAGTTAGAACAGCTACAGAATAAATGGRAAAAGTGCTCCTTTATAGAAGTAGCACCATCTTCCCTCGGGCACCACTGCCACAAATAATGTCCTCATGAGCCTTGGCTACCTTCTCCAGGGGATATTCCAAGCCCACAACAGGTYTCAGCCAGCCAGCTTCTATGCCATCAAGGATTGCTGTGGCACATTCATGCCTTTCCTCCTGCACATAACAAACACAGTGTTTATAGCAAGATCCTTCCATTTTAGAATAGTATTGGCCATTTATGCAAGAACTAAAGTAAATTCCACGATCTGAAAATATTTTATGATGTTCTGAGATTGAATCAAAACATAAAGGAATGAACTAACAAGTTTGTTACAGTGAAAYTTTTCTTTCATTCCTACAAATAATTTTAACTGCAAATAGAGGGGTGCTGGAACAATAAAGCACACTTTAAAACAGAAATGTTTCTTACCTCAGTTGCAAGGAACAGACTCACTCCAATTATGCTGGACTCTTTGCTCATTGTGTCCCTTGGGTTGATCTCGATGCGTCCTCTGCAGCCCACAACCTGCCCAGAGGAGCCCAGAGATGCAGCCAGAGCTGCTCAGGGGGATGCTGCATGCACAGGATCAGTGCCAGGCACCCAGCATCACCCCCTGCTCAGGGACACAGGCACTGTCACGTCCCTGCTCAGGGGGATGCTGCATGCACAGGATCAGTGCCAGGCACCCAGCATCACCCCCTGCTCAGGGGCACAGGCACTGTCACCTCCCTGCTCAGGGGMATGCTGCATGCACAGGATCAGTGCCAGGCACCCAGCATCACCCCCTGCTCAGGGACACAAACACTGTCACTTCCCYGCACAGGGACACAAGGACTCACCATCACCCTCCCTGCACAGGACAGCAGCTGCAAGTCAGCATCCAGGTTGACATTAGAGAGCATTTCTATGATGATATCGACTCCCCCTGTGCACTCCTGTACAGGACACCGGTGTTGTTTTAGTGCTTGGGCACCACCATTTCCTTGAAACACTACAGAAAGTATCCACAGCTCATTGTTTCCATTTCCAACACAGCCTCTGCACTGCWGCTGGCAGCCAAGGAGCTGAGCTGTGGCACATTTTGCTGTGCTAAGTTATGATGYGACCCACACTGGAATCTGCTGAATGTAAGAAGTTCTAAATGCCACTGCCTGTGAGGAAAGCTTGGCTCTTCCAGCCTGAGAAAGCTCTTCCTTGTGCAGAAATKAAAAAGGCAGTACATTACTGCTCCTACATAAATCTATTTAAAAGTCTTCTGCAAACAACTGTTCCCATTTTGTTAAGAACAACACAAGCTGCACTCTTGAGCCCATACACGTGCCCACCTTGATCCTCTCAGTGTAATTGGGGTCTTTGTGRTTAAAGGCTTGGTGAGCACCATTTCTCAGGATCACATTCATGCCCTCCTCAGTTCCTGCTGTACCCAAAACCTTCAAACCACAAGCTCTGGCAATCTGACAGGCTGCTAGTCCCACCTGAGGGGAGAAAAAAAATATAAAAAGAAAATTATTTTACCTCTTAGAATTTTAAATATTCTACCAGTGCCTTGGAACTTCCCCATTTAAAAAGCTAGTCTGGTAATGTGTTTTCTAGCCAATAATTTGGATCCTTAAGAAAGCCAAATATTCTTTAAAAATATATTTACAGAGGCATGGTACATTTTTGAGGTTATTTAATAGCTATCATCATTTGACATACAAGGATGTAGAATGCTGAGTATCTGTCAAAACTGGGACATATTTTTGATACAAATCCAAGGAAATTCTTCCCTTTGTGTCTGAGCCACAAACCTCCCCTGCCAAGCTATGGGCACAGATGTGGCCATGGCTCATGCCCAGGAAGRGGCAGATGCAGGGACAGAGAGCAGCTCTGCCCCCTGCCCTGCAGTACTTACCCCTCCACTGGCACCATGCACCAGCACAGACTCCCCTGCTTTGGCACAGCCTCTGAGGGAAGAACACAGGAAATATTGGCATGACACTGACTGAGTGTGGGGCTGCAGGTACTGACATCAAACCTCATTGTCCACACTGCACTGCTTCCATTTCATGTTCCAATTATATGCCAACTTATGGCTAAACAGGTATCATAAGGCTTTTTTGGGAGAACAAGGAGGCAAAATAAACCTTGTGATTGATGACTTGAGGCAGCCAGCAGCCAGTGAGAGCCTCAGTTCAGGGCTTTGGCCTGTCACAGGGAAGCAGTGGCTCTGCTCCACAGCCCCTGCCTGCTGACTGAGGAAATGAGAACCACTGCTCTTTGTGTTCCCCAGCCAAAACACCAGTGAGCACYGAAAGGGAGTCACACATTTCACCTGGAGCCTTCCAGGGAGGTTCTCTCAAGAAAAAAGGAAAACACAGTCACAAGCTTTGAGGTCTCAATTACCTGACAATTCCATCAGAGTAACGTTTTTAAACATTTCCCCCTCATCAACCTCCCATTTCACAGGGCAGTGAAAACATGAACTTTGGTAAGTAAACAGCAAAGATGAARGTGCACAGAGGGGGATGTGGTGCCTTACTTCTGGAACAGGGCCCTGTAGGCAGTGAAGTAGGGYACTCCAAGGGCTGCTCCCTGCCTGAAGTCCAGTTTGTCTGGCAAAGGAAAGACTCTGTTGGCTGCAGCAACTGCATACTCTGCATATCCTCCAGAAAGTGTCTCAAGGGTGAAAACTCTGTCCCCTTTCTAGAATGGAGGGAGACAACACAGAAGAATCAATCATTTCCCTTCCTGATTCCTTAATAAATATTAAAAATAAATTTACAGAGGTTTAGGCTATTGTTAACAGCTCTCCTATCAAAAATAACCAGTTATATTTGTCAAAKAAATTTTTATAAATACTGATACATACCACCAACGCAGCACAAACTGTATAATTTCTTACACCTAAATCTAAGTATCATCATTATAACCCCACCCTGCAGTGTAACACACAAACTGCTGCCTCATCAACATGAACCTTATTGAACCTGGAGTGTGTAAATACCTTGAATGCAGTCACGTGCTCCCCAACACTCTCAATGACCCCGGCCACATCCGAGCCAGGGGTGTAGGGCAGGGCTGGTTTCCTGGCATAGGTCCCAGAACGAATGTAGGTCTCRACAGGGTTTACCCCACAGGCATGCACTCTAATTAACACCTACAGGAAAGGACACTTCTGAAGCAATGATTAAAAGAGTCACAGCATTGTAGCATTTTTACTGAATTCTCGAACAGCCTCTATTATAACCCATGTCAAACTGAAGCTAATATCAGGAAAATCTTGATGTGGAATAGAGTAGAGCCCACATTTGTTAAGCTTGATATCTCAAGCAGTATGAGCACACTGAGCAAAGCTCATGTACTCTGGGTGTAGGGTCCTGGGTTGTATCCCTCCTTCTGTCTTGCAGGCCCTTGTTAACACTCATTATCACTCCTTTCCTTCCCAGAGCTCACATATACCTGGTTTTCCTTTGGAACAGGAACTAACACATCTGACTGGAGTTTAAGCACTTCAGGGCCACCAAATTGGAACACTCGGACAGCTCTCATCACACTCCTGGGGGCTGCCATGACGAGCAGGGGACCTGCTAAAAGAGACACCGAGATACTGCTGAGGTCCTGCCCAGGCCACGGGGAGCCTGAGGCAGCGGGAGGTGCCCTGCGGACTCCGGGAGCACGGCACACACCGCGGGGCCGGTCTGCGGAGCCATCCTGGGATACATAACCGATAAATAAATCAATCCTGGGATAAATAACAGAGCCAGGGGGACGGGAGGGAGCAGGCCCCGAGCTGCTCTGGGGCTCCCCGCTCGGAGCACCTTCGGGATCCCGAGCAGGACGGCAAACACAGCCCGGGGCCAGCGGGGTGAGAGGGCTCGGGGCTGCGACAGGCTTTCACCGCCAGGCCCCGCCCGCTGACACACCTGTGCAGCCAGGCCCCGCCCACTGACACACCTGTGCAGCCAGGCCCCGCCCACTGACACACCTGTGCAGCCAGGCCCCGCCCACTGACACACCTGCCCATCAGACCCCGCCCACTGACACACCTGCCCGTCTGGCCCCGCCCACTGACACACCTGTGCAGCCAGGCCCCGCCCACTGACACACCTGCCCCCCTTGACCCGCCTGGCTCAGGCCGTGCCCCGGAAGCGCTCCGTGCGATCAGGCCCCGCCCCTTCGGCCGCCCCCGTGGCCACGGCCCCCGCCTGGCCGTGTCCGCCGTGGCTGTGGAGYCCGGTGCGGACGGCGGGGAGCCGCCTCCTTCCCGTCCCGTCCCCCGGAGGAGCGCCGGGGAGCCCCGAGGAGCGCCGCACCCGCCGCCTACCTGCGGAGCGCCGCTGCCCCGCGGAGCGCGTAGGGCGGGGGAGGGCCCGGAGGGGCCGTACCTCCCCTCGGCCCGCCCCGCCAGCCGCGCGCGGAGATTTGTCCCTCGCGGGTCGCCGTCCCYCCGCCATGGCGGCGTTCGCGCGGCTCAAGGCGCAGCGGCTCGCGCGGCCCGACCCCAGCCGCAAGCGCGCGCTGGACGCGCGAGCCGCGGAGCTCGTGCGGATCCTGAACGCGCGCGAGCGCTTCTGCACCACGAGCTCGTGCGACGGCAGGGTCACCGTGACGGTGCGTGAGGGACCGGCACCGGGACCGGGACCGGCAGGGGCACCGTGTGATGGTGTGTGAGGGACCGGCACCCGGACCGGGACCGGCAGGGGCACCGTGTGATGGTGTGTGAGGGACCGGCACCGGGACCGGGACCGGCAGGGGCACCGTGTGATGGTGTGTGTGGGACCGGGACCGGGACCGGCAGGGGCACCGTGTGATGGTGTGTGAGGGACCGGCACCGGCACCGGCAGGGGCACCGTGTGATGGTGTGTGAGGGACCGGCACCGGCAGGGGCACCGTGACGGTGCGTGAGGGACCGGGACCGGGACGGGCATCCCGGGGGATGGTTGCCGGGATGCGGGTCCCGCCCCTGCAGAGATTTTGCTGAGGTCCTGCCGCTGTTCCTGGTGCTTCCTTGTCCGCACCGCAGTTCTTGGGTCGGTTGCGGGGCACAGGCCGCTGCTGCCGGAGCCCAGCCGGGCTGAGCACACGGAGCAGCACTGGCACGGTGCCCCTCCCGGTTCCTGTCCCGGCCCGGCACGGGTCGGTCCCGGTGTGAACGGGCTGTTGCTCCCAGGGGACGCTCTTTATCCCCMGGGCCGTTTCTGTGGCAGCAGCGGGTTAAAGCGAGCTGCGGAGCCGTYTCATGGTTTGTGTCTGCCGGCAGGACACGGACAGCTCGGGCATCCAGAAGAAGGACTGCAGGTGGCTCCTGGTAACGCACGGCCCGTGTGCCAAAGGCGATGTGGTAAGGGCACCGTGTGATACAGCCTTTATGAATATTCAGGGACGTGCTCCTGGTGTCATGGAAAACACATCGTKTGCAAGGGGTTTTATTCCTGCTGCTGAGATGAATTGATACTCTACTCTCAAAATTAACTTTTCCTTTGATGTGTTGCTTGATAAATTCTTCAGACCCATTTGAAGAGAATGCTTTTAAACTCAATATCAAATTCTCTGCATAGTTATAAATGCAGTTGATATTCCAGAAACTTATATAATTTCTTACTTTCTGGAGTCATATTTAAAACTCTTGAATTAAAGAAACTCTTTAGCCCAGCTTGCTGAGCTAGCAGACAGACATCTGAAAGTGGTGTAATRGGGAACATCTTATAGTGTATTGTTAATTTAGTATCGATAAATCCTCTGAAATTAAAAAAGTACGTAGTGCAGGGTTTTGCATTTTTAGTATGCTTTCAAAATAATCTACACTTTGCATATATTGCTTTGTCCCACAAAAGRAGCAGTTGCAAGGTCAACATTTTCTCACTCAATTCATAGTTCACTTTACCATACATACACATTCTCACACATGCACAAAAGTCTCCTCCAGAATATTTGTTTTCATTAGTATTTGTTCATTAGCCAGGAAAGCAAAGCTGGCTAAAATTTCTATCAGAAAATTTCAGGCCAAGGAGGATGTGGTAGGATGTTGTTAACTCTTATGAGAGGAGATTCTGATTTTATATAAATATTCTGGTGTGTTTTCCAGATGACAGCACTAGAGAAAGCCACTGGTGATGCTGTGTTCAAGTTTGAACCATTTGTTCTTCACGTGCTGTGTCRGGAGCTGCAGGATGCACAGCTGCTGGTAAAACCACCTCAAATACAATGTGGCATTGTAGTTCTGTCACATTCCTGCCTGTAAAAATAAGAATTGGTTCCTGGATAAGTAGTTGCACTTAGAAACAATCCCAGGTGTGCTGTGTGTTGAATAATTAGGGGAGTAAAGTTAGCTGATGAAAAAACACAGCTTTAAACTTGGTGAGGGTGTTACTGTACTTGGAAAGAAAAAGGACTCAGCTGCAATTCAGCCTTGGAGCTGAAGCAGAGTGCTGCATGAAACCCTGCCYGAGGGGCCTGGGCTGCTCTCCCTGGCTGGAAGGGAAGGGTTTCAGGTGGCACTTTGAACTGAGTGATGCCTTTGCCTCCTGCTGCTCCAGTGCAGCTGCAGAGAGCAGTGTGTGCTGTGCTGGGATTGTTTTGCAGAGCAGCTGAGGAGCTCAGGYAGGGTGCAGCTGCACACTGCAAATGGGTGGCACGACTCTGTGGAGCTCCAGCTCCTTGGGATAAAATAGTTCCCTGCTTGAAGAGACACCATTTCCCTTCTGCACTGCTGGATTCAGACAATCAGCATCCACYGTGGGCCTCTGGAAACCACCCACCATTTGTGGTTGGATCTTAAAAAGTATTTTACTGTAACTATTTTTGAATAAGTCTGGGTGGATGATTTGAATAAGTTTTTTGCAAAACTGAGATTGTACATTGCATTGCAACCCATCCATAGATATTTTTTCCTGTGAAAGTGTACAAGACCTGTTTAAACACGTATTTTTTCTGCAGCATTCAGTGGCTATTGACTCTGGATTCAGGAACTCTGGTATTACAGTTGGCAGAGGAGGAAAAATTACAATGGTAAGGACTCTGCTATTGGAAGGGATGTAACAGTGATATTGTTCTGTTAACCTTGATGTTTGTATGAGCCAAGACCTGACTGTGAAAGCTTAAGAGCTTTCACAGGACATGCTGTAGCAAAGGARCAGCTTGCTGCTTTAGATGACAGCAACCTCAATAATCATATGGATAAGCAGGTTGTTTACTCTAATGAACTCCCGACATTTTTTAAATAACCTTCATAAACTAAAAAACCTCATTCCAGGTAAATCACGTGTGTGTTTGCAGGCTGTGCGGAGCACTCACTGCTTAGAAGTTCCATTGAGCCACAAAGGGAGATTGATGGTCTCTGAAGAATATATTGAATTTCTGGTACATGTAGCCAATCAGAAAATGGAAGAAAACATAAGGAGGATTGACAGGTTTGTAAGAATACACCAGTTCTGTTCATTACATCTAATTTTTCTTTAGTATTAAGTAAAACGTTAGTAACCACTTTTCTCCCCTTGCRTGTTTTGATTACATTCTAAAAGCATTCATTTCTCAGAGTAATTTGCAGATCCTGAGCAAATCTGTAGAAAGAGTAACTGGAGAATTGTTTCTGTCTAGGTTCCACAAAGGCTTGGAGCTGGCTCTGGAGGCTGCAGCCCCTGCAGACACCTTGCTGCCCGAGGGGCCGGGCAGGAGCCRCTCTGTGTACGTGCACAGAAGGAAGAGACACAGTGCTCGGGAGCAGGCTGCTGCCAGCACAGAGCTGCAGCCCCAGGGTGACACTGACTGCACTCTGGAGCTGTTTGCTGACATCGTGATATAGACTGAGACATTGCAAAGCAAAGGGTGAACTGGAAAATGACTGTAATGCTCTTTCTAAGAGATTTATATACTCCTGTGCTCCAAGTGGTAATACTTCATGGACATTGACAGAAAAACAGGTAATTAACAGAAGAGTGAGCAGGTGTAGCTACAGGACACAGAGAACAAAGCTGCARAACGTTCTGGGAGTTATGTAAGTGTGCTGTTGAATTAACAGCAGCTGTGGGGACATGGCTTCAGCACAGGCATTACTGGAGCATTTCAGGATGCAGCCTTGTGTCAGACTCTGCAGTCACTGTTTGCCACAGACCTTCCTCTCCACTCTGAGGCTCAGCTGCCTGTCTGGGCTGACACGAAACCCCAGGGCTTCCATCAGCACAAAGCAACATCTGCCTCCCTGTAGAGGGTCCTGCCCAGCCTGCAAAGCCTGGGGAGCCTCTGTTGCCATCCCCTTCTGCAGATCCCTCTGCTCCCTGGGGGCACATCTTGCACATGGAGGAGATTGTCGCTTGTGGGTTTCAGGGAGTTCAGAACAGTCTGAACCCTCCTCTGCATGGGACATTTCTTAAAATGTCTGGTGCTGGTCTGTTGGATGTGGCTCAAGGGGCTGATACCAGCACCRACCACAAGTGGTGCCCAGACACTGTAACAGCCCAAACCCTCACTCTGTAACAGCACTGCAGCATTTACATTCTGAGAAATACAGTTTGTCAGACACTCATGTGTGGTATGATCCCACATGCCTCTGAAAAAGGATTTAAAAATCAGGAAGACTTGGCATTTTAACACAAAAATGTTACCCTGACTGTTGGCATCTTGTTACTTCACTCCCATCATCCTCAATGGTTTAAGACTATTGGGGACCTCGTACTAAAATTACACAAGACCCTACAACAAGAGAAATAAACAGAGAAAGATCAGGGAAACGTTTTACTTCAGTATGTAGAACAGTTTTTGCAAGGCTCTTCTGATTTGTTCTYACACCTCATCCAAGGTTGCAGAGGGTGATGGTGAGGTGGTTTCGCCACCCCAACACTGTTCTGGGACCAGCAACACCTTCCTCCATGCACCTGTGCCCTTACACCTTGYCCCACCTCACCCAAGTTCCACCAGYTCCTTTGGAGGTTAATTTTGTYAAGCTGTGTTTTATTTCCAGCTGCTCTGTGGGATTCTGTTGGGCTGTGAATGTGCAGAGCCATTGGGAAGAGCATCCAGAGGCAGCACCCCTGCAAAGGGGATTCTGGCTGAAGGGAAATCCACCAATAAGCAATGAGACTCCTCAAACTGTCAAATCTTTACCATTTGTAAGTGTGCTGAGACACTTTGTTAATATAAAAGGTATTTTTATACTTGCTCTCACTGTGTTAATTTTTTTTTAAATGACATTTTCACTCCCTGTGCACTCAGTTGTTTCAGGGGTGGCAGATGGGTTCACTCACTCCAGGAACTGATTTCTCACCCCACAGCATTTCACATCCACACCAGGAAACCACTCAAACCAGCCCTCAGCATTCCCAGCTGGCTGTGCACAGGGTCTGAGCCAGTTGTGCTCCCCAGCACATCCATGCACTTGGGCACAGTCACTTGACCATTCACTGGGRTAACTCTGTACATGCCAGTCAGAGATGTCAGGAGCACAAATGTTCACTTGAAACAGCTTCTTCTTCTGAAATTCAGCTCCTTCAATTGGTTTACAAGAGCATGGCAGTAACAGCTGCAGARGGCAGTGAAATCAGCATTTTCACATCAGAGTTAAACCTCTCTCGACCAGGGCAGCTTTGCAGCTCCCAGCCTCCACTCCTGCCAGGGCTTCCCTTGAATTTAATCCAAGTCTCAATTTATTTATTCAGTCTCAAGGTTTTTTTTAATTTATCAAATGTATCATGCACTGGAGGCTTAGCAGCTCTTCAGTACTTTTGGTTACTGAAAATACACAATTATCTTGCAAAATCTCGTCAATTCATTTTTACGTAGTGGGATATTGAGGGAAATGTTTCACTTCTGATCTACCCATAGTTGAAACTACCCCAGGGGAACATGCTGAGTGTTTTGTGAGAGAACCTTTGGAAAGTAATGTGTGTCTTGAAAAAATTACGTAAATGCCTAATTTTCCTGAGCTGCTCACTTCATATCTTCACACCAGGAGAAAATAAAGCTGGTAAGAATTGCTGTCAAATGCACCATGCTGGCGGTGGTGTGACAGCAGGCAGCTACCTGGGAGCAAGGTCAGGGAATTCTCTGCTTTTTTTATTTTTTTTTTTTTAATGACACCCAAATTCAATACAGAGATAACATGGAAGATCTTATTCTGCTTTCTGGATGCAGTTTATTGATGGTACCTGAGCAGATATGCTATTTTGGCCAATTTTATACTGGAGGGGAAAAGCTTATTTTCATTTTCTGCAGGATCTTGAGAAAAGAGAAATCTTTTTCTCAAAATCAGGTTTTATAGTTGTGATTGCGATTTTTGCAAAGTAATTCTGACAGCTCAGAGCCGAGTGGTTGGGTGCTGGGCCCAGCTGGCAGARGACACCGGCTCTGTCCCACCCCAGACCGCCCGGATCTGTCCCGTCCCGAAGTGCCCGGCCCTGCTCCATCCTCASCGGGCGGTGAGTGCGATGGTACGCGGGCAGAAGCCGATGTTCGGAGCATCCCCTCGGCGCTGATCCCTGCCTCTGTCTCGGGCATTCGGGCACAGGTGGAAGGCGCCGGCACGACCCACGCTAAAGGCACCGGRGTTCCCTCCGTGTGTAGCGGAACACGATTTTTCGTTTCTCTAAATAAGGAGCTGATAAGTTCTGTTTTACCGTATTTTAATGCTGCACAGGGAGCATAGCTCTCAGCGCCTGCCCTGCTCCGCCGGTCTCTCYGTGGCTTCATGTCCCGGAGGCTCCCCGGCGGCGGGAGGGTCGCGACCCAGCGCGGGCACCGAGCGGCGGAACCGAACGAGCGCTGAGCCCCGGCAGCCGCCGGGCCCGCTCCCCGCGCCGGTGACTGCGGGGCCGGTGAGCCCGGGGCCGGGGAGCTCTGGATCGGGTGAGCTCGGAGTCGGGGAGCTCTGGATCGGTGAGCCCGGGGCCGGGGAGCTCTGGATCGGGGGAGCTCGGGGCCGGGGAGCCCGGAGCCGGGGAGAGCTCTAGGTCGGTAAGCCCGGTGTCGGTGAGCCCGGCGCCCGCACCGGCAGAAAGCAGCACTTGTGTCTCTCCCCGCTCACGCTCCGGCTGATAGCGGGAGAAATTTAAACTCGCGAAATACCGAACAGCTGGCAAGGAAAACCCTGTTTTGCTTGGGACGATCAGCAATTCTCCGCTAATGGAGACATAAATGGTCCCACCACTTCCCAACTGCTCGCCGCCGATAGATTCGACATCCGTGTTACACGGGCAGTAACGCTCTTTATAATCTGCTCATTTAAATATTTTTGCATAACATTGCTAGCAAAAATCAAGGAATATTTACAAGGGAAATGCACCCAGAGCTTATGTAYATAATCCACTTTTTTCCTCTTATTTTGCATCCCTTGATGCCTTTCTTCAATTGCATTTAGCCTGAGCCTTGTTTTGTTTTCTCTCACTGGAAACACCTTGGAAATACTGCAGAGAGTGATGGGGAAGTTAAATCTACCGGGATTTTACTTAGAGCTCTGTGAAGGGTCTGCTCATTTTTCCTGCAACATATTCACCTCATAGTGACATCCAGGATCTAAGGACACACCAGTTTTGGAAAACACGCAGGAATGCTGTGGGTAGTTCTGTATGGAATCAGAATTTGGCCCAAAATGTGCAATATTAAAAATGACAATTTYCCCTTCATTCCTATTACCTAGATATGAAAGTTCCAATTCAAGAATGTGTTTTCACATCCACAGCACTCTGGGGTAATATTAAATGAACTCTGTTTAATAAAACACATTCCAAGTTGCTATTTTGATTGAAGCATTATACTTCTTGTCTTGCTATAAGTAGTTCAGATTTCACTGGGTCATTGAAAATTTTTGAATCAGTCTCTTTTCAAAYCGTGTTTAAAATACAGACATAAATAACTGTGACACAGATCCCTTCTCAGCACAAACCAGGAGCGAGGGACTCAGTGCTGCACAGCTGGTGCTGCAGTTACCTCCCAGGATAGGAGGGAATTTTGTCATTCTCCAAACAACTGATCGTACCTTCCATGAAACACCTCATCCAGGGAGACAATGGCATCCCATCTTGTYCTTGAATCATCGAAATAAGAGGTATTTTGATCACAAATCTCTGCTATTATCAAAACACCATCATGATTTCCACAGGATTAGAATAGATAACCCAGGTGAAGCTGTGCACAGGTCTCCCCGAGCACAGGTCCCCCCTGGTTCTTTTTTCTCTGCATCAAGTTTTATTTGCTTTTAAACACTCTGTCAGTGAGAACAGCAGCACCAGGCAAAGTCCCTGGTTCTGTCCAGGGCAGCTGTGGTCCTCACAGGTGAAAGCCAGAAGGGACATTGTCCAAGTCCTTTGTTTTGATGTTTTCTCCCTAGAAAACCCTGAAACCACAGAATTGCTTTGGTTGGAATAACCTCTAAGATCAACTCTGATGTGCATGCAAAAATCACAACAGACTTGCAGAAGATGTTGGAAAAACTATTCRCATGAATACTGAAATATTTACAGCTGCAGTTCTCCCTGCTTGAACCAGGAAACAAATGCAATCAATGCAGCTCAGGTACCAGGGTTCCAGAGCCAGTACTTCCCACCAGGATAACCTCAGGGTTAAAGGGTTGCTGTCCCTCTGCCTATTCCAGACAGTCCAGGCAGGACTGGGACAKCCCCAGCTCCATCCAGGGTGGCCCCTGACCAGGGGAGGCCAAGGGCCAGGGTGGATCCATTGGAGAGGCAGGAGGGCAGCAGGCAGCACCCACCTGCACAGGATCCTCRTCCTTCCCTTTGGGGAGTTCCTGATGCAGGTCTCCCCCTCCAGGGAACTCAGGCAGGAGCCCCTGGGCTGGGAACAATGCTCAGAGCACCACTGATCCCTGCACGGRTCTCTGGGCACCACACAGCACCAAAGGGAAGGGCCATTTCACCTCTCTGTGCTTCATGGAAACTTCTACGGTCCCACAGCCAGAGGATCCCTCCAGACTTTTCCTTCTCACATATTTCCACTGTACATCACTTCCAGTGTGAGACCAGGAAGAAAAGGAGTGGTGGAAGTAGGAGAGCAGTAGCAGGAAAAAAATATCTGACAAACAGCAACAGCTCCCCAACACCCCTTTAAAGTAATGACGATTTACCAAATGGCTGGGAAGTTGTTATAATTCCTTTTCCAAATTATTACTCGCCCTTTAGATTAGAAATGAGGCTAGGGTTAGCAATCAGCCATAAATGGTAGGATTTCTGAAGTAGAAGCACTTGTCTGATTGTGAAGTGGAGGCCATTATTGCCTTGATTGAGTCTTTTTTTTTCTGGGTTTTTTTTTTTAAGCTTGCTTGATTTGTGGCTGAGAGCACACATTCACCACAGTACTGGGAGCAATCAGTCTTCCCTGCTCTTTTTTGCTCAGTGATTTAGGGTCCACTACTTTGGCACAGCTGCCACCTTTTAGCCTCCATCAAGCAGAGATATTTTTAAGTGAACTGCATTTTGTGTTTGTCGTTTATCCTCCCGTTGCTTTCCTCATGCCTTTTTTTTTGCCTTGGGTTTGAGGGGGATGGATGTCTGTGAAAATATTGTGTAAACTTTACTTCCAAGAATGAAGTTGAAAGAAGGCAGCTGAAGCTGCTGGTTGTCATCTGGCTCMATGTTCATATCAGATCTGCAGTTACATGAAAAACAGGGTTGAAGTCATTTGCTCAAGGACTGAAGTAAGCCAGAAGCACTGGTGGGTGTTTGGGTGCTGGAGTTAAGTTTAGTTTGCCTGAAACTCTGAGTTTAGCCAAGAATTTGTATTTATACCATTTCTTTCCAGAAATTCCCTGTTTTACGGGCATGTTGTGTTTTAGAGCTCCTCCCAGGCTGTTTCTAGAGGTGTGCAGCACAGCTGGTGCCTGGCAGAGCCAGGCTTCACCTGGCCCCTGCCCTTACCTGGGGGCAGCCTGTGCAGAAAAGGCAGCAGAGCCACAGCAGGGCCACCCTGCTCCAGGCCAGCCTCAGAACTCCCCAGCACTTTGGGCTCAGAACACATCAGCACATGTGCAGGAAGCCACAGGCAAGGACCTCATCCCTTTAATTGCTCCTGCTCTGAAATGGCTGAGTTTGGCCTCATAGTCCATTTGTAGACAGGAACTCTGTGTCAGCTAACTCAGTGAATCACACTCCCATGGGCCACTGGCACATCCCTACAACCATGGTGAATGGGAATGCACCAAATCCCCAACTGCAGTGCTGGGATAAGCCCTGGGATCACAGGGAGCAGGCTGTGCCATGTAATGCCATGTAAATTGATGTAACAATACCATGGAATGTGTATTTCATGGTAATGTCTGTGATATGGGATGCAGAGTGATGTGATGCTGCATTAGAAGGCTGGTGCTGGTGACTGTGTGCAAAAGCAGGCAGTGGAAAAACAACAAAACTAATGTTTCCTGGTGCTGGAAACTGCACATGCAGCAGCACAGGTGTTCAGTGCATGGCTGTAACTCACCTGTTCCTCAGACACGTTTTTCAAAGTGGCAGTTTGGAGGATGTGGTGCATCTCTAACATCAGCCATGCCACCAGTCCATCTGGGTGGGACACACAAGAGATTGCTCCAACAGGTTGTGTCTCTTTCTAGGAACAGCCCGTTTGGAGCCAGACAGGGGATGGGTGCCAAAGCCATCCCTGAGGGGAAGSTGGGGGCAGAGAGCAGCAGTGGTCACAGAGCCAGGCTGCCCCTGTCTTTGCAACGTTCCCTCAGGGAGCATCTGCTCATCTGACAACCTTCCCTCAGCTGAAAAAATATTATTGTTTGAACAATCCYGAGTTAAATTCCAGCCCAGTTGAAATCTCSGGGTAGGTGCTGTGGTCATTTCTATGGAACAATTATCTAGTATTTTTCCGAGGATTTTWTTTTTTTCTTTTTCTAAATCGATATTTCAGGGGAGGTTCTGTTAAAAACAAACACTGGAAAAGCTAGGGCAGTTGCTGGTACCCATCAGCTGTTACCCAGAGATCTCTCCAGTTGCATTTTCTCAGCCCTGAGGAGTTTGCCAGCAGGGTGATGCTCAGATCCACACCCCTGGTGTGTTGGCCAGATTTATGAAGCGCGTTGCTCTGCAGGGACTACGGGAGCAAACGCAAAGGGTGCATTTTCCCGTGTACCCCTTTTCCAGGATAACACCGCTCCTTTTCCTGGCACCCAGCTGCTGGGTCCCAGTCACCGCAGTGCTGGCCGGCACAGCACAGACAAATGCTCTCGGGCAGCCCCAGGCGCGGCTCCAGGGAGSAAGGAATGTGTGCCTGAGCGCCTCCCCGCAGCCCGGGCTCGGGGCTGTCACTCCCCATCAGCAGCGACATCCCCTGCGCTGCCGGAGCAGGGCCGTGCTGCAGGGTGGCAGCTGTCACCGGCTCCCGGGGACAGCGATAACCATCTCGCTGCGAACTCCTCGTCTATGCATTGATTACATCAGTGGGCACTGGTGGTCCTTTCAAGTATGTTCCTTTTGTTTCAGCTTTACAGTAAAATCACCGGCAGCGGTTTACAATTAAGGGAAATAATAATAACTGCATATGCTTTCATCTGCACATACAATTACAATAAACTGCTTGCTTTAATAGGATTGTGAAAAATCTATGTTTGACCCCTACAAAAAAGTAAACATTCTTGTTCTGGATACTATATCATTATCACAACAAAGGGAAACTCCTGAAATCTGATGATTTAAACATCTGGAGAATGTTAATCACTTCAAAATGACGGATGTTTTTTATTTCAGCTTTTGACAGACGCACTCCTTTCATAGATAGATGATTATTTACATAAATTACATCACCAATGTGAAAAAAAATCCAAAATAACTTCAAAGGATAAAGAGCTTAATTAAAAGGAGGCTTTTACATTTCTYCTGCTGTAGAGCACAGAACAAATAGAAGAATTTGCAAAGGGAAAATGTAAGGCCACCATTTCAAACGTTTTGCAGTTTGGCTGTTGGCCTTTCCCCTCTGTGCATGGGCTCAGGGRGTGCACTTTGGAGGGGGCTGAGCTGCAGAAACAGCACTGCCAGGGTGGCCCCCACTGCCCCTGGCCAGGGAACGTGTTGTGAGATGGGCAGGGGGCCGAGGGGCAGCTCAACTTCTCAAGCATCTCTGCAAAGGCTCTGCAAAGGTTTTGGTGCCACTCTGAGCAGTGCCCACAGCTTCCACTGCTCTCTTACCACCAATTCCACACAATATAAAGCATTGGCTTCAGCAGAACTGCTCCTCACCAACTCAGATTTGTTTGGCTTCACATGTCTGAGTAAAATAAATCATGTYAAATATATAACAAACATGTAGTATGTTCTGTAGAACATAATGTGTTCTATTTAACATAATGTGTTCTATTATAACACACAGATCTGCACAGAGAAGCAGCAAGGCACTCATCAAGAGTGGGATTATGGGATCTGCATCCAGTCCTTCAGTCCTGTGCCTCAGTGCCACTSCTCAGGGAGCAAACTCAGCATCCTCCCCCCTGCCGTTGTGGATGATGAGAACAGGCTCAGCTGCAAGGGTTCAGCCCCCAGCCACTTGTAAGACAACAATTTCCAAGAAGGCTGCAGGAATRAGTGAGAGGAGCAGGCAGGASGATGTCACTGTGTGGCATCTGCAGAGACCCTCTGGCACTTTGGGCACAGCTGGGTGACACAAGCTGCGTGGAGCTCCAGCAGTCTGAGCACCCAGTGTGGATCCACAGGATCCCCGTGCTGGCCTGATTCCCAGTCACTGCYCCAGCTGGACTCCTCCGGCTCCAGGAGGGCAGGAATTGGCCATGCTGCAGCACCACCCTGCAGCAGAGCCTGGGCTGTGSGGCTGAGCCAGGCCCGTGGCAATTCAGCTGATCCCCTCCATCTCCTCCCACACGCTGAGCTGAGCCCCACACTGACCTTGGCCAATTTGTCTTCCTTCTGGCAGAAATGTCATCCAAAAGGAAGTTATTAAGTAAAGGAGGTAATTCTGCAAGAGCAGTCCACTGTATAAACAGAAGTTGACCCAGGGTAATTTATTGCCAGTCCCACACAAAGGAATGATCAATACATTTTAGGATCCAAATACACCAGTGAAGGCCAAAATGYAAGAATTTTAGACAGCACCCGTAAGGATTTTTCTGTAGGACTAGAAACTGAGAAACAAGTGTAAAACAGCCTTTAGAATCTGAAGAGGTTTGGTATCTGTATTTAGGAGAATAAACATCTGCAGACAGTAGAGTTTTGAGAAACAGCAGAGGCCTAAAGTTTTGCTAACCAACTTATTTAATTCCCTACTTAATGTGTTAAACCACATTGATGTCCCCCCACTTAACAACATTACATAGAGGACCAGTTAGTGGGGGTTGTTTTCTTTATCAACTGAAAAGACTGCTCAAAAATGTTTTTGAAAAGAGTGAAAAAAATACAAATTCCTGCTCTCCAATGTAGAAAAAAAAATTGGAATGGAGTTGGAGGCCTGTCTTTCTTACCAATATTAAATTAATGTTTTGCTTAGCCTAAAGCAATTTCCTTACCCAAGTCCAGTTCTCAACACATCCATGAAGACAAACCATCAGCTTTTCTTACCCTRTGTGCACACACAGAACCCAACAGCTGGTGGGGATCTGCTGCTCCCTGCAGGGACCAGTCCTGCCCAGGCACAGCCCCTTGGGTCCTGGCCAGGAGCCTCCATCCTGGGCAGGGTGGTAGCCACAGGTCCCTCTGACGTGCCATGGGCTGGACACCCTTCYAGGCTGGTTCTAGGAAAGAGCCCAGGGGGAGAAGGCAGGAAAATCACCAGGCTGAGTCTGCAAAGAGCAGCTGGGAACAGCCCCTGCTCCGGGGCAGGAGGTGTGAGCTTTTTGCAGGCAGAAGACAGCTCACATCTATTTTTTTTGGCAGAACTATAGGCAGTGCTGTCACAGTTTCAAGCATCAATAGAGTATAGAGGGCTAATGCCACAGTTTCTACATCATTAAAGCCTTTCCTGGTGTGCAAAGGTATGAAATGGTTAATTGTATTTGTATTGAGAATGCACGTGACTTCCCAAGCTATGAAAAGCCGCTCCCTTTCTTGCCTGGTATTTACACTTCCATTAAATTACTCACTTTCTAGAAATACCAGCAGTTGAAGTTTAAAGAACTTCACAGTATCAAATGTTCCCTTGATGGCTGCACCTGGCCCCAGATGAGCTCATTGTATACAACCACAGCCCCACTCAAATGCACTGCCTGCTCTGCTTGTTTTCACCAGTGAAACAAGGATGGATGTCTCCAACAAACACAGAATCTGCTTTTTGTTCTCGCTCTTGTCACCCARAAGGGATTTCACAACATATTGTATATTATCAGCTTACTTGAAMATTACTTATCCTAACAGGAATAAAAAGACAGCTCAGTTTATTCACTTCTGAACACCACATTACTTTTGGGTACCCCACCACCAGATAGAAARGCTTCTTCATATTTTGTGCCAGAGAACTGAGTCTGTTTCTTGGCATTATTTGTACATTCTTCCCTCCTTCCACATATTTCCACTTGGAATTTCAAATTCTTTTCACAAGGRGTTCACTTTGTGTGCTGAAGCCAAAAAAATCCCATTTGYTGCCCAAACCTTATTCCTGACACAATGCAATGAGCTGTTGGTCATTTGGGGCCTGCTTCTGCAGGGATGGCTCCCATGGCAYGTTGGGTGTCTGACAGAGCACAGCCCTCACAGCACACAACACCCTGCTGGCACACAGACAGCCCCAGGTCAGGACCAGGCAGCTCCTGGRAGCTCTGACTTCAGGGAAAACCTCACGGCTTTGCTTCATGGCTCTGGCTGCAAGAAAACTTCCATATTCTGCCTGAGGGAACATAAGGGAGCAGTGTGGGACACTGAGAACAGATCCCCAGCCAGCTTTCTGCTCCCAGAGCAGATGCCCAGAAAGGTGCCCATCAGAGAGGATTCCATTTGCATCAATCCAGCCCAGAGGAGGGAGGGAAAAAAGCGTCACCCCAAAATCTCTCTATGAAAGAGATTTTATATGTATGTTATCTGATTTTTATCAGTTTTCCATGGTTTAAACCAGTTGAGTGAAGTTGTAGGATTTAAAGTCCTGCCTGCAACCTGAACCAGAGCACCACCTCCAGCCCACCACCTCAGGGTAGTGGTCCTCTCTTGGTTTGTCCTTGGGCTGTTTTCAACCAGTCTTAAGCAAGAATAGAGTTTAGTTCCGTATTTTGTACCATTGAATGTATTGAGCATTCCTAGTTTCAATAARTAATATCTGAAGACAGCTAATAAAWAATGTGTGAAACCGAGCACATTTCCCATTTATATGAAAGCCTGACTTTGGCATTGCTGGCAAAGCATGAGACTGTTGGCACTCCAATACCACAACTCTTCTGGCAGCATCYACAATCTCAGCTGGAAAACAGGTCTCCAAACAGCCAGTGAAGTGTCRAGACAGAGAACAGGTGAAAGCAATGAGCTCTTTGGTGATCAGTCTGTCACAGCACATTTCTGTGGGGAGTTAAACTTCTAACATGACAAGTGCTGGCATGCAATGCCAGCTGGAGCAAATTGGAGCTTAATAAAAGAACTAGCAACTCAAAATCAGAGAGGAAAAGTGACTCAAGACAGTTCAGGATATCAGATGGACAGCAGTTACTGATCCCAACAAACTGACTGGCCCACAGGAAGTTAAAACATAAGCAGATACCAATCTTCTCCCACTTTTGTTAATTTTCAAGGGTCTGCAAGGGTTATCATTGTGGAGTTCTCCAATCTCTGCAAAATCAAATAGAAAACAGTATTCATTCAGAGCTGCTTAGGAATAGGATGTATAACTACTCCATATCAAGAGTGTTCAGAGGGTTAGAGAAATAGCTTGCACTATTTTAGAACTGGAACTAATAAAAAACTCAGGGCAGAAATTCCAAACAGCCTGAAGTGCCAGACACGTTTGTATATATCCCTATAAATCTCTCAGCTGAGGTTACAATTCACTGAAGMCAAACAGCACAGGTCTTCCAAGAAAGTCTGTCAATGGCAGACTCATGGCAGCCTGATTCCCTGCACATCTTCCCTCATCCCTCCTGCCATTTTAATCTCATCAGGGGCTTCTGTAGYGCAGGCATTGGGAGATCCTGGGAGTTCCACACTAGCCAGTTGCTCATTGGCATTGAATTTCACCATTCTGGGAAAGAGGATGAAGGTTTCATCCCCCTAACTCTGCAGTTATCACCTACCACTGACTGATGAGGATCCAGGCTGGGTGATCAGAGCACACAGTAAACCCTGCTTCCTCAGCCCCTTTCCAATAAGAAATCTTTGGACTGAGCTTGCCCTTTCAGTCATGCACAATTTCTARCATGTGTTTTCTGTGGTCAGAAGTGACAAGGTGAAAACTTTTCTAAAAATCAAGAGGCAAGAGTAAAGCTGAATCAATCAAAGTGGCAATCATATTTGGAGACATGAAACCTGTCTCCACAACTGAGCTAAAGAGGAGTGAACACCCTGGCTGTGCCGAAATCACGCCAGACAGCTCTACCACTGCATTGCAAAGGGGTCTCAGTGCCAAGACACAAATTCTTACTATTGACAGACATTAATGGTTGGAAAGAAAGAAAACCAYCTTGATGGTTGTAATTCTCTGCCTTCACTCTCTGCAGTTGACTTACTGGACTTGAATTAATAACTGAAGCAGCTGTGTGAGCATCCCTCATTTTACCCATGGTTTCATCCACAGCAGCTTTAGAAACATGCTCCAAGGAAACATGGAAAAGACAAGAAAATTGGTTTTCAAGGAAGGCAGCACAAGAGAGATCTGAGCAGAAGCAGAGGCAGAGGGAGTAATTTGGGTTCTGGTAGGCAGCTCACTCCCCAGAAGTGAAACAGCCAAGGCTGTTGACATTGCAATTCAGATATTCAAGTCRCGGTGCACTCTGAGAGTGCTCTTTGTAGTTTTCAACCAAAAAGGTGCAATGTTATTAACCTTGGGCAGAAATCATGTCAAGGAAATCAGTGGCACAGTGCTGTGGCCATGGGAAGAGGTGGAATAGTTTCATGTGGAACTATTCCACATTAAAAAAAGACAAAAAGAAGGGAGAGGCAGAGSTGAGAGTTCCCCGGGGCTGGAAGCATCACTCCCAACCCCACAGCATTCCTCCTGTGCTTGGAGCAGCAGCACCAGACACCCACAGAGAACAGCCCTTGTGGGGAAAAAACAGAAATAATAATAAAAAACCAACTCCCCTGCCCTTGAGGCTTGAAGTGAATTAAAAATAGACCTGAGCAGTCCCCAGGCTTACTCAGAGCCCTCCTGGGACTCTTCCCTCCACTGGCAGCACAGTCTGGAGGAACACCCAAGTGAAAAACTGATCTCCTGCAGAGTTAAATAGCAAAACAGAAGTAGCAAGGGTGACAATAAAGTTGTGAAATAATTTTTCACAAAGCAAATGTAAAATGAGATGTACAAAAATTAAAAATTACAATAAATTGAATACAGGTTCCTTCTTATATAGCTGAATCACAAGTCCCCCATTTTATTTGGTTGTCACATGAAGTCATGGTATTTTCAGTGAGTTTCATATCAGCCATGCCTCAGATTCTTCTTGCATTACCCATCAGTTCTTCATACAATTATCATAATAATTGTTTGGAATTATCATTACTATTATGTATGCAGAGAATAGAAAATTAAAGTAGCACACAAATCAAATGGGAAAATGCATTTTAAAAGACCAGAATTCAAATCTAAAGTGACAGGCACAACWACACTACCTCTCCGTGGAAAAGATGTGGATCTTCTTCACAGCTCTGGATGAGGCACTCCAGAAGATTGTTCATCAGTTTGCATTTTAATACAAGCTTAAAATATTAAAATGAGAGCTGGGTGAAAAGTGCTCAGCCAAATAATTTCAGTCCTATCTGTTTCAAAGCACAAACCCTTCTGTTCCCTTCCTGCTCCCTCAGAGTCAGCCGCAGACAAGGTGACAGTGGTGTCACCCAGCCAGGGCCAGGGGAGTTTTACACCCTGCTGCAGCTGCAGCACTGCCAGAGAACCACTGCTGCTGCAGCACTGCAGAGAACACACTGCTGCTGCAGCACAGCCAGAGTGCCCACTGCTGCAACATTGCCACAGAGCCCACAGCTGCAGCACTGCCAGAGAACACACTGCTGCTGCAATACAGCCAGAGAACCACTGCAGCTGCAGCACTGCCAGAGAACACAGTGCTGCTGCAGCACAGCCAGAGTGCCCACTGCTGCAACATTGCCACAGAGCCCACAGCTGCAGCACTGCCAGAGAACACACTGCTGCAGCACTGCCAGAGAACCACTGCTGCTGCACTGCCAGAGAACCACTGCAGCTGCAGCACTGCCAGAGAACCACTGCTGCAACACTGCCACAGAGCCCACTGCTGCTGCACTGCCAGAGAACCACTGCTGCAGCACTGCCAGAGAACCACTGCAGCTGCAGCACTGCCAGAGAACACACTGCAGCTGCAGCACAGCTGGTGAGGGGGCCTGGGGGCCCAGAATCTCCTGGCATCAGCTGGTACCAGCCCTGGACCTAGAGAAAGGATTAAGGGCTAAACCAAAGGAGGAAATTTCACAAACAAGTGAATTTCTTTCTCTTCCAAACCTTAGTGACCTTTTGTCTGATAGCAACAAGGATGGTTCTGAATYCTTCTGCTGCATTAGCAGCTTAAATACACGTGTCACAAACAATCAACACGCAAACATGGCACACCTGCCCAAGTGACCAAGTCACAGTCCTAAACCTGGAGTGAGATATGCTCCCAATGAGCCAGAGTCTGGCATAGATGTCAAAACACTTCTGCTTAGGTCAGTCTTTGAGCACATTGAGGAGAGATGGTGGTTTCCAGAGGGTTCCCAAGTTTAGTAATGTGATAGAGAATGTACAATTGGAGCAAGCGAAACTAAACTGTACTAAGAGTTCCCTGGGTATACAAATAAACATATTAACACAAGCATTTTTATCATGGCAAGTGCAGCAGGCAATGAGCCATGCCTGCCTCATTCCTGCCACAGGGAGCACTGACACCCCTAGGGATTTAATAAAACAAGCTCCTGATGAAAGTGCAAGTAAAAAGAGGTTTGTAGTTGAGCCCCCAGCTTGAGAGAATTGATCTCTGTCTTTTGCTTTCCAGTAGATTCTCTGTGTGGCTTAAATCTATGCCCCATTTTGCATCTGTCCACGAGCAAATGCCAGTTGCCCCTGTAACATGAGCTCTAGCCTGAGACAGTGACTGTGGAATGCCCAAAGCAGCAGGTAAAGCACCTGCTGAGAGCTCACCTTTGCCTCACACRTTTCTCTTGCACTGCCAAGGGTCTGTGAGGGTGCACCCAGAGCAGAGCCTCAGGCAGCTCTCTGCAAGCATCAGCCACTGGAACTTGTCTCAGGGGTCTCTGAGGCAGCCTGAGCTGTCACAAACCTGTCACTGCCCAAATTGCAGTCTGGTTGGAGGGGGGCTCAGCCTGTGCTGCAGCTCCCTGGTGCCAGCGGTGTGAGGGAGCCCTGTGGGTGCCAGCTGTGCCCCTGGACACAGAGCTGTGTGCAGATCCAACCCAGAGAGACCCCCAGACCGACACACAAATGCTGGGTTTGAGCTGCAAAGGCAGCTGATACTCAAACCAAACACTGCAATCCAATAATGCTCACTGCAATCCARTAATGCTCACTGCAATCCAATATTGCTCACTGCAATCCATTATTGCTCACTGCAGATSGAAGCAGTGTAAGCTTACACTTTTCACACATTTTGACTCAATACCAGCCAAAGACCAGAGCCAAAATTCTGTCAAGACTCTGTTCTTTTCAGTTTTGATTCCTTGAGAAAGAATCTGAGGGAACAACATGACTAGGACTCCTTTAACCTAATTAAAAACTTATGCCCTCTTACAAATGAATAGGAGAGATATAGACAGTGAAAGGAAATGTCATCAAAATCCCAGGGTTCCAACAGTCCCAGGGATGTGAGCAATCCTCTGGTAACCCTATAGCTGCATCAAAAGCAGGCAGTGAGCCCCGGGCAGTATTGCCAAGATGATTACTCAGTTCCTCTTGGAAGTTTACATCCAGCTCCATGTCTTACGTGCCCCGCGCTCCACATTCTGCAACAGGTAAAAGGAAACTAAGCCATGTGTTCCTGTTTTAATTACAAATCCAACCCTTTCAACTCATTCCTGGATGACTTAATCACGCTGGGAGACTGAGCAAAGCTGACAGGTGAATGTGAGTATAAGGAATACACAGTTGTTAATCTAAACCTTTCCTCTGTGCTGCAGGACCAAGGACCYCCACCACGGCTGCCAGAAGCAGAACTCTCAGGGACCTCAGGGAGGGCTGGTGTGGCTGCAAGGCTCAGGCAGAACCTGCACAACTCCCCACCTCTTGTACATTTTCCTTTGTGAAACCCCTAGGAAATGCAGTTGTGAGCCATTTTGCAGGAAATGAATGGAGGCACACCAAGGGACTGAGCAGTTTACCCGAGGGCACACAGATGTCATGCCACAGCAGGGGACTGCACTTTCAGGTCCAGAGTCTTTGGCTTCTTTGCCAAACACAAGTGCACTCTCCACACCAAATCCATGCCCAAAGGCATGTGCCATCCAGCAAGAACCAGTGGAATAGCAGAGGCATGGGGTGTTCAAAGTCACCTTTGTGACTTTAAACCACACATGGCTCAGCAGGGCTGCCCTCATGCCCAGCACGGTGCCAGGGTCAGTGAACAGAGCTCCTTCTGGAACAGGACCATGGCAAGAAAAGCAAAGGCTGACTTGACCTTATTCAGGATTTTCCTTCCAACATCCATTACCACAAACACATAACACTCAGTATCAAATTGAGATCTCCTAGCAGACTGATGATGGAACATTCCAGACCCTTCTCAGCCCTTGGGATGAGAGCAGATGGCTCTGTACTTCACCACTCAGGAAAAAGCCCATGGGTTCAGAGGTATTTCATCTCTCTGCAGCATGTCTCAGCGTTTTCTTTACCAATGATGATTATTCAATAAAAGTTTGTAACTGCAACTTCATATCCACAATATAAATCAGTTTTAACTGCACAGTCTAAGTATGTGAGTGTTCTGGCAACCAATTGAAAACAGATAAGTTCCTGCTCACAGCTCCACGGCAGTGAAAACCATGACAAGCTGAAGAAGGTATGTTCAGAAAGGAAAATCTCACACCAGCGCTCATATGGAAATGATTTTTTAAAACACTGTGGTATTACAAACCCAGCCCAATAAACAGCAAGGTCACAGTAGCATTGTTCATCACAGCATCTCCTGTAAAATTCAACTTATTCAGTATTTTTGACTGTCAAGACCCTATTTGTTCTTCAGTGTTAAAAGCTAACAGCTGAACAAAAGAGTCACCTTCATGACTATGAATTATTTCTAAAGGTTCTCAAACTAAGGAATTAGGCTATACACTCCTGAGTGCTGGAACCTTACCTATAATATAGTGTAGGATATAAATACTTAGTTGCTAGATACCAACATGGAACATTGCATGCTTGCTACTTATAGTAAGAAAAAAATAACAACTTTATTAGTCAGCCCCAAGCCTGCCAGTGCTTAAGAACTTTTGGACAAAGCTCTCAGATACACRGCTTAACTTTCCAGTTGCTCTGTGTGGAGTCAGGAGTTGGACTCAAGGGTTCCCATGGGTCCATTTCAGCTCAGGATATTCCACAATTCWGTGCATGTTGTTGGGCCAAGACCAAAGTACCCATGACAATATGTTCGAAATTCATGCAAATRTGTCAGTTTACGGAGGGCTTCTTGAGAACCTGTGTGGGCTGCACTGGATATGTCTGTGGCTGGAGAAAAAGCCATGATCAAACACTTCCATTTAACTTAGAGACAGGAACAAATACACAAAAAAATCCAGAGTGAAKGTTAAATTTGGTCCACTTGGAGATTTCATAAATACAACATAGTGATGAGCAAAGTGACCAAAAAATAAGATGTGGAGCTCCAAAGTGCCCAGTGCCCAGGACCACTTACTGCTTGAACATTGGGAACATGTTATTCCCAGTGAACCTAACCTGCAGGAACCATCGACAAGATGAGAGGAGATGACAAGCTGCAGCACAGGAGGTTTAGATTAGATATTAGGAAAAAAATCTTTGTTGAAAGGGTCAAAAAGCCCTGGCACAGCTGCCCAGGGCAGCGGTGGAGTCACCATTCCTGGAAGTGTTCAAAAAGCATGTGGCTGTACTGCCTAAGGACATGGTTTGGTGTTGAGCATGAGGTTGATGCTGTGTTGGTGATGGTTGGACTTGATGATCTTAGAGGTTTTTTCCCAGCCTTAACAATTCTATAATTCTGTGATTGGAGTTTCTTCTCTGTTATTTGGAAAAACCATGTCTTTGCTGTATTTTTCCCTTGGGGAGCTCRTTATGGACCATCATGGGGGTGTCACCCAGGGAGGGGCAGCTCCAGGAGCAAGAGGGCTGCCTGTGTCTGGTGAGGAGGAGACAATCAGCCTCGTCTCCAGCAGAAAGAGGTACAGTATTGCTGCTACCAAAAATCACAGTGGCTGAGCAGCAGCCACAGAACTGCTACAGGAGCAGCCTTTCACAGAGGTGCTTGCACACCACAGACACAACCAGTAGAATTCAGCTCCTCACAGCCCTGCTGGTTCTGGATATGCATTTTTTCCTGAAATGTACCTCTGCCACCAAATTGCTTMTTAAATAATTAGCCTAAATTCAGTCTTTGAGTGGTTGTAGCTTTTTGGGGTGAGTGAGGATTTCTAACAGCTCATTCCTGTCCTCTCACTGACATTGATAATGAAACATGGGCGAGCAAAGGGAATAAGCCAGGGAGCCACAGCACTGGGGTGGGCCAGGGCTGAGCACCCTCCAGGGACAAACCCCCACACTGCTGTGGACACTCAGGGATCCATCAGCTCTTCCCCATATGTTGTGGCAAGCACTTACACGTCCCACCAAGGGGCTGTGTTCACTGATAAATACCAGATTGCCTCAACATGGCTGTTCTGGGACTTCAGTTTCTTGAAAAATGCAGCTTTTATTAAAGATAATTAAGCATTGTTTTCTTTGGTGTGAGTCACTGAACTGCATCATGTTCTGCCTTTTCATTTTGGACTATCAGTATGATGATACTGGGAAAATATAATAATTTTGATTACCACAGCAAGAGCAAGGCCAACAAGTTCTGATCTTAAATTTCACAATGCACATCTATTACTACTCCCATGTTAACAAAGCAGAGCCCTGAACATGTTCATTATTTACCCCTGCTCCTTGGGAATATTGGAATAGCTATTGTTCCATCCCAGTTCTTAGATACTACAGCTCTGCCGTTTACCAGCTCAAGCCAAATTCATACTGACTTCAGGAAACTATTAGAATATTTCAGCCAATTTTCCTCTAGCAAGGAGTAATCACTTGGGAACAGAAAGGATTAAACTCCCTCTCCAACAGGGTCTAAGCGGTTTTTTAGGCACTTTTTCAGGAACACCACATTGGAGAAGCCAAGATTCATAGTCAGACTAGTAAAAGGTTTTGCATCACCAGTAAAAGCCTTGGGAAGTGAACCAAGAYTTTGCTGTCATTTAGTAGATGGAGCCAAATCTTGGTCACCTGTGCAGGAGTGGGGGCAGCATTTGCCTCTGGCCACTGTGAATTGAGGGCACATCCAGCTCAGACACACAGGCAGTGCCCCAGCTCACACCTGAAATGCTTCTGGCACAGTGATGTGTGTGATGCCAACGCTGCTGCACAACWGGCTTGGCTTTGTTTCTGTTACAATTGCTGGCTAATTCCCAGGCTAAAGTGGGCACTGGACTGCAGGTACACGGGAGTCCACCTCCCTCCCCTCAAGAGCTGCCCAAAAGTCAATTTTTACTTGGTGGAATTCCTATTAATTTCAAGGTCTTGTGCCTATTGCAAAGGTAAAAATCTGCCTATTAAGAATTAAAAAGTGTTAGGCATCAGAAATTATCAAGCAGTCTGTCAGAGCCTCAGAGGCTGTGCTGAAGCATTTTCTTGTGATCTGTTAACAAATGTTTCATTCCCTGAGAAAAAAGGCTCTCACTTTGGTCACTAAATATATCTCAGACCTGTAAAACCTGTACAAAATACACTAAACCAAAATAATAAAGCAGGGGATTTGATTCCAATTCCATACAGATTTTCTGAAATTTCTGTGGTGTGATCTCCAGCTGATAAAAGAGGACCATGACCATCTTTGTGAGCAGAATCTACTCCATGATGGGAAAATCAGCTGTAGCTAGGACAGGAATGAACCTCAGGGCCTTTATTCTGTTTGCAGCAGAGGTACCAGCTMACAGCAGGACTTGTGAGCATCCCTGCTCCAGCTGAGGCAGCTGCCACAGGATCGCTGTGGGAAGCTCCAGCCTTGCTTCCTTTGTCTCGCATGTTTACATTGCAGAAGGCTTCAGGGCTTAACACGTCCTTGAAACACGTGGCCAATTGCTTTATTTTTTTTCTTTCATGYAGTTAGAAAATGGAGACTTAAATGGGGAAGAATCTTCCAGAAAAAAAAAACAATTATAGTTGTTCTTAATGATTACCAAAATATGAAGATATACAGAAGGGTTAGATCTCATACGAAAAATTATTAATTCTCTCTAAAACTTGACTACCTACAAAATACACTTCTGTGACAAAGCTTTCCAAAGGAGTCCAATTAGTTTCTACAAGATAAAGTCACAAGAATTTCTCAAGGGCTTGGCTTCTAAACTATTTTTATTCTAAATTTGTTTTTGTTCCTAATACCTGCAATAAATTGTTTTTACCACTTTCTGAGTTACAGGCTGCTACAAAATTACTATGCCACACTACTGGAATAAATCACTTTAAAGCTTACCATTCTTATGAAGTATTTTGATTATGCTATTCAATTGAACTTAAAGATAAAAAAAAAAAAAATCACAAGGGAAATTATTGTGTGGTTCAAAACCATATTCACCTGGTTTCAGCCTTTGCTTTTGTCTTGAGCTAAAGCTATACTGATTAACTTGAAACAATACATTCAAACTTTTAACATATGTGAGCTGAATTTGACTCAATGTCCTGGCAACAGCCCTAGTAAGGTGTTACCCAGTGCCTTGTTCTGCTTTCACAGATGTACAACAACTTAGAGCTCCACAGACAACGCTGGTGCCTCTGAAATATTCCAGATATATTTAAATTCACATTAAAAYACAAATATTGGGCTGCCACAGCCTTACAAAGGGTGCCCATATTGCCACCATTTACATTGAAACCCCGGAGTAAACATTGGGATGTTCTGCTGTGCTGAGGGAAAATGCAAAAAGACAAATGAATCATCAGTTACCAAATGAGATGCTGGATTTTCCTGAAGATGTGTGACTGTGCAAAGGCCACTGTCAGTAGGAGGGACTTTGCAAAAGCACCCTTCTTGCCACCGTGTAGTTTCAGTCCGAGCTCTGAAGGTCTGCAGATGCACAGGTTCTGCCAGGGGAGAAAGGAATCCTCCCAGTGTAAACTGACGTTCTGGGCACCCCTCTGCCTCTCCAGTCCCTAAACGACAAGCTCATTTCGCTCATTTCGCTTTTTGTTGACATGGCAAAAAACCACAATGTAACGCAACACACCGAGGAAGCCAAGAGAAGTATCCACAGAAAAGATTTGCAAGATAATTTTCACTCGTGGCAAAACTGAAGAAAATCCCAACTCCCACAATACACATACSAGGTCCAGAAATAAATTTCTGTCTCTGCACACATGCTCTCTATACTTATATTGCCTGCCAAGTGTTTTTAGAGAAACGTTTATATAAAAAAATGTGCTGATTCATCAACAGTAATTTTGTATGTAGGGAAAAAGGTCAGTTATGAAAAAATGACAGTTTCAATATCCAATCCAAAATCCAATTTTAAAGTCTAAATTAACAGTTCCACATTTTTATTCAAAGTCAGTCTTTTACAACGGAAAACTGATCATTTTTTTCACAATTTTCAAAAATATGAAGCCAAAAAAATCAGAACAAAATCCTTTACAATATTCTAAGCAAGGAATTAGAACTGAYTCCCTTGATTTTTGTATTTTCATTTTTTCCTCACATCCTAATGGTACGTGCAGTAATATGGGTAGTGGTCTGAAGTCTTTTCTCATCGTTTTTTCCCTGCAGCATCCCTCTAGGTGCCATCTCTCCATGGATGCCAGAGCTGCCCATCAGCACGGCCCACACCGGCACAGGGGCTCCCTTAGCTCAGGGCCAGCACACTGAGGCACCCCGTGAGCGCCGGCTCCGAGGAGCTGCTCTCACAAACATTTCTCATTATTACCGCCTTCCTCACCGTCTGCTAATGCTCCATCACGGCGGGGCAGCCCTCTGAAACCACCTTGGCTCCAAAAGTCATTTAGGAGCTGGTGTGAYTTACCCCAAACGCTCGTTTTGTTCACTTAGTGACAGCCGCGTGCCAGCCGTCATTAACGAACGCTGCTCTCTCCTTTGCTGCTTTCCTCCATCGCTTCCCTCCTTCCCACAGGGAGCGCGGAGGGCGGCGGGGCTCACAGGGCCAGCGGAGCTCCCGGGGCTGCCGGGGCTCMCAGGGCTCCAAGGGCTGCCGGGGCTCACAGGGCCAGCGGAGCTCCCCGGGGCTGCCGGGGCTCACAGGGCCGGCGGAACTCCCGGAGCTCTCAGGGCTCACAGGGCTGCCGGGGCACCCAGGGCTCCCGGGGCTCTCAGGGTTCCCAGAGCCAGCGGGGCTCTCAGGGTGCCTCTCTGTCCCGGCGTGTCCCTGCAGTGGCCGTGGCCGCTGGCAGCTGTCTGAGGGCTCTCAGGGACGCTCTCTRTCCCGGGCAGGCCCCGGTCCGGCCCCGCAGTGCCCCCGGCCCGGCTGAGGCCGGCACAGGCCCCGCGGCGCTGCCCGGGATGAGGGCGGTGGCAGCGGGCTCTGTGGGCCCGCTCCATCGGCACAGCCTCCCGCTGGCCAGCAGGGACACAGGAGCCTCTGGGACCTGCCTACGGAGCTGATCGCACCGCGTAATTCACAGCTCCATGAAATTACAGCGAGTTATTGAGCACCGTGTGGTGCGCGCTGTCCTGAGCCGCCGGCAGCAGCAGCAGCAGCCCAAGGACAGAGGCTTAGACCAGGCTACAATTTGCTTCTACATTTTAATCAAGAACTAACTCCTAATCAAACTTTCCTGCAGATCGCCACTAAAACAACACCAGGGAGGGTCTCACAGCATTCTCCAAGGCTTCTTTCTACAATTTTATTTTGAACAAAACAAAAAGTGAAAGTTGCGCGGGATATGTGTTGCAGGTCTCCGTTTTCAAGGCAATTAAATCCTTCTGCTTTAGAATCCCCAGGTTTTTTACTCCGCAGAGCAGAGAAAATCTCTGTGTTCACGGGGAAAGTGACAGCTGGGATTTACTTATCTGTTCTCACTGTGAGGCACCCCACAGCTAAAGCATCCTCCCACCCTGCCCACGCTCCCGGGAAGGGCTCTCCCACGTACTGAAACATGCCCTGGGCTTCCCACAACCATCAGTACCAAATGTCAGAAAAAACCACGTGAAGGAATTAAATTAAACAAAGGCAGTACTACAGGAAGGGTTCCTAATACACAAGATAAGCTTTCGTGCTTTAACAAACATTTTACTTCCAAAGGACAGCAATCTGGGCAGCCCAGAACATTATGTAGGGGAAATCGACAACAGAAGAATCATAAAGTTTAAAAGTCTCTCTTAATCAATGATGAATTTAGTACTTGTTGCTACAATTACAAAGATAATAGTTCCTTTATGTCAGTGCCTTTGGTTTTGCAGCTGTAAAATAGCTTTGAATTCAGCATTTCAAGTAACAGAAATTAATAGGAGGTCATTTCTACCAGAGAAATTTTAGGGGCCCATCCTCTCTAATCATCATTAAAAACTAAATCCACAGGAGAAGAGGCACTTTACTGATTGTCAAGTGGAAGCTATTATTCATTTGATGAAGCTCTTGGCACTGTGCCATTTATTCTGCTGTAGAGCCTGCTGGTTGCTCTACTTCATCTCATGCAATCAAGGTTGTTTCTGCCTGCCAAGAGTTATTTATAGAGTGGGGGAAAAAATAGCAATATGTTCTCTTGCTTCAAAAGCAAGTTTCAAACTTTGTAAGTGAACAACTGCCTCCCTTCTCCCTAGTGACATTCTTMTTTCTGACATACACTTGTACAAAAACAAAAGCACTTTCCTAGATTTCATCTTTCTTGAAACATGAAAACAATTCCCATGCCCTGGACATTTTCCTTGGGAAAACACCCGATTTTCCCCAGCTGGCATTCTGCATAGCCACCCAGTTGTGGCAGCAGGCAGCCAGCTCCCCRTGTGCCACCCCTCTGAGTCCCCAGTGCCAAAGGGGACGTGCAGRAGGGACCTTCACTGCTGTAACTCACCTGTACCTGCCTGCTGATGAGGACACTTTTCCTGTCTTTGCTAAGGTTGAGGAGGTAGCCAAGGCATTTGGGGTGAGRGATGATTCATTTGTATCCCAAAGCTTGGATCTCCAGGTCCAGATCACGTACAACCCTTAGGCAGGGGCAGAGTGGGCAGCAGTGCTGTGGAAGGGCTTCATATCCACTCTGATGTGCAAATGACCAGAAATTCCTAAACAAAAGCTTAAAGTCTGCTTTTGACCTCAAGGCCAGTTTMAATTAGGAATCCTGACATTCTTGAACTGAAATATATAAAATATGAGACAGTATTTAAAGTGAATGTAGTAAAACAYCACTAGTGTTGAGTTTGTGCATAAAACCAGACCCAGCCCTTTGTGGTTTTTGTAGTTTTTAGGACCAGCCCCAAATAAAGCTCAGACTAAACATCTGAAAAGGGGGGAAAGTAAATTTCCTGCATGGTAAGATTAGAAGTCCTAMAAATGCTTGGGAAGCAAAACTATAAAAGTGTAATTGAGTAATATTCAGTGCTGATTTATTCATCTCTGTGAAACACAAAGCAAACCATGGTCATCTCCACTCCAGAAAATAYTGCTAGCCCTCCATGTCCAGAGCTATTAACCAGTTTATTTAAAGAGACATGGTTATTTCAAGTTTACTGATTGCAGCTMTGATACCTTTGCTCACACAAAGTAGCACCCTATTCCATAGGTGTTTTCCCTGAATACACACAATTATTTCCTGAACTATCCTACTCCACCTCAGGACTTCAAACATAATAAACAAAGCACAGTCCCTGCAGCAGTCTCCTTCACCCCTAGACCAAACTATTCCCTAATAAAGTCCACAGTGAAGTCTCTCTGGTGCCTGATTTCGGGATGTCTGGGTCRCAGAGCAAAGGCCAGGGCAGGTGTGCAGGGGATGCAGGCAGCACTCTGCCAGTAATCTCAGAATCCTTTGGGCTGGAAAAGCCCTCCAAGACCTCTGAGTGCAAGCATTCCCCAGCACTGCCAAGGCCACCAATCCATGTCCCCCGATGCCACATCCTCATGGCTTTTACATTCCTCTGAGAATGGGAACTCCTCAGCTGCCCATGGCTGACAGATTTCTTGTTTGGTTTGCAAACTTTGTCTGGGTACTAACAAAGATGATTAAACTAGCCTTGTTCCTAAGCTTTTGTTATTGTTATTATCATCTTTTCATGAACCTCCTAGACAAAAAAGTAGACATTTTATTTTAGATCATAATTTCCTAAATAAARTACCAACCAGATGCAGAAATGCTGTTTTCTGATGGGTTCTATTCCCTTCCTTCTGACCAATATAAAATTTGCTACAATTTAGTGGATCATTACTCAAACAGAATTCATAAGACATAAAAAGAGCTACTTATGCACAACTGCTATGGAGAGACTACCAGGAAATCCCTTCAGTAAAGGACATGTCAAGCATTGTTAGTCTGTTTCCTAGGGGTTTTACACATAATAAGCAAAGTACATTAGGAGCTCTTGATTTAACAAAAACCCCTGAATTATGCATTTGTGTAAGTACAAGTATTGTAGGAAACATTTCACAAGTATGCAAATGTTATGTAAAATATAGTTTGCATATGGTGTAATACCCATCCCCCAAATAAAACATGGTATAATTTCAAGGAAGAATTTTCAGCACAGTAAGCTTGATCAAGAAAACACGGTTTTCTAAAATAACCAGCAAAGCTATTGTTAAAACTGAGATTTTAAAAAAAAGCCCAGATGCATAAATCACTGGAAAATCATGTGTGCTTTGAGGATTATGTCTCAGAGCTGGTTTTCCCATTGGATGACATGCCAAACCCCAGATACCAAAATGGGTTATGCTGAAGAGCAAATACCAGTCATTAACTTTCCTGTGGTTTAATAATTACACCTCTTCCTGGGGATGTGATTAAACCACACACAGCATTAGAAAACAGAGGGAATTAAGTCAATATGCCTCAGAGCTGATGAGTAAGTGAATGTGTAGAGTCAAGAAAAAGCTGGATCAGATGGCTGGCTATATGTTTCCAAGGTCCACACAGCAGTGCAACACATGAATGCAATAAGAATAACATTATTACCAGATGGAGCAGCGTTCCCCCTCCACAAGGGAAATGCAGCATTGCATTACAGACCAGCATGAGGAGCACCATGGTCAGCACAGACCTGCTCCCCCACCATGAGCCCTGGCTCTCACAACAGAAGGGTGACTCCTTGACAAAACATTTTGGCACACTATTTATTTCATCACCAGTGCTGTGGGTTTATAGTCCTTCCTGGAATACAGGGGAAATGCACCTGAAATGCTTGGCAGGGAATGGAAGCCCCTGAAATGGTAAATACAATCAAACTGAAGCCTGTGGAAAGAAGCATTTGGCTCAAAGACAAACACTCCCATTCCATACATGCCTGGCCAAAGACAAACTGAGAGTCCAGACATTTGTGTTCTCTTCACCATGACTTTRTCACTGCAGTGCTGGAAACATTCCCAACCAGTGCAGTGCTACAGCACCGTGCCATGATCCATGTGGCACTGTGAGATGGCATAAGCCACAGGAAATGTCATCTCTGAAGAACTGTGCTGAGCAAACACTCCCCCATTTCTTCATTTTTTAACTGGAGTAACTCCAGGAAATTCACTCTCGTTGTGTCTGGGTGGGAAGCAAGGAAGGGGGGAAAAACARTTTCTGTGTTCCTGCCTCTGCCTGTAATACAACACTGCACAGCATACTGTCCGTGGGAAACTGGCACACACCAAAGCATCTGCAAGGACATAATAAACTCGAAGTGTGACCCTGGCAGGGAGAGTTTCCAGCCCTACTCTGACATGTCTCACCCTCCCCACATCTGTCTCAGCCCACTTGCTTTCCAAGTGGAAGCTCCCCTTTGTGGCTGAAGACCCTGGGGCTGCAGGGGAGGCTGGAGGAGGAAGTACTGCTCATTCTCCAGTAGCCCTTGGCTTACATTGGGCAGCTCCATCACATCCCCCAGGGAGAGYAGCAGGGAGTTATCAACCTGCTCTGGATCTGAACTGGTGACCAGGAAAGAAGGGACCTTGTTAAACTCTTGTCTGCTGAGCCAACCTGGTGCTTCTTAGGCTGAGCAGCAGCTTAGMTGCCAAGAGTTTGTGGGCTCCAATGAGTGAGATTATTACTTTTTACCTTGTATTATTTTACATTCTCTGGAGAAGAGAGCATTTATAACAGCTGGCAGAACTTGACGCAAGCCATAAATAACAAATTCTAAAAACCTTCCAGCTTTATTAGACCCACTGCTAATATATCACACATAATCTCTTCAGGTCAAGTGCAAACCCACAGGCAGGGGACAGCTCTTTTCCTGGTAACACACCTTTGCCCACTGACCATGCTCTCTGACTGTGGGAAGGGAACAGGACTTGTTCTAAAACCATTTACAAGCAACAGGAACAAGCCAAAAAGGTTTGGCAAAGTTCAGAASGATGCTGGCTGAGGAGGCCAAAGTAATTGGCTTTGATGGAACAACATCAGGGAGGAATTTAGGACTAAAGCATTTCAGTTGTGAGTGATTTCGGCTCCAATGTCACCATCTGGTTTTGGAGAATTCTGTACCTCTGCTGCTCAGGGCTGTGCTCCTGGAAAGAGCTGGCAGCCAGAGCAGGGACCCATAGCTACCCAGATGCTGCTTGCAGTTCCCAGGGAGGGGGAAATGACAAAAGTGATGATGTTTTTGAACATTTTTCTTCAATAGTTTTGTGGTTCTCTTTGAAATATGCRAGGAGAAGGTATTGCATCTTTCAATCATTTGAGAAATYGTTTTCCACTCAGTGGTAACATCCCAGAACTTAATTGTGACTGTCCCTGTGTAAACTTGCAYTTCAACAGARAAAAAAAAATGGAAGAAAGCCCAAAAAATGTTGATCTCTCTTCACTTCCAAATCCATCCCTGAGTGACTACAGCAGATGCTTGGCACTACCCCACTAATCCCCTTGTACCAGCCTTCCTCAGAATTATTTCAGCTCAGACTAGCCCTGAGCCACTGTGGCCAGGCAGCCTGACCCCTYGAGCACAGGCACACAGCCCCAGGGAAGGGAACCTGCTGCACAGGATCCCACAGCTCCTGCGTGCTGCCCCGGGGTTCTGCACTCAGCTCTGCCCTCCAGCCACGGGAAATGACTGATCTAAGAGCAGGAGAGAACAGGTCCCTGCCCGAGGTGACACTTCCCTCCAGCTGGCATTGCAACAGCCATGCTGGCCACATCACACCTGTGCAAAACACCCAAGCTCCCTGTTCTTGGGGCCTGTGRGCAGGGCTGGCATCTCCTCAGTGTTTAGCAGAGAGAGCCTGTCTTATCTCTACTTACAAAGTTCCCYTATTATGGAAATATTCTGGTTTGCTGCAGACAGGAACCCTGAAATCGTACTATGGAAATGGAAGAAGATGCTGCTGGTGAAAGCAGTGGAGATATGCAATGTTTCATGGGCAGCAAACTGAAATATTTGGGAGCAGATGCATCCGATGCATCATTTATTTAAATTGCAGGGGTTGCGTCAGGAGCCAAATATGTCACATCCCCAGAGTCATTGATGTGATATTTTATACTGCAAGAAGACCCAAAATCACACTAGTTTATTTGATAGACTGGTCTATTATAAAAAAGTTATAAAGATAATAGAAGTAAATAAAAATTATAAATATAATTGTAAATAAATTTATCACTTTGATAAAAAGGTGATAAATACATAATTTTTAATGAAGGTGCATGCCTCTGAAATTCCTCTGATCTCTGAAGCAGAAATGCCATTTATCCCATCTTGACAGTATAATCAGGAGCCTTTAAAAAAACAACTATTTCACTGAAAAAAAGAGTCCTTTCACAGCCTTTATTATCTAAATCATATGGATTTACAGCATAAGCAAGGGACCCAGGAAGGATATGGAGCTCAAACACTTTGACTATAATGAGTGAGCTGATTCAGTATTTTCTTAATGTGAAAGAGACTGAAGAATTAAATTAAAGGCATGTTTCATGTTCTAAGCTTCTTGCAAGAATCAGACTCTTCTAAAATGCAGCAGCTCTTTCCCTGGTGAGTGTCTCCTCCCCTGGCCTGCCTAACTCTTCGCTTTAATGCATCAAAACCTCTCTGATCACAGTAAAGCAGGCACCACTCAGGTAACTGCAGTTTACCAGAGAATGTCACCTTTAGGCAGTTACCAGGCCACAGCTCCACAGTCACATACACCACATACATTGCACACACTCATTTGCACCTGAGCTTTAAGGAAGTCCACAGTGTGTGTGTGGATACTCTCATTTTGAGCAAAGCCACGTTATCCACACAGACCCACAAATGCTAGGCTTAAATGTTGACATTCACAAAGTTCTACTGTGAACTCTATTTAAATAAAACAGATTTACARTGCATCTCTACAAGAAGGGATTCTTCTAGCAGATTCTGGATTAGCCTAAAGGAAGTGTGAGTGCACACGGGTGGGTTCCCTTGGAGTCAGGTAGAAGCTCGAGGATTCTTTTTCCCCCCTGTAATTTCAGCCACAGTTACACGGGGAATGGGGTTGTAYAAATATTGACAGGGAAATACACCTAACACAAATATTTATCATTTCTGTTTCCCTCAGCACTGAAATTTCGCTTCAGGACATGAGGTGCCTGTTTCAGTGAGTCTGCTCATTAGTGGACAAAACAAACAGGATTAGAAGATCTGTTTTTAAACAGGATCAGTGATTTAGGAAGTGTCCCACTGACACCCAGGGCAGGCAGTCCCGCAGCAGGACAATCCCTGCCCTGGGGCAGGCAGTGCCCAGCTCCCTGCTCAGGCAGCGCTGAACTGGGGGAACTGGTGCTCTGCTGATTGAGGCAATCAATACATTCCTAAGTATCTTATTCTGACTATGTGTAAGCAAAAAGCCATTTTTCCTGCCATGTCCCTCCTAGGAGATTGCACACAGASTGGAGTGTGAGTAAATGTGGAAATGCACACTGGGATTCTCAGCACAGCACCAGAGCAGCACCATTCCCATCCCAGTCAGAGGAATTTCACTGCTGGCAGTACAGCTGTGCAAGAACCACAGTGCCCAAGCCAGAGTCACTGGAGCCCTCAGTGATGTCCCCATCAGTGGCTGCAGACAGAACAGGTCCAGCAGGACAGCTGGGATGGGATGGGATGTGATGTGTGTGATGTGCAGTGCCTGCTGCTCCATCCTGCCACTGCCATCCCACATTCCCCAGGAGCCTGCTGAGCAGAGCTGGGAGCAGGGTCCTGTTCTTGAGAACCTCAGACTGCAGCTTGGTTTATTGAGTCAGTTTTGTTCCCTCTGCCAGAAAGAAGCYAAAGGGAGCCATGCTGTATTTCTGTGAGTGGCTCAATTCCTGTGCCAGCCAGGCAAAACAGGAGCCCATGTTATTTCTGTCATTAGTTATAATTAGAGAACTCTAATCAACCCCCTGCCTGCCTCAGTACTCAAGTGTTTGAATCTGCAATTTTACTTGTGTTCTTCATTAAGAGGAGGGAAAAAGGAAAAAAAAACTCATTCATGAAATTTTTATCCATATCAAAGACTTTTATTTTAGGATTTACTTCCAACTTATGTATCTTTGGTCCTTTTAAGCAGGAATACAGTCTCTTTCTCTACCATTGTGTTCCATGCAATRTCTTTCACGTCATGTTTATCAAAGAGCAGAGAATTCTCTTTCCTCTGGAGCAGGGCTTTGATGCAGAGATGGAGAAGAAATATTAAGAGAACATAAATCTCTTTAAGACAACTGGAGGCATTTGTTGCACATTCTTTCTGGTGCAGAAGGGCAAAATTGCTTAAAAATCTTCAACATCTTAAGTCTCAGCTATTTCCAATAGATGGAGCTGATGACATCATTACTGGTGATTAAAKTCCAACATTTAACAGGATCATCTGAGGATCTTGAGAATGCCCATGGAGCTTGGAGACAGTCCACTTTGGAGAGTAAATTTCAAATTTTTACTGAGTACAAAACAATGTTGTGTTAGTCTTCAAATTTACAGTGAATGGGTGCACATTGACATTTATGAAGATACAATAAAGGAATGGTAGATTAGAGAAAAGGGTTAATAAGGAATTATCAGATAACAAATGTAAGTAATGTAAAGAGTACATCAGAAGAAAATAAGACACRATTCCAGTCTGTGACGCATTCTGATTTAAAACCATCTGATTCCAGCAAAGAAACTCAACCTGATTCAGTCCCTTACCAAAGGGAAAAAATAAAAAAGTTGACTTTTCAGGAAATCTTATTTATTGAAATTTGACAAAGGACTGATAATGAAACATTTGAAGAAGATTTTGTAGCGGGAGGTTCTGCAGAGTTCAAGCCTCGGTAGTTTGATATTAAGATCAAAAGTCTGCCTCCAAATACTGTCACTATCCTCAGTTTCCTAAAACTTGTGGAATTTATCATGGCCTTAGATGCAGCAATGGAAAGGATATTTTCCTGTGTAAACAGATTTGGACAGAGTTCAGAACACTGCTGAACACAGGTTTTCTGGGACTAGGCTTAAGGTTAAAGGCAAAGTCAAAAAATATATAAAATCTTCCTTGTTTGATTCAAAACAGCCACGACAYGTGAGAGCAGAAAGCAGTAGTCCAAACAATCACGTTATTAATGAAACAGAGTTGGGTATTTGAAGACAGTGGGAATATACACGAGAGGGAGAACACACATCACAGCCGGGAGCTGCTGCTTCCCTGAAGCCCTCCTGCAGAGGATTTCCCTTTGCTCCTCGTTCATGCCAGGAGGAGCCAAGCTGGGCCCGTGTCAGAGCGAGCTGCTCTGCCCTGGGCACACGGGCTGATCCACCAAGGCAGTGGGAGGCTGCCTGGAATTTCAGGACCGAAATGCTGGGGGGCAGAGTGCGGGCTGCTGGCACTTTCCCTACCCCATCCAAACTCCTCCTCGCCTGCCACTTCCAACCACACAGAAACACCACACACCCATTTCAGGGAAAATGATCTGCCTTTTTCTGGGGAACCATAAAAACAAGGGCAATGAGAGAAAAGCAGGCRGTCCCACATGGTGTCTGACACAAAGCCCTAACCCATGACAATCACCTGGGCTTTGGCTGTCCCCAGCCCGCAGCCAGTCCTCACCATGGCACCGCGCCGTGCCCCTGCCCCTGCGGAGATGGGATGTGGCTGCAGAAAGGGAAGGGATGGAGTTCTACCTTTGGATCAGAGGAAGCCTTTGCCACCTCCAATCAGCGCCGTGCTCCCCAGTGCTCGTGGCTCTGGGTGGCTGTGCCCTGCCAGCAGCAGGCTGCACACATGTCAGATGTCACGCTCTATCTGATGGACGGCTCTCTGCCTCGGGCTGTTTATACATAACCCACCAGAATTTCCTGCTGCATGATGAAATAATTAGGGGGCCCTCATGCAGGGAACAATGCTGTGAGTAGGTTGCAAAGGCATTACACATACAGAAAGAAAATTCTAAGCATTTTCCTTATCTGTGATAGAATCTTCTAAGACTCCTTATATATATTCAACTTGTTTGTATTCTTTCTTTTAATGTTCTTCATACAGATGCTAAGTGAAGGCTTCAAGAAGTTCAGCAGTGGTTTTTCCTTTCTGCTCAGATTACACATTGGGAATAACAGCATCAGAAAACCAGAAAAAAATGGAGATTTATTTGGTTTTTTAAAATCAAGATTGCTTTTTGTATCTTAAGTCAGTGAACTCTAAACTGCAGATAGCTTAATAGAAGTTGATCCTGTCATCAGACTCTTATTTTGTGGCTCTCCTTTTTTCTAATCAGTTTTAATTCACAACTGGTTTTATCCATAAAGAGATCACCCATATGGCACAGACACTTCATGTGCTGATTCAGCTCACTCCCCTCCCAGCTCACTGCACTACAGAACTCAGCTGCAGTCTAGAGCAGCTTCCCCCTGATTGTCGAACTTCCAAGTAAAACTGAAGGTTTCAAACCTCGCATGTCCTAAACATGTCCAAAGCAGCTGAACTGGGCAATTCTGCTGGCTGGCAGCAGAGGAGACACCAGCCCAGGAGGGAGCTGGCACAGAGATCTGTGCAGAAACAGCCCCAAAGTGGGGACCCCAGCCCTGCCAGGAGCCCTGGCCCTCTGCTCTGAGGTGCAGAGCTCAGGCTGCCRGCAGAGCTGCTGCCATGGGCACGAGCAGCTGGACACACCGGGCCCTCCAGCACCTCCTGGGCTCTCACCAGCCCAGAGTTAATGAGGTGGCACATCTGAGGCAAAGTTGGAAGTCATCTTAAGGGAGAGAGTTTGTAGAATATTTGGCATTGGGGCAGGCTGCCCAGAGGGGCTGTGGAGATGCTCAGACCTCAGCCTGCTGCAGCTGACTCTGTGTGAGAGRGAAGGTTTTCTCCTGGTGTTCCTCCAAGCACAGCCATCCTCTCTGACTCTGTGAAAACAGCAGCAAGATTGTTTGTTAGTGTAAAAAACTGATGTGCCTTCCAAGTCTTCCTGGGTTCCCATTTAATTTGTGCTTATTCTATTAACCACCTCCAGTGCAGTAAGAACATGACACTGTGCTTCCTCAGTCTGAGACAGACCTGCAGTTACCACCCTCCTCTGATGTTCCTATCTGGTGTGGTCTCATGGGCATTCCCTCCATCCTTCTCAGAGCAGTTACCTGCTTGAATGGATATTTTGTTCAGAAATGTAAATATTTTCTGTTTGTCTTCCCTGCTTGCAATGCACATTACCTCTATTCTACTAAGGGAGGCTTAGAAATGGCATTGTCATTTATCCTGAGAGGACAAAAATATTAGATAGATCCCRTGGTTCAGATAAAGAAAATGAATGGATATCAATGTTCAGATTGGGTGTGTAGCTCACAGCCAGCCACCTAGCCTGGACTTTGACTCTCTCATCTGGGGGGAACAGGAATAAGTAATAAACACATCATTAAATGATCAAAAATATGACCAGAGTTAATCAAATTAGGGCATTCTCAGAGAAGTGCAGTAGGAAACAAGGATATGCTGAAGAAACAGCTATACATGATAAACAAGTAAGTCAGACTTTTTTGGAAATTCCCCTTATCACAAATCATTAAATAATTTTGATTGGAAGGATCCTTAGAAGATGATCTGGGGACCTGTACTCAAAGTAGGGACACTTTGAAAGCAGACCAGGTTTGAATGTCTCCAAAGATGGCAGCACTGATAACATCAATAACAAATATAACTAAATAAACATTATTTACCTGCACTGGTCAATCTCCCCAGCAGAGCAGCTGTGAACCTCGGTGATTTGGTCACACAAACTGCCAGCAATGAACCCAGCCAGAGGGGAGCACACACTCAGGAGGAGCTGGCAGAACCCACTGAGGGAACCAGGGGGGCACCCTGAGAACACCTCAGCTCYCAGAAACCACGATGGACCCAGTGCACAACAAACCAGGATGAGCCACATTACCTTTTTTACTTCTTGTACACCCTCAAACAATCCATCAAAATATACCAAAATCTTTTCAGAGTTCAGAATCAAGCTATCTTCCAAATTGCTCTGACAGCTGCTGTAAGTGTATCACATTTACAGACTTTGTTTAATTCAAATGACCCCAAATAATGGGAAATAAGATAACACATGACTAAAACACGTAGAAGAAAAGCTTTCAGTGTGGTGACCATCTAGATTTTCATGGTTAGGAAAACCAAATTCATGCTTTTGTTAGAACAAGCATGGAAAAGAAGTTGACATTTCCCAAATATCAAGAAGTAGATATGTCACTGTTCTACAGATGCAGAATAGAAATCAATTTCTAAATTATCATTGCCTCTCTATGTCTATTTAGCATCTCAGCTGTCTTCCTTTACCCATCTTCTTCTCTGAATGGATCCTGTCCCTCACTAAGCAATGGTTCAGGCACAATGAGCAGACATTTGTTTGTGCTGTCCCCACAGGAATCAGTTCACATTAACACTTCTGAAGTTAGGTTTGTACATAGCACAGCTTACAGCCCCACCAAGGAAATCAGTCCTAAAGGCTGAAATAAAACATTTCTTTGATCTTAGTTCTCCATTCAGCTCACTATTTAATAGCTTCATTAACTATATCAAGGAGACAGACCCTGACTTTTTCACCACCATTAAAATCACACAAGCACTGAACAKAGGAGGCTCTGGGTGGGGGCACAGGGGAGGCAGGAGCTCATCTCACATCAAGAGCAGCAGCATTCTGCCTCCTCTGAGCCAGCAATGTATTCCTGTGCTGCTATTCAGCCACTGCCTGCTCATTCTGAGTTCCTTATTCTCAGTGCTCATTCAAGAAAGAATAAAAAGGCCATAAGAGAAGGAAATTTTTGCTGCTCATGTATTTGAAGATACAACCATAACAGACATCAAGCCACCTATCATCAGGGCCAGGACACCCTCCACAGCAGCCATTCCTCTCTGGAAGGGAAAATCAGCAGTGGGACGTGATGATGGAAGGCATTGCCTTCCTCAAGGGCCAATTTAGCACAGCAGGAGAAAAGTAGCTCAGGCAATATGCATCTCAAAGCAGGAGAAAAATTAAAGGCAGGAAGAGGAAGAGTGGCTTTGGAAGGGAGAGTAAGGGCTGAAAGCAGTAGCAGTAACTGTGGGAAGGATAACCATGGCAAGGGCAGTGGATAAAATGGAGAATATTTAGTCCTTGCAGTTTGTTAATGAATGAGATAGCTGGACTGGGAAAACTGGGGCATCACGAGCAGGGTTGGAGMCTAGACAAATGTAAGTTTACAAGCACAGCTGTTCCTTTGTTCTGCTGCTTTCTACCAAAAGGTTACAAATCCTCTGAGAAGCCAATGGCTGCATGTCAGGTCCCTGGCAGCAGCATTGCAGAGCTGTGCCTCTCACTGAGCACTGACTTCATCTCTCAGCTCTGAATGCCTTGCTAGGGTGAGTAAAGAGGAGCTGCTTATGGCCCAGCATTTGTCCCCAAGCCCAGCCCAGATGAGGCTGTCCCCTGGCTGTCCCTCCACCCCTCTGACCCATGTTTGGCACAACCACTTCCACACTTCCCCTCTCGGCTGTCCAGGCAGGGTTGTGCAGGATGGTGCCCAGCTGGCTCGCACCACACAGCACCCATGCTGCTGGGCTGGCACACCCCAATCCTCTGGGACCACAGACAAGTCTTTCATCTCCCTACTTCTGTTTCTGCCTCCATTAAATTGGACTGACTTACCTTACACAGCTGAGAGGAAAAATCATTAAATTAGCATAGTAAAAGTTGTGGAGCCTTCCCTTCATGCTGTCTGCTGCCAGAGCTGTGGAACTGTATCTTAAACCATTTACAAGCCCTATAAGTGCCTGTTACTTGAATTAAGTATTTGTTGAATGAGCATTATCTATTGACCTCTAATTTGTAACATCAAGTTACAACTTCTGCCTAAATGTGCATATTACACAAAAACCCAGTAGTGGTAGGGTAGAGGAATGCCAAAGCCTTATGCAAATTAAATATGATCATTTGAAGTAGAGGTACGTAACACAAAATTTTTCACCTGTTGTGCTCTGTCCTTCAACCCAAAAATTCCAGAAACTGAAAGTTTTTCCAAGTTTCTATGGATTTAGGCAGTCCATTTGAAAATGGACTCCCAGCTGTTCTGTAGGGCAAAGGATACAAAAGAGAGATAAGTCCATTTTTCCAGGCTCAYGGGACAAGTTGTCTTGGTTGTCCAGTAAATCCCATATATTGCAGGRCAATACTGAAACATTTCAGTGTGAAGAGGACTCCAGGAGAAACCTGAACTCCCTTGCTGCCTCTCCCAGTGATTTTTGTGATTATTTTTATATATCCTCATCTTAGTTTTAACCTAGTCTTAGATTATTTCATTTGCAACATTTTTAAACCCTTTTCTGATAATCACTTTATTCCCTTGTCTTCATTTTGTTTGGCAACAGCTGAGCTGGCAGCAAGCCCGAAGCCTGGTAAATGACAAATCACTACCAGATGAATCTGAGTTTTACACAGAGCATGTCCTCCAGCCATGGAATACTTTTGAGCCCCAATAAAAATTACCAAAGTGACTGAGAAGCCAAATTCAAGCTTTACGTGAAGGCCTGCCATTAACAAAGAACCAGAATAATTCTCCAAGCAGTGGAACTGGTGACTGGGCTAATGAAGCCTCCGAAAAGCTGAAGAATCATAAGCAAGAGATAGAAATGCAAATCCTTAGCAGGGCCCCCCAGGCAGGGTTCAACACTTGCTGCCTCACAGGAGGCACCCACTGCAGCCAGCTGTGACAGCCTCACAGCCAGCTGTGACAGCACTGAGAGCCC
>CADDXX010000530.1:454353-466953 GCA_902810485.1 Alauda arvensis
CCGGGCCGGGCACAGCTCTCCGGGCCGGGCACAGCTCTCCGGGCCGGGCACAGCTCTCCGGGCCGGGCACAGCTCTCCGGGCCGCCTCCCCGGTACGGCTCAGCCCTGCCCTCCCCGGACGGCGCGGAGCTGCCGCGGACACGGGAGTGCAGCGTCCCAGCGCGTTTGCTCGCGGTGCTCGGGCCAGAGAGGGAGCCCAGCCGCTGTCGGTGTTTCGGGGGACGCTCCTTGCTGCGTGTTCCTGACGCGCTGGAGCAGCGGGGAAGGGGAAGGGGATGGGAACGGGCCCGGCAGCGCGCTCCCGGTCACACGGAGTGCGTTCCACTGGAGCAGGGCTGGGRGAGCCTCGTGGGTCCCAAAGCCAAAAGCGCCTCTTGAGAAATGTGGAAATACGTTATTCCTGCAAAGGGTGCAAAACTAACATATTTGAAGGAAATGAGCTGCGTGTGGAGCACTTCTCTTGTCTTAGCGATCAGGACCGAGTAAGATAATTTAAAAACTAACGAGTAAAACTGAGCGGCTTTAAACGTGAAGTGTTACTGCTGGGGGAGGAGGGGCGGCGGGGGATTTATTGCCTTTTCTATTAAAGCCGTTAAAATTATTCTGGGTCAGGTTTTTGCCGTCTTTCCTTTCAAAACTGASAGTAACGATCGCGGCAGGAGTCTGTGGATTCCATCAGCCCTGGAAGCGTATCTGTGTTGTTATTAACCATCCGCTTAGGTCTTGGCTGAGGTGTGGAGGTCCAAAGAAAATGCCTGTGGGGGCCTGTGTTCAGTTAAAACCGGGTTGGCGCAGGAGCTGCCACACATCCCTGGCTCAGGTGACCCTGTCCCCCYGGCTGTAGCCTGGGCTGGCACAGAACGGAGGGGGGACAAGGAACAGAACTGACTTGAACTCAGTTCTGTCAGCTCCGCGACCTTTTGGCAACTCAAGGTTTACTGATCACTGCTGTCTCCTGTCCGAACAGCCAGGACAAACGGGACTTGGAGCCAATGACCTCTACTTTATTTAGCCTCGAGTTTAACTTAGCTGTTACTGCTTCCTGTGTAGTAGAATAGAGAGAAATGGAGGCTAGGATGCTACTGTCCAGCAGCAGCAGCAGCACACCTTGCAGCTCCAGCCCYGTCCCGGGGCAGGTAGGAACGCAGACAAGGGACGCCCGAGGGCACAGGCACCGGCACTGAGCCCTCCCCGGCAGAGCGCGGATCCCCGCAGGASGGGCAGTGGCTCTGCGTGTCTGGATGCTCTCACGGCGTGCAGAGCCGCCCGCCGGGGCCCGTGCCCAGCCGGGGGAGCCCGGGGAGCCTCGGCACGGCTGGCTCAGCCCGGCTCAGCGCTGCCCTCTGCTCCGCCGCCCTGCGAGAGACGGTCGGGAGCGTGAGCTGGGTGACAGCAATCAGCGGCTATCTACAGCTTCACAGCTGATACTCGTCAGCGTGTGGAAGGTGGCTGCCAGCAAGGACGGGGGGCAGGAAAGCATCGGGAAAGTTGCAATATTACAGCCTGAAGAATGACTGCAACCGCTGACCCCAGCGAGTGCTGGAGCCCAAGCCTTGCCCTCTCTGCGGTTTGTCTGGCCATGCTCTSATCAAAGGCATATCCTGGATCACCTCAAATCTGGTTTTCCGTAGGTAATATATGGGCTGTTTGGTATGAGATAAGAAATAGGCTCAGCGGAAAAAAAAAGTCTAAACGTAGTCATAGTTTGGTTTTCAGAATTCCTCCTATACAGTATGGGATTATCCAGAGAGTTATTACTTAATTTTTGTGGTCATTGGGAGTCTTGRGTTGTCAAATGATTTATTTAAGTGATGCACAATGTCTGCACAATTAAGAGTTCCTTTTATAGGAAAGCAGAAATTAAAATAATTGCTCTCATTCTATTTGTTTCTATTCTATCTTAAAAAACTTACAAAATTACCCAAAATTTTGTAGGTTTTTAAAAATGCTGACTTCTACTGCATTCCGTGGCTGTGTTTAGTTTTGCTATGGACACATAAAAGAAATATCGAATTTGCTATTAAAACAGCTGCTGCTGTTTTGAAACTGATGCCATTCACCAATTTTGCTTTAAGAGAAATAAATGGAGGAGTGCTTMATGGTGTGTTTCTATTTGACAGACTTTTTTTTTTCCTTTCAATACTCATGTTTTAAAATGTTAAATAACTTTGGGAGGTTTCGTTTTTTGTTAGGCAYGAATTCATGCAGACTAGGAAATAGAAGTGTGTAAGTTTTGTTGCCTCCCCAAGGTCACATAAGGCCAAAACTTGCTCCCTTACTCTGTGAGAACAGAACTGGGCACAGAATACCTGCGTGGAACTTGTATCTCCTGCTTCCTCTTCTACTGCTTTTAATTATAAACCCATGAACGCTTATTCTGAAGACCTGAATCACATTGGTTAACCTTCAATATGCATGCAGTTCTAGAGAGAAAGCGTTTTGCATTCAAGATAATTGTTCTGTGGATCGTGGTGCATAGAACTTTTGACCATTTCTGGAGAAAAGCAGGGTTTGTCAATATAAGCTGCAATGTTGGCAGTACCAGCACTGAGGGGTGTTTCCTGTGGGTTTTGCAGGTGAATGACCTCTGCTGGCATGTGCGCTGCCTCTCSTGCAGCGTGTGCAGAACGTCCCTGGGAAGGCACACCAGCTGCTACATCAAAGACAAAGATATCTTCTGCAAACTGGATTACTTCAGGTATATCACCCAGGAATATAATCTATCAGATAGCTTCTTATACTTGTTTGTTACTTTTCACTTCAGCCACAACTGAAATTCACTTGAAGTTCGTTGGTTTTCATTTCCCACGTTTATTTTCAACAGTTTGAACTGCGACTTTCCTTGAGGAGGGACTTGGGGACCCCTGAGACTGTGTAATGTGGCTGCCTGCAGTCTCCTGTCTGCCCTTCCCCTCTGTGCATAGCATTTACACCCTCACTTACTCGTGGATGCACTGAGGGGAAAAAAAGTCAGAGTTCCTGCCGCAGGATGGCTGTAAAGGCATTGCGAGTGCAGAGAATCGTCCTCGGGTACTGCTGGCTGAGAATGCAATGCAAAACTGAGATGATCTGTTTGGAGCAGTGCTTCACTGCTGTGGGGCTTAAGSCATCACAAGGAGCTGCAAAATCAACCCAGAATAAATCCCACGATATTTAAAAGAAGCTYTCTGCGATCAGTTTGATTGAGAATGTGATTCTTGCAAAATTACAGGCTAATCTTGCAAGGAAGAATATTATTTGTGTTGGCAATGCAGTATTCAGGATGCAAAGTCTTTGATCCAGAAAGCAGCAGAAATTGTTGCTGTTAATTTTGATGTGATTGCCAGATGAAACTATTTCTGGGATTCTCAGCTATGCAGTGAATAGATTGCATCCAGCCAGTCAAGTTTGACACAGAGTGGGAGGGGGCAAGCTGACTGCTGTAAACGTCTGAAAAAACTAAATTGTTTGGGACTTGAAAAAAATTTGGGTCCGCGAAGATCTTTTGGACAAATTCTTATCTAAATAATCAGCGTATTCTGGTGGCTAGTTTCCTCTTCAAAGAGAAATTTTCGAGTATAATGATGTAAATGCAGGGGTTTTTTTAGTTTATTTAAAATATGTTAGTTCAGACTAGCACAAGAGTAATGTGAAATACATTTGAACAGTTGGAAGAATTTGGAACAGCCTGCTGTTTCCATCTTTCAGCCTTCAAGACTAATAATCTTTATAGAAGGAATGATGAGGAGCTATGAAGTCAGGCAGCAGCTGAAATGCTCTAGTTTTGCTCTTTGCCTTCTGAAAATAGCCCTTAACCTCTGTCTTTCAGTAGTGTCTTGCCTTAAGCGATCTTGCAGAAACGTGCTGGGTGGTTTTGTTTGGGTTTGGTGGTGTTGGTTTTTTGGTTTTGGTTTTTGCGGGTTTTTTTTTGTTTGGTTGGTTTTTGTTTTGTTTTGTTTTTTTTTACGGCTCTCGCTGCTCCCGCTACCCCCGATCCTGCCGGAGCTGCGCTTTGCCCCAGCCCTGTTCCAGCCCGATCCTGCCGGAGTTAGGCTCGGCTTTGCCCCAGCCCCTGTCCCATCCTGCCGGAGTTAGGCTCGGCTTTGCTCCAGCCCTGCCCCAGCCCGATCCTGCCGGAGTTAGGCTCGGCTTTGCCCCAGCCCCGGTGCCGGTGTCGTTGCAGGCGCTACGGCACTCGCTGCTCCCGCTGCGGCCGCCACATCCACGCCACGGACTGGGTGCGGCGGGCCAAGGGCAATGTGTACCACCTGGCGTGCTTCGCCTGCTTCTCCTGCAAGAGACAGCTCTCCACCGGCGAGGAGTTCGCTCTGGTGGAGGAGAAGGTGCTCTGCAGGGTGCATTACGACTGCATGTTGGACAACCTGAAAAGAGAAGTTGAAAATGGTAAAGCACAGCTCGTGTTCAGAACGGTGTTTGTGGTTCAGATTTAATTAAACCATTGGGTTTACTTCATTTTCCATACTGAGAGATAATTGACKCGTTTTACTAAGACTGGAARCACAGGTTCTTGAATGAAAATAGTGGTAAATTATTTCACGTTTGGAGAATTTTATTTGTTTGTTTTGGTTTTGTKGTTTTGGGGCTTTTTTTAGTCTGTAGAACTTGTTTTATATACTAAGGAAAAGAAAGCARCAACATACCGTGTTGATAAAACATAATGTTGGATTTATTTCCTTGCTCCCTTGCARGGGAGTTGTTCAGGCCATAATGTGTTATGGTGCTAGATCCATTTAACCTTGAATAGAATATGGGGTTTTTAAAGCTGAAATTCAGCTGACCARGTGCTGTTGGTTATTGCTGGAGAACAGTCTGACTTAGAGCATCATCGGGAATGTTTAGAAGGCAGTGCTGTTTTCTTTTTAATGTTTCAGGTAATGGGATTAGCGTGGAAGGAGCATTACTAACAGAACAAGATGTTAATCATCCAAAACCAGCAAAAAGAGCTCGGACCAGCTTCACAGCAGATCAGCTCCAGGTAGAGACAGYGCTGAAAACTTGTGTAGCTCAGCTTTGTGCAGGACCTGGGCRCTGAAGCAATAGAAAGTTTTATGCATTCACGGGAGAAAGAAAAGCTTGAGGGCTTTAAACTATTTTACAAACTACAAGATATAGCATGTTTCTGGAAGTGTAACATGAAATGGAACTCTACAAGCTCTTTATTCCCTGGGGGCAGATCATAATTCTGAAGAGTGGAAACAAAAAGGTGGTTCTGTTTTGATTGCTTGATGAAATCTATTTAATCAGCTGTTTACATCACTAAACACAATAAAGAGAAAACATTTTTTAGGTTATGTCATGTGAGAAGTTGTACTAAAGATGGGTACTGTATGTGACTTCAGGGCATTAATAGGGTGGAATGAGAGTTAGGACCAGGAATTAGGAAGGGAATTGTTTCTTCCCAGCTGCTGTCATTGAAACTTCCATGGTCTTTTTTTTTTCCTGTTTCAAGAAGGATGTAATATTTTAAAGTAGATTGTAACATACTTCAGCAGGTGTTTGAGGTCTCATGGCATCTTGCTATTTAATGATATTTTCTGTCTGTTTGTTGCACCTCTGTGCCTCTCCTCCAGGCTGCTGTAAGACTTCCAGCAAGAGAAGCATTGGAGGGATGAGGGCACTGCCAGAGCAGCAGTGTGCAATTACCTCACAAAGTGTTGTACAAAAGAATGTCCATGCTGTTCTGCTCTTTTTGTTCTGTAGCACCTTCCAGGACCTAAAGGGGCTCCAGGAGGGCTGGAGAGGCAATTTGGACAAGGCCCTGGAGGGACAGGATAAGGGGGAGTGGATCCCACTGCCCCAGGGCAGGGCTGGATGGGATCTGGGGCAGGAATTGTTCCCTGGCAGGGTCCCAGCTGGGGCTGCCCCTGGATCCCTGGCAGTGCCCAAGGCCAGGCTGCACATTGGGGACAGTGGGAGGTGTCCCYGCCRTGGCAGGGGGTTAGAACAAGGTGAGCTTTTAAGGCCCCTTCCAACCCAAACCAGTCTGTGATTCTATGAAAAATTGCAAAAGTAAATAGTTTCTGAATGTGGAAAGTAGTAGTCTGAATCTTCAAAGATAAAGCCAGGCAAAGTATGATGATCAAAAACCCAAAAAAGAGAAAATAGCTCTTTGAAATTGCTTCAGATACCCTGCAGAAATCCATTAAGCCCTACTTTCATAGACAGGGCAAATCCTTAAAGCTTGTGAAAGTCTTCAGGATGAAGTAAATTGACAGCTACTTCCTCAAAAAAAGGTGTAATCTATATCCTTAAGACTGGTGCTGACTTCAATATTCTGTCAGGAGATGAGTGACCAAACATGAAAAGGTCAGGCCAGCCAAGGTGGAGCCTCTGTTTCTTGGGTTGCTGAAAGGCAAAGGAAACACAGAGCATTCCTGCAGCCTCTGTGGAGATGAAAAGAACATCAGTTACTCCACGTAACACAGGATGCAGATGTGATTGACAAGTTCAGAGGGGTGCAGCATGGCTCACGCCTTTTTTATGCTGTGCTCTGCTGCTGTGGGTGTTCACTGAGCATTTTTGAATTGCTTTGCAGTGAATTTTTTCCTGTAGTTCTTTTAATGCAGTCTTACAGAGGACCCCTTCCAGTTTTTACTACTGCCAAGCAGAATCCATTTCTGTGATTTCTGGTAGATGTCACAGCTCAGTCAAGCATAGCAAGGACTGTACTTTGGCTTTGGGGGATTTTTTTTTTTTAATGTATTGGGTACTCTCTAGAGACTAGTGATCACAAAAAACCAAACAAACACCCCAGTTTCCTGAAGAGAGGCAAGGAGCAGTAGGATAGTCTGAGGAGACTGGTGTGGCTTCTGATAAAAATGCTCCTGCAGTCTCATCTCTTGCCTTTCCAGGTTATGCAAGCACAGTTTGCTCAGGACAACAATCCAGATGCACAAACACTTCAGAAACTGGCAGAAAGAACAGGCTTGAGCAGGCGTGTCATCCAGGTAAGTGTGGAGCTGCTTGGCTCAGTCTGGAGCTCATCCATTGGAAATGCTCAGTCACTATTTCCTCTGAGGTTATTCTAACATGGAAAAAGATCCTCACCTGTTTCAACTTCAGACAAAACTTCAGTCAGGAATAGGTCTAGAACAAGCATTGTAATTTGGAAAATTTGCTGTATTCCTCTTGCACTTTCTGTGGAGGATTAAATCTTCTAAAAAGAAATTTCTTGGMCTAAATAGTATGGAAATTGGCATGGAGTTATTCCAAATACATGTTTGTGACTGCAGTAGTCTGTTCTTAAGACCTGCACTCTTTTTGAAAGTGTCTGGTGGTATGACATGAGGAGCAAGTGCCTCTCTGGTCACTTGTTCTAGAGTTAAAACATACACCCATGTCAACCAAAACTGAAACACAAACTTGGAATCTTTGCTTGAAGATGTCTCTCAGCAAACATACGGATGTGTTTTTATGTGTAAATGTGATTTTTAAAGGATAATGCAAATTACATACTTATGTGTTAATATAAATAAAAATAAATTGAGTTTCCTTGGCTCATTCTAGCCTGGAAGATTGACAGAGTGTTTCTACAGAAATGAGGTGTCTGGCTGCTGCAGTCAATCCTTAAAAAAAAAAAAAGGAATTTTGCATGCTTTTCCATGTGAAAAGACAAGTGGGTATCCTATGAAGAACATGCTCTGCTGTCAGTAGTTCCAGGCAGGGAGAAGCCTGAGTCTGCAGCTGCTGGTGCCTGGCCTKGGGGGACTCCAGAGGGGCTGCCCAGCCCTCCCTGAGCCTGTCCCTGTCCCTGTCAGTGCAATGGGCACTGAAGCCACATTGCTGAGCTGAGCACACCTGTAGGATTAGAATGGGTATTTCTCCATTTGGGCTGTGTCCAAAGTGTGTCCAAGGCCCAATTAACCACGGGAGCTCAGCTGAGGATGAGCTCCAGGGCTGAGGTTGTGCAGGATGGAATGCAGGCTGCCAGTGTGATGGATGTTCCTCCTTTCCAGGTGTGGTTTCAGAATTGCAGAGCACGCCATAAGAAACATGTCAGCCCAAATCATTCCTCTGCTGCTCCTGTCACAGCAGTTCAGTCCTCCAGGTTGTCTCCACCCATGTTAGAAGAAATGGCATACTCTGCATATGTACCCCAGGACGGGACAATGCTCACTGCTCTGCACAGCTACATGGATGGTAGGTACCACAGCTCTGCTGCTTTTATCCTCAGAAACACATCATCAGCTGTAGCAAGAACAGTTCACAAAGCTCTGATTAAAGAAACCTCATGGATATATCAATGCTGTACCTGCTGTCTACACCTCATAAATAAAGCAGTGGCCTTTCACTGCAATAGCACAGCTGAAKATGTGAGCATGAAGATCAATTTGTGCTCCTTCTAGACTATGAAAACAAGAATAAGAAAATAAATACTTATTTAAATATTTACTTTGYATATTTTAAAAATACATAATTTTAATGAAAACTGGTTTTCACCTGCTCCCTGGCTTTTATCCCAGGGACTGTGAGTGTGCTCAATCCATCAAATTCTCTGAGAGCTTCAGCTTCCCTGGCAGTACCCAGGAGGGAGGGGTGGAGATGTCCCAGTCTTTATCTTATGAGCCAGCAAGCCAACAGCTTTGGCTCCTGTTTGTTATGAGGGGGGCCTGTGAAGGTTTTGGGAGAGCCAGGCTGAGCTGCTTTTCCCCGGAGCAGGGCTGGTGAGCTGGGCTGGGCTGGGAACACAGAACAWGCTCCAGGGTCGGGACAGGGAACTGTCATTACCCAGTGGGATTTACTGACTTAGAATCTTTTGTTACTTTCAATGAAGTTGACTRGTAAATGTTTCTGGTTTTGTAGCTCACTCACCTACAGCTCTTGGACTTCAGCCTTTGCTACCCCATTCCATGACACAGCTGCCACTGAGTCACACCTAATTCCTTTTCATCAGGGATCTAAACCATTARAGATGTAACCTGAAGTCACAGTGTATTGAAAATGTCATTGGAAAGATATTAATGTGAACTTTTTATTTAACACCCAAAGCATTTTCAAGATAATTTTTGCCCAGGTATGTATGTCTATTTAGCCTGCAAGACACTTTTATGGATTCTCCATAAGTAACTATTACATTGTTTACAAGCCTTATTAAACACCTTTTTGTATTGTCTGGAAGTAGTCCAGTCTAGTTATGTGTGTGTTAATTTATTTGTCATCAAAAGAGCACTTTGCCTAAAAGAAAGGACTGACAATTGTGCAAAATGTTTACAATTCTTTGTGAAATTGTAGTTTATCATTAGTTTGTATCTGTAAGTTATTGCTAAAAGTATTACCTGTATTTGAGTTGTATACAGCCTATATGTTAAAGCTGATTTCTGTGAGTTTACAAAAATAAATTTTGGTTGCAAATATTTTCAAAAAGAACTGAATAAAGTTTCTGCTGCAGCATGCCAAGCAAAAATGATGCTGTGTCTATGACTGAACTCTCATTATTTGTCAAGTGCTTACCTTGAATCCCTGGTCTGCTGAGGAACATTACACTGAAGTCCTTCAGGAGGTCTCATAACTATTTCCATTGATAGTAAAAATCATTTAATGGACTTAGATGGGTCTTGAAGCCCCCCAAATCTGTGCTGTACAAGTGGGTASAGGCAAAGCAGTGCTGTTCCTGAGGGTGCACACCTGGGGGAGAGACACTGGGGCTGTGGAGCACAGATTTTAAACAGTGACTTGGCAAGTGGAGAACCTGAAGTCACATCTGCTTTAACATTTTGAATCTTTCTTACTTCAGCTTTTGTTTTCTTCCATGTTTTTATCTTGTGATTTTGTTAAGCAGGGCAATAAATAAGAGTCAATACTTAAACAGTCTGATTTTTTAAGAGCAAAATCTAGTTTGGCATTTTAACTGACCAATATCAAACTGCATATGAGCAGTGACTGGAGTTCAGTCAAATGCACTGCAGTCTATTATTCTGTTAAGAGCTGTTAATGTGCTAAGACTTGCTGGTASAGCATATTTTGATACACTAATTTGATGCACAAAGTTTACTGTAAACTCAACTGGTTTTTTGTTTTCAAAGACTAATTTCCTTCAATGAATTAGGACAGTCAGATCCCCCTTGCTCACTTCATTTGCATCAGAAGGAAACCATACCTTGGAAGGGGGTGTGTGTCTATATCCTTTTTTTCTCTCCCAACCATGCAYGAGTCTCTGTGACATTCCTTGACAGTGCTGGCCAAACCATTTCAGTTTGGAAAAGGTTATGTTCTCTGTTGATGACTTTTGTGAGCAGAACTTTGATGGCAAGYTCTGAATTAAAAAAGTTCTGGCACTGTTTTAAGTGCTGCTCACAGATGYCTGAGCTAATCTGAGTAGCCAAAGCACTTTTCTTGCACTGGCACAGCCAAGGCTTTTATTATCCTGGGGGTTGTTTGTGTGTTTGTTTTCTTTCTTTCACAAAGCACTCAAGATGGGGGCTGTAGTGGAACTTGACTGACCTTACGTTTTATTTGAGCACACACAACTCCTRAGGGCAATGCCTGTGGTGGAATTCTGAATCCCAGATGCCATTTCAGTACCTAAGCTAGCTCCCTGCACCTGCATGCTGCCAAATGCATGCACAGCACTAGACAAACTAGTTTTTSTGTTTGTCTGATATGCTGAGGTTTTACCAGTTAAATGCCAAATAATGTTAATTCAGATGCTAACAGAAATTGGTAATTTAAAACGCAACTCAGCTTGCACTGAGCCCCTGTAAGGAAAAGTAATAATTCACTCTTATTTGAATTAGCTTCAGGTTGCCTGAAACAAAAGCAACTTTGGGCTTATTTATGAAACACCTCTTTCTGTTCAGTTCCAAAGTCAGAACAGGATTAAAGTACACGGGGAGAAATTTTCCTATGAAAATAGGAAGCAGGAGCATTCATCTTTTGCTGCTGTTGAGTGCATGGGCAGATACTGGTGGGTGGGGCTGGGGAAAAGCAGACAATGAAAACAGGAGACTGCAGCAGAGAATCTGGGCTTTGAGTCTTCCTGTGCCAGAGCTGGCAGCAGCTGGTGTTGGRCTGAGTTTTTTACAACCCTGCCATACTGCAACAGAAAGCCATSCCCTTCCTGAAGGGTAGAACAGCTGTCACCACAAACTGCACCAACATTRTTTCCCAAGTTAATCTCATGGGAGAAAGATCTCCAGTTCCAAGCCTCCCAAAAACAAAGGTTATTACCAAAATAGTGGAAACTTTGGACAAGTAACAGTATACTAGTATATATTTTAAAAACCCCACATTTTCTTACTTTAAAACTAGGCCATTGCATGTTTAAGATAGCTACTCAATTTTTAAAAAATTACACAGGGAAGCATTTGAGTTTTGTTTCATGTAAATTAGCAGATCATCCAAGAAAATTAATCCTAAAAGTAACATTTACATACTATGTCAGCTGTAATATGCTGCAAGCAGGAATCACCAGCAGCCACTTTTTTTACTGTTTTCAGAAAAAAGCAGGAATACTAGCATTCCTAGAATATGGCTACAGGCATTTAGCCAAAATCTGACTTTAAGGCCAAAGACGTGTGTATCTATGTTATGCATAGTTAAATGCATTAAAATGTTACCTTTCAACACACACTTTGATCTCCAGGGTCTCTGCAGGGATTTGTGCAGGTGACTGGGCCCTGGGCTGGGATGCTCACACTCCACTGACACATTCAATGTGCCAGGGCAGGTTTAGCACAGCATCACTTCAGAAAGGGTTGTCACTGCAATACAAGAGCCACTAATATAAAACTTATAAAGAGTTTAACAACAATGTTTTTAAGCTCTGGTGACCCACAACAGCTGAGTGTTACATTATGGTTTGTTGATCTGTTTTGGACCATTGTCAGTGTTCTCAAAAAAGCAACTCACTTGTGAGTTTAAACATACCAATGTCATGACTGCTCAAATTGTCAGTATTTCTGAAAGAAAGTGGAACTTTGTAAACTAAAATAAACAGAAAGTAAAATAAAAACTACAAAACCCTTTTGACATTATCATTTGGAGCAAAATAAGTCCTCCCTTCTCCTGGGAGGACTTTGATTCATTTCCAAACTTAGCCTCTTTCAGACTCCAAAATTAAAACAGATTGCCTGCAGAGCCCAGCCAAACCAACAGAAATGAGAACCTGGGACTTAATGAAATGAAAGTTGATTCAAGACAGGAAATTGAGTTGGTCAGATGTGTTGAAAATGATGGCAACCAGAAACTGCATGATGAAGCTCTGTATAAAACAATCCTTCCCTTTACCAGGCCATCTGCAGATGTGTGGATTTGCAAAGGAACATGCCAGGTTTTTGCAGAAAATGCACCAATAGCAACATCCAGCCACAAAGTCAAACCACAAAGATGGTGCACATCAGAGCTGGCTGAGACAGAACCAGTAAGATGTTCATCTCATGTTCCTGACCAGGGTCTGTTTGACTGTAACAGGACAGTTACGTTACCATTTCCTCCTGGAGCAGAGATTCCAGTCAGCCCAGAGCTCTGGGGCACTGGCACTGGGGCCCAGAACAACTGCAGCACAAAGCCAGCCCGTGGTGCCAGAGCAGGGCAGCCTCTGCTGCCTCTCCCTGAGCAGCTGCCACCAGTGCTGGGAGGGCACCAGTGCTGGGAGGGCACCAG
>CADDXX010000530.1:470368-571152 GCA_902810485.1 Alauda arvensis
GTGCAGACCCACTCCGGCTTATATCGAAATCTTTATTAGAACAATCCCCGAAAACTGTAAAACCGTCAAGTAACAACAAAATTAAGCACTTCCGTTATCAAAGATACTGAAACAGTAGGATTCTATTTCTGCATAGCAGAAGCAACAGGGTTTAGAGCTCAAATCATCGTGCTCGTGTWAATTCGGTTTTGGCAAAACAATACAATTTTAGGAATCATATTAATGAAACAGTAACCTACCTTTCATTTCTTAAACCTCAAAGAGCTATTCTTATGGTTTTAAAACTCATCATTTGGGACAAATGCATGTGGACAGCATAGAGTAACAGACAATTTTAATATCAGTAGCACTAGTGTTACTTGAACACGAAGAAACACTCATTTGCTAATTGTTTACAGTGCAGTACAAATTACATATTACCCCAAAAATCATTGCCTGTATCAAAAGTTTAAAAATTTAGAACAATTTATAAAACGGTTCCAGAATAGGAAATTATCAGTCTTGAAATGGAGAAGGAACTTAATGGTTATAAACAAGCAAATAGATGTATTACAGTAACATATATGTACTTTTTAGCTTTATTCYTTCTGTTGTAAGTAGCAAGAGCCCAGTCCTACCCACAGTTACACAGGTACAACACACATGATCATTGTAAACAGAAAGCAGAATAGGCCCCACTCAGAAGTCCACTATACCACAAATTAAAGCTATTTAAAAATCTACGGTATAAAAATGGAACAGTCTTGCATTGTTTTCATTTATTTGCAACACAATTGTCATGTTTTCTCCCGGACCACACCATCAACTTTCATAATCTGACACCAGCAACAGGGAAATGATGGGTGCTGCACCACAGTGCAAACACCTCTGACATCCTTACTACAGTTAGCTTTTTGTTAGCCAGTTTGAAATAAAGTRTTGGTTTTCCTCTCCAGCCTTTTCTGTGTTGTAGTCTGCATGGTATAAATGAATTTCAAAATGTAAGCCAGGTGAAGTAACAGCCAGTAAGGCACTTTGTCTGCAAGGACACAGCTGTGCAGGCTGAGCAACTGGCCCAAAGGAGACATTCTGGGTTACCCAAAAGCAGTCAGTTCATTCCTCATAATCACTTCTCTAACAGCCCATTTGTGGAAGAACACTGACTATTCCAGAATCAGCCTGACATTGCATCCACCAGAATATTCTTCCCGTTCTACAGCAGAACATGGAATAGTAAAAATATTTCATTAAATACTAACATTTAAAAGAATAATCAGCATCCTTGGACCACCCAAGAATCATCTGCTGAATACTATTAGGAAAAAAAACCTCAGCAGAAGAAAGGATCCTATCTTCTTATTTCTGTGTTTTGTTTCCATGGGGTGGGTTTTTTTCTTGTTGTTGGTTTTGGTTTTTTGGGGGGGGGGAGTTGATTGTTTGCTTTTGGGGATTTTTGTGGGTTTTTGGGGGGGTGGTTTGTTTTTTGGGGTTGTTTTTGTTTTTGTTTTTGTTTTTGTTTTTGTTTGTTTTTTTGTTTTTCTTTTTACAAAATTTGAAGGCTTGACATTAAAACTTTGGTATAAAACATGTAAATGAAAGCCATTCAGTAATATGCTCTAGGGAGATACAATGAATCCAAACCAAACGAAACAAAAGTGATTACATGGATGTGATAGGAGTTTTCTACTGTCTTGGTTTCTACATTCTGCTTGTTCCTGATCTCAAGAATGTTTTTTCTGCTCATGCAGCAGGGTTTTCCTTCAGCTGCACCTGCGTTCCCGCACTGCTCCCGGGGGGAAGGAGAGCCCGGCCGGCGCCGGGCACCGCCGCAGCCCCGGGGCTCGGCAGCCGAGCAGGGGCAGCTCTGACCGCGCCCCACCCGCCAGAGGACAACGCGGAATTCTGACCTTCRTTCTAAACCAAGCAACCAAAGTCCAAACCCACCGATGTCACTGTTAGTGCCTCCTCTGTGGGGCACATCTGGAGACTCTGGCTCACAGAACTAATTAGGAACCATTATAATAAGATGGTCTTGAAACATCTTAAGTGAATCTTTCCCAAGTAAATAGTTGCATTAATTTTGACTTAATAATTATTAGCAATTTATTTTCAGAAAGCCAATTTTAATATCAAATAAKTACTACTTACTTACTGAATTTATTGATTACAAAATCTACATGGTATTGCTTTGTATTTTCACAGTCCTCATAATTACATCATAAGAAAATGGCTTTTAAATTTTCTTCTCAGAAATGATGATCAATTACATTCTAAATGCTTTCACAAAATAGTGAGAGAGCAAATTTATACATATATTTTTTTACCATATATAAATAATAATACAATTTAAAACTTTCACTTTTAGAAATCCCTCTAGTAAATGCATAGGTTTGTTAAAAAAGTTTTCTAATCAAGTAACTGCATACTATTTCTATTATGTTTTATTCCAGGTAAACTCTGTGGTTACATTCATATGATAAAAAGCAAGCTATATTCAGAAATATGCTTTTTCAGCTGAGCTCCCAGTAAGACACTCAAGTCCAGTAGAAATAAAGATTATGTAATGCAGTTTCTTTAGCTGAAAATTAATCAGTTGTATTAAAAAAAAAAAAAAGCTTTAGAACATGAATTGTAATGAGACCAACAGCTGCTTTAACCACAGAATGGTTACACATACCCCCGAAAGTGACTGACTTAATTCTCAGAAAATATCAGAATCATGGGGGAGGGGGTTGTGTAATCCATGTCATGCACATAATGAGAAAGGAATGATGATGGTGATGATGATGATAATGATGATGATGCAAATGAAGAACTTCATCCATCAGGAGTCCTTTTTTTCCCCAAGGATTCTCTGTCCTTTCTGAAAGTCAAGTTTACTCTAGGGTATCTCAGGAGGGGTCACCAAAATCTGAAGGTGCCTGTAATCAGTAGCTACAGTTGAAACCATATGCCTTTATTTTACATTATTTCAGTCCTACACTGAACCCCTCATTTTTGCTTAAGGAAAAAGGGCTCCAGCACCCACTGGACCACAGAAAAAGCTTCCAAGGACACTCCCACCTGCACCTCAGGTCACTGAATTTCAAGATCTCACCATGCCCACGACTGCAAGCGTGTGGATGGTAGTGCCTTGTGCATCCACATGGCCCCAGACCCACAGAGGAAGGACAGTGTTACTGCCCTTGCAGTGATCACAGTCACCACCAACCAGAGCTGTAAGTCAGAGAGCAAAATCCCACTGGGATGTGGATGGTCAGTAAATTTTCCCCAGAACCTTGCCTTCAAATCATCTGGAACAGAATTTTCTTWTTTTTTTTGTGACACCAATAGACTTCCAGGGTTAGAAAAGTATTTCTAGGTGCTAAACGCCTGTCACAGAACTGGCAAATGTATGGCACATGCGATTTYTGGAAAGTGGACAGTACTGGAATAACTTCTTCAGTCCATGAAAACTAGGGGCAGGCCTCAGTATGGMTGAGTCCTTGGCTCCCCCAGGAGACTAATAAATTCAAATCTTTTCAGCTCAGTCTTGGTAGTAACAGACTCTCGAAACTCTCCAGTGCTAAGACTTTTTCCATCAGCAGAGCTGTCACTTAATGGCAGTGACAGTTCCACTACTGGAAGGGTCATAAACCACACCAAATGTTGATGTGCTTTCTACCAACAGGAGTATCAATGACTTTGTACTCATTTAACAAATTTAACAACCAAAAAGCAAACTAAACCTTTCAGAGCACCTTTCAGTGGTTGAATCATTCATCCTGTACCATGAGAAGCCTTGAGTKCAGTGTGCTGGCCCCTCCCTGTGTGAGCCAGGGAGCACACAGACGTGCAGGAAGTGCAGCCCCTGGCACCCACAATMACTCCAGTGGCTTGGCAGGAGCCCTTCCAGGCTGGGCAGAGGCAATGCAACTCCTTGTGCACACACACACAGCAAAGACTTTCTTTCAATGAAAAAAAAGACTGCATTTAGTTTTCCTTTCAGTGAAGCTCAACTTCCTTGTAAAGCAGAACAGAGACTTGTCAGGGACAGGGGGACATTAACACCTGCATCTCTCTCAGACATCAGCTAAAATTATACATTTACCATCTTGTACCAGATGAAACCTCATTTGTGTGAACCACAAATCACTTCAGCTGCAGTGTRACCTTCTCTCAGTAATATCACCTTTTAAGCATAACTCCCAGAAAACTTCACTTCCAGCAGTATCAACTGAAGTCTCTTCTGACTCCCTTCTTTGGGACCTGCAGGGCACCATCATGYCTTAAAAGATGCAGTTGTGGATGTGATTAAAATATCACTACATTTTTCAGTGTAGGGAATCATTAATGCATGTATAATCACAGTTTAAATAGCTGTGAACCAGCTTGTACAAAAAAATACAATCATAGCACCATATTTACAAATTTAGTACCATCTCCTCGTTAGCTAGAGTCTCAAACTATCTTTTTTATGGCTAATTAGGTTATACATTAGTGCTTTCAAAAAATTGCCTGAATTTCTTTTACAAATATACACTTATAAGAAGAAACATTATCAAAACTGCTGTCATCTAAGGCAGCGACCTGTATTACAAAAGTTATTAAAACATCATTATACACTTWAAAAAGTTTCAAATTTACATTTTCCTTTTCATAGGCACTCTATAAACTAAAATGTGGCCTTATTTTCACAGCTGTTAGCTTAAGCATTTAAACTAGTTAAATGTTACCAATGTTGCTCTTTTTTTTATATAAGCAAAAGGAAAAAAGAATCACCCATTAACCAGAAGCATCATTTACAGTTTTTACTTTTGCCTGCTTTGTACACGTTTTGCTTAAAAGTGACACTTTTTGAGGTTTAGTGTTCATTATCCCACTGCCTTCTTAGGGCTGAGTTTCTTCTTCCCTAGAATTCGGTGGAGGCTAGCTGACATGAAGTAGGGTTTTGCTGTAGATCCATCATTTCTTTCCAGGTCTTCACCTGAATTTACACAGCAAAACCAGTCAAAAAAGGAAACACCACAACCACACACACAGAGACACAAACAGAATTGAAACAAKGAGAGAGCCAAAGACCCAACATTAAAAGAAACTCAATCAAGGTAATTTAGCTTTATTATGAAGTTGATGAAGRACATTACAAAATTTCTATTTTCCTAGACCACAAGAGATTTTACATGATRCAGAGACACAAACATCTTGCCATTTTTAAATGCAATACATCCTTTTTATTCTCCARCTCTTTGGTTTGGCAGTATTGGTGGAAATTTTCAGAAACTCTCATTTCTCCCCTGAACCCTGGCATTTTGGAAAACTCTTGCTAGAAAATGTGTCACAAAGACAGCCATGGAGTTAAGCACTCTCTAAAACTGGACCATTTTTCACTGCCTAAGATAAAGTCCATTTGAAAACCTGTTGCTGTGAATTAATAATATTCTATCTGAGCTATTGTTTGTTACTTAATGGGAGCATGGGAAGCAGAGCAGAATATGGATTGAAAGCACCAARGCAGACACCACGAGTTTTCCTACAGAAGGCCATGAGTGAATCACTGCTCAGGGCTCAGCCAGGTGGGGCCATGCAGCAGGAACACAGCAGTGCACAGTCACACTGCACAGTGCCACTGAGCACAGCCACTGTGACTGCAGCCCTGCACWGGCACACAGCTGGGGCTGCAGAGCCAACACCCGAGTCTGAGCTGTGAGGAGTGGCCACAGAAGCTYAGAGGAGGCAAATCTTARTATCTCTCCGTGGCAATATATACCCTGTGCCTCTGGAATAAACTGAAAAGAGAATCTTAGTTTTTAAGCACACCAACRAACTTGCTATAATCCATTTCATTCTAAATAACAAAATAAATAAGTAAATGRCAGTAATAATTTATTTATTTGTGGTTTAGCTTATTTCTTTGAGTGTTATTAGTGCTGTGTGTGCCTGTGTTCATGTTTGCTTAGAACCAAAGTTCACAACATGAGATAAATAGGGTGTGGCTCTCAACTAGATATCAATTTTGAGTTTTCTAACTGATCTTGCTCCTGTGATTCYTTGGCAACCCAGCTTTTCAGAATCCCTGCTAGCCTTAGTTTCTAGGGAAGTGAATTTAAAGWGAGTGTTTAAAGGATTAGGATTACCATGCTTACCTCACTTTGGTGATCCATAGTGCGTATTTATGAAAGATCAAGCCAATGACTACTTCCCATATTATTATAAAATAATATGCAAATTGCAAGAACAATCACTACCAGGTAACTAACTTCTCCCAGAATGGCTTTCATTATAGAAAAATACGGCACATGGAAGGTACCACATGCTAAGGACCTCTGCTTCCTATAAGCATATCCTAATTCAAGACCAACAGATTCCTTTTGTGACTTCAGTATTCTCTGACTGACAGCCTGAACAGAGTCCCTTTGACAGGGCCCATGATTGTTTGCCATTGGGAGTCCAAGGGACAGTTAGTTTCAAGTGGTACTTCACAGAATCTTTGAGGTAATTTAGTATAATACTTTGTTCAGGGTTATTAAACTGAAAACGAAGTACCAACTATATACCAAAGAATGTATTTGTTATGGTCAAGATGCTTAAGAAAATCAGAACTGTACAGGGCTCTTCACAAAGCACCCAGAAGCCAACCTAATGAAATTTAAGGAACATCTGTAAAACAAAAGCCRGATATTTCCACAAACCATAAAGCTACCTTACACTTCTTAAAGTAACTAAATTTGAATACTAGAGCATGGAAGACTGTATCACAGAGCCAATATGAAAAGAAGCTGCTAATTTTTCATAGTTTTCTAGTATGTCTGACACCAGTAAGGAATGGAGGTGATTTTCTGCTACTCTGCCCCAGAGCTGCAGGTGTGAGTGAAGCACACACAGTACTTACAGAAGCAGAGGAAGAGCGTGTCGACACACATTGCATAGACGCTGAAGAACCCGTGTGCAACCAGGTAGGAGCCAACAATGACTGTCTGCAAAAACAAACCACAATAAACCCCCACGTTTCTTTCAGAACCACTGTGGTAGTGTTAACACAAGTCAGAAGCCTAGTCTGCTAAGCAAATTTAGAGGAATTTAATGTCAGCTCYGTATTTCTACCAAAGGTTACTACTGCTGTGGACAGGGATCACAGGTTCAAGACACTGCATTTTAACACGTAGTAGCTTCTAGTTCTCCAGCTGGAAATAGTTCCAAATTAAACTATTTCAACCTTTGAGGAGAATATATGCCAAGAATATTCTGAACTACTTCAAGAACCACTCAGCCTAGAGATGTTCTGAAGTTTAAGGGGGGGTGCTGCAGAAGCAGAAGGAGATGCATTGCAAGTCCTTTCCATTAGAAGCCATCCTGTCATCAGTGTCTTGCTGTCTGGGAAGTCTCAGGAGACATGAAACCTAATTTTTCTGAAGATTCAGAGTCACTGCAGAGCCACTTCCACCTGAAAGATCCCAAGGACTTGAGTGCAGCAGCACAGTCCTCACTTGAGTGGACACTATGCCACTGACCAAAGAAGCTGTTAGCAGACCATGCCCTGAGTAGTCTGAGCACCTCAAACTGCCCCAAGCATTCAGGAGATTAAATGGTTGCCTTACCAACAGTGGTACCCAGTAGTAATTTAGCATTGGCACCTCCTGTGCAAAGACTGGTATTCTCTGTGTGAAGAAAAAGAATGCAAGAACACCTGCAAGAAGCACAGGCAATTAGTGATTCCCATGCTGGCTCTGATTTCCCAGGATCTAAAGAATGGATAAGACAGATAACAGATCCGAGGCTGGTTTCCATAAAAGTTTATGAACAATAGCTTCTTCAATATTCATTATCTAATAAAAGAGTTATGTAAATTAATCAATTACCGTAAAAATATTAATGAGCCTGGAAAGACTTCAGTGAGTTRTTCTGTTTCACCATTCTACTGAATTTAACAGCAAAATTAATAATTAATGTAATTCTACAGTGATGACAAAATATTTTCCATCAGCTCTTGGTACTAGTTTTACTTTTGATTAAAATATAATTAATTACATTCAAAGTTAACTTTGAAAGTGTACAGAATGCAAAATACAGTTATTTGTTAAATGGTTTTTTGAAACTGCTGTGAAATCCAGAAAAACCACAACAGAACACTGTCAACCTGAATTTCTGAAAGTGTTTTATTTAAAGGAACAGAAAAACACTTTTTTGTCACAGAAAACCATGAATAATCTACTTGATATTTACTGATAACAAAGAAAACCCTATAAGGATGCTAGAAATATTCTTTTACTGTAGCTTATAGCTATAATAGGCTTAAATACAGCAAAGCTTCAGGTCCATTCCTGCAGACCTGTACCCCCAAATCTTGTAGGCAGTTGTCTGTTACCAGGTGAATCTCATTTGCAGTTTTGTTCAGTTCTTACAAAAGGAGAACTGACTGTGCCTGAAAAATTGGACATGAGTTTTGTTTGATTCAGCTATGATGCTGTGGCTGCACAAGTCCTTGCACCAGTCACACATGCAAGAGCTGTAAAAGCAATTATGGAAAACATACTGTCAAGGCAAAGCAGCTGCTGGGCAGTGGTAAAAAAGGGGAAGAAAAAAGAAAAAAGGGTTTRCTTCAATCTAGCAAATCCTAGAAAAACAGAATCAGGTTTCCAAATAGTCAGACCATTGAGAACCTCCAGCTGCTAACTAAGCATATATGGCTATGGCAGGCATGCTTGTGGGTACCAGAAAATAGAGTATACAATTTAGAAAAAAACCCAACCAGCTTACCTACACCACCAGCAACAAGGATTTTCCCCAGAAACAGAAGGAAGTCAGTAACTTTGTCCAGAACTGCAACCCTGTTTAGCAAAGGACAAATGATACATGATCATCACAAACCAGACATTTGTATTCTTTCTCCTTAAATCTATGTATAATTGCAAAACATGACCAGAAGCAGTCTTCTGCTGGCTTTACAGGATGACAACCCAGCACCACAGACAGTGAGATGGGTGTTGCTCCAGTGTAATCTCAGAAGGCAAAAAGCACTGAGCCTTTGTTGAGTAAGGCCTTACTTAATGTAGCAATGCTGCTACAGGACTGACTTGAAGACAGAAGCAGCACTGAGTATTTGGAGGAGATATGGCAGAGGAAAGAYGTGTGCCCACAGAATGCCAAGCAGGAGCTCCTGACGTTTCCAAGGACTGGAGGTAGCCCCTTACCTCACCACATTCCGCATCAGCAAAAAGAACGCATCCTTTGCCGAGGTGCAGAAGTTTTTTCCATATATGGCAATCTGCAAAATAATGGCTGTTAAGTATTTCAAACAATTAGGTTACCTTCCTGTATGCCAGGATCCATCTGCATGTAATGCATAGYTCTCCCTAATATGTGGCCTTGAAACAGATGAACATAAAACACTTTCCTCAGTCACCTGCTGCTTCTCAATGCTTCCCACACAGCTGGGACACAATACTATCMATCCTTCCCCTTCAGATCACCTGGAGATGAGCACACCACCCCTTGTGATCTCACAGGCAGTACTCAGTATGCAGTTTGCCAAGCAAAGCAGAAAAGGTACTTGTTGAGGGATTCTTCTCCCTTTGCTAACTACCTACACTAGATTTCTAGTCAGTGGAAAAGAACAGGCACGTGTAGAGCTGACGTGAGCTGACCCCCGTAGTTATCTCCTTGGACCTGATGCTGCTTTCCCTGAAGAAGAAATCAGCATCAAGTAAAGCAGCTGAAGTTATCCAGGAACAAAACCACTTCTTCCTGGAACAGTGTCCACCAGGGTAAGATATACTAGAACAGCTCTCAGCTCAGACAGTTTTTGACCTGTGAAGAAGATTGTCAAAAGCAACGCTTCCTCTTCAAGATGGTAATAATTTGACACATCAATTGCATCAACACAGRTTGTAATGGACCCACTAGAGCCACCTCCTTTTAGACAAGAAGTCTGTGACTGTACTGTTCAACCATTGAAATTGCTTCAAGGCAGAACATCCTAGGCTGAAATCTGTGTATGTTAATTTATGTGAAGATTTCAAACTTCTCTCATCTGGAAGCTAAGGTTTATTTGAGAGAAATATTGCTGCTGCTGCAAGTAGAACTTTTAACTTCCAGGTGGAAATATAATTATCAAYATGCCTTCTGACCTGCTTATTCAAATATTGCCTCCAAACAGAAATGTCATCAACATGCAACATGAAACAAGCTAATATTCCTGTTGAAATCAGGATATCAATTACTGAGTTACAGGGGGAGTTAACCAGTTATTCCATCCCCTCACACTTACTTTGGGGGTGATGATGATGGACAAAGACAGGAAAAAAAAGAGGTTGAAATTGGAAGGAAAAAAAAATCTTACTTTTTCATGGTAGAATCACATGCACGTACTGACAACTCCCATAAATCCCATTTTTTATTCAGCAGATTCAAGTACTGCTGGCTTCTGATCAACTAGTAGTGCCTAGGATATTTTAGTGTCCTAGATAGGGGAGACCACAGGCAGACACAGCACATACCATGATGTATGCATTTCTGTTTATAAATTTTAAGAATTTCTCCAAACACCAGAAACAGCACTTGAGGCAGCAGAGTAGGAATCTAGTGAAGGAGTTCTGAGTACCTGAAAAGAGCAGGAGAGAGTACATCATACACAGAACTCATGAACAGTCTTCAGCAGAAGATCTTAGATTTTGACAKTATTTCTTTATTTCTAGGTGTGGACTCTCTCTCTCAACCAAATTTAACTCACTAGCTGCCAATTATATCACTCATATCCCATCTGMACTTTGCATTAGGTTCCCAAGAGCACGGACTCAGTTTGAATAAATGAACACAAATTTACTGGCTTCAAAAGAAACTACAATGGATAATGTGGAATTAGTCTCCTTTCCTTGCTAAAGATAGCTTAGGAAAGTGAGGATGTAATTTAGCAAGGAAGGTTTTAACAACTTAGGGCAGATTCATAAATCTCACCTTTCAGTTTGTGATCCAGGTACTCCAGTATTACTCTAATAAGCTGGACAATTGCAAGAATTAAGGCTCCAAATGCCAGCGAACCTGTATGGTATCTAAAAACAAAGTATTTGACTGTTAAGTCACTCATGTGCCTATGTACATGGATTTATGTATGCATATGTGTATGTATATTCCGATAAAATCAGAAGTGAAGGAAGGCCCATTAGTGGGAATTACATAAAACTAATGGACCTTCATCCTAATCCACCACAGAGGAACAGGATGAAGCCACTGGTGCTGTTGGTGTTTGTGAATGCTATGTCTGTCTCTCAATCTGTGTACACATGTACTGTATACATTTATTTTTTCTGTGTGTCTACTGGGAGTACCTGCTCAGCATTGCAACTGGCTGGACCTAGGGGCAGGGAGCTGCAGCAGCCTTGGTGCTGTAGGGCTACAGGATTCAGCCTTCCCCTAATAACTACATCCCCAATTGTGCTGGCTGGATGCACTAGAGTTAGTTTTTTCATAGTAGCTTGTGCTGTGCAGATTTTTCACCAGAACAGTTATGATAACACACCCATGTTTTAGGCACTGTTGAACTTACACAGCACTTACACAGCATCAAGGACTGCTCTGCTCCTCAGGCTGGGAGTGTGTGAGGAGCTGGGAGGGGACATGGCCAGGACAGCTGACACCAAATGACCCCAGGGACACCTCACACCATACTGGGTCGTGCTCAGCAGTAACAGCTGKTGGAAGGAGGGGTAAGAGGGGAGCATTTGGAGTTATGGAGTTTGTCTTTCTAAGACACTGCTATACATGGAGAAGCCCTGCTGCACTGGGGATGGATGAACACRTGCCTGCCTGTGGGAAATGGGGAATTAATTCCTTGCTTTACTTTGCTTCTGCATGCAGCTTTCTTTCACCTATTAAACTGCCTTCAACTCATGGTGTTGAGTTCACCCCTCAGATTCTCTCCCCCAGCTGTGGGGGCTTGACTGCCACCAAGATTAAACCAGAGCGCTGACTAATCATGTCCTTATGACATTTAAGACTGGCTTCCCCAGATGTAAAAAGAGCATTTGTCAGACACATGACCAGGCTCACTTCCAGCTCCAGCCTTACCGTATTGCTCGTCCAAACGAAGAGAAGAGTGGCCACAGTGGAATATCAGCTGGCTTTCGGTAGGCCCAGTAATAAGAGGCAAAGGCACCAGCAAGGGTACACTGACCCAGTGCAATTGCAAAGTTCACCAGCCAGAGAAAGACAAAGGCATTGGCTAACTGGAAGATGAAGATGTACTTATGGTACAGGCTTTCTCCTCCATAAAAAGCAAAAGTACACTGAGCACCTGGGCACAATTTAGTCACATTGGTTGTGTTAAAAGTCTAAATAGAAAGAAAAATAAACAACACAATCATAAGCAATTAATTCTATGCACATAGCCTCTGAAGTTTAGCAGGTTAATACAAATAACATAACCCTGGCTTGATGTTTCATTAGTTCATTCAAAACTGCAACACTATGTAACCTGTTTACAAATTTAAGGAYTCATATCAAGGACTTACATAGTCATGCAAAGATATAACTTTAAACTAAGTATTGGCAAACAGGGCTGTTCACAACATCCCTGAAACTTGAGTAAGAGGAATTTGAATTTCAGGAAACTTCTTTTAAGATACATAAATGCTTTGTTAAAGAAAATCTGTTTAATTAAAGAAACAAAATAATTAGTTGACAACTAGAGACCAAATCAGATGTTCAGGTAAATTGCCATRGTTGAAATGAAAAGCTGAGCTATACCATTTAATACAAACTGTGGATGTGGTCACAACTTRGCTTATGTATCTCAGACTACTAAAAGTGGAGTAATCTTTACATTGAATTGCTTTTCCCCATTCCCTRTGTTCATCTCATGTATTTGCTTGGTTGGGACATAAACAAAACCAGATCAATTCTAATTCCTTTCTTTGGTAGTGTTAGACACCAGCATGGTGTGAATCCCCACTGCAATGCAATGACATTTAATGCATCATTTTCTGCTCATTGTCYCTTGTCCCACTGCTGGGYCCCTGAGCAGAGCCTGGGCCCTGTTCTGCCCCTCCCTGCACACAGAGGCTCCCAGGGCTGAGGGCCCCTCTCAGCTGGGGCTCCTCTCTCTCCAGGCTGAGCAGCTCCCTCAGCCTTTCCTGGGCACAGAGCTGCTCCAGCCCTTCCTCAGCTCCACAGCTCCAGGAGCTCCATGTTCCTCTTGTCCTGGTGAGTCCAGAGCAGGACACAGCACTGCAGATGTTCTTCACAGGGCTGAGCAGAGGGGCAGGATCACCTCCCTGACCTGCTGGAAGTGCTCTTCCTGAAGCACCTCTTGGCTGCCAGCACAAACTGCTGGCTCAGGGACATTTTGTTGTCCACCAGGATCCCCAGGTCCATCTCAGAGCTGCCCTCCAGGCGGTCCCCTGCAGCCTGTGCWGGTGCATAGGGTTATTTTTCCCCTGGTGCATAACATTTGACAAATATTTCTAATTCTTAAAGAACCCTTAAATTCAAACCCACAGTCAGTTAAAAACATTTGACTGAAGGCAAAAATAAAAAAAAAAAAAAAAGACAAATATATTTGGAGCTTCATAAAGGTAATTACTTTGCCAGAAGAAGCTAAGCTTCTGCTTCAAATCATGGCTAGTCCCTGAGCAAGTCTGAGGTGCAGCTTTCAGAGTTTACCACTGCCTTTGGAAGACCAAAAAACAGACTCCTCACAAATTCAAGAACATCTTTCCAGTAAAATTTTATTTCTGTCTCTTCCTTTCTCACCCTGTAAATTAGAATGTTAACATTTACAGGATAGTTTAGCAGAAAAACTAGTTTATGTCTGTAAAACAAAAAAGTGTTACCTGAACATTAGGTAGCATTTTCAGATTTAATATAGGGACTCATTACTTAAAATATGCACATTTTTTACTAGCAGTGCACTTAATAGTTATTAGGAAATGCAATTAGTATAGCTCTCACTACARGTAGATATCTGCTACACTTACCTCYGGGTCACAAGTTAGGTTTGCATACTTGCACAGTGTTTGATTAGCCATTACTTTATACACAGGTTCTCCTGATGTGGCCAGAAAACTGAATGAAATATTTTAAGGAGGAATCACAGAACTGTGGTTTTTGAGCAACTTAGGGTTCTGCAGTGGGTAACCACTAGCTCTAAAGAACTTATGCAGGTAACAGAAAAGCTGCTCTTGCTGTGCAGAGATCTATCTGAAGGACTGACAGACAAGACTGAGTAGTCTCATTACTTAGAGAACTAAGGCAAACTCATACCTGGAGCTGTAATAACCCCTGACCAGAATGGGCAGGGGGCATAGCCTTGTCCCCATCTCTCCTCCACATCTATCTTTGACAAGGAAGACTATGCAGTAGTTCTTGTATTTTGGCAGAAGTCGATACAGAGCACAAGGATGAATTAACACTGGCCTGAACAGCAACAATTGACCCTCTTTGCATATGAAATAACAGCTAGTTTTTAAATAGCAGTTTTCCCCTTTTTAATCCTTACCAAACCCTCGCTGTTCAGGAACAAACAGTGGCTGCTGTTAGGCAATTCAGACAAGACAGTGCACTGTATATTCTCTCACTCCTTTCTCATATTTTCCTGAACAAAACACACAGAGAACCCACTCCACCTCCAGTTAACTAAGAAACCATTAATGCCAGGCCTATGGAGCACACAGCACAATAAAGACCAGATTCGCTCTTTGCTGAGGGCCCTTTTCACCCCCTACAATCAGCCTTATGCAGTACACAAGGCTCTGTATGATCCCCCTGCCTTGGCCTGAATTTTAGTGCAGTTTTTTAAAATTCTAATAAAATCCCTGTCTGGTTTGTACATCACATATAGATGTGGAAGACTGCACCAGTGGAGTTAAGTGCTAAGTGACCAAATAGCCCTCTTAATACTGGTTTAATTAAGGTGACATAGCAGGAAATTATTTAGTCTTGCAGACCAGAAGACTTGCTCCAGATTGGTACACAGACAGAAGGATACACAGCTGTCACAGCCCAGTAGGAAATACAAACTGCAATGAGTAAGAAGGTGACGATTGGGTAGAACAGTGTAGACATTATATAGCCAATTGCCCTATAAAAGAAACAAAATATATCAATAAGCTACAAAAATTCCAGAAACAAGGTTTTTATCAGTCCTCTTCTAGCAATTTTACTTTGAGAACCTTGTTGACACTCATAGCATAACCTAGTACTGAAACTTACAGGCTGGCTCTCTTTATCACAAGCCTTTTTGTCTAGTATTGTTTCCTACAGTATTTCTCCTATGACCTAGGGCACTTCTGATGCTATTTGTTTTATAGGATGAAGTTTCCAGAATGCAAAAGGAGAAAAATTCACTGGGTTTCTAAAGGTAAAGTAGTAAATGCTGGGGGAAAATGCAAGGAACCTGACATGTGCAATGCAGAGCAAAACATCACTTGTTGAGTCCAGACACAAAAAAGTCCATTATGAGTCACACAGGAGGACACAGACTTCTGCTGTCTGAGAAATAATCACAAAAATTAGCTCTGTCAGCAGTTATTCGTAGGCCTCTCWGTTACTATTAAGACCATGGCCTATTATTCCAAAACACTGATTAACAACTGTTGTTTCTAACTATGGATTTGAAGTCAATTATTTGCATTATAACTGCAATATTTTTGAAAATGTAGCTAAAAGGTATTGAAAAACATAACTTGATTTCCACTCATTAGTACCTCCCTTTTTATCTTCCTAAATACAGGACATGGTCTGTTAGACTTACAGTAATTACAGATGGTGTTTCATCTCATCCATTATGCACAAGAGCAAAAAGGTCACCTTCAAGTGACCTTTCCATGCTGCTGGAAAACTACACAATGTTATTACTAATCAGCAAGAAGTTAATGAACTTTCTAAAATCCCTCCACCTGTCAAGGTTGTGAACAAAGCTTTTMAAGAATGTTAAAAGTATTCCTGGATTTTAATGAACAGGAATTAAACAGTATAATTTAGTGCTGTCTAAATTAATTGTTATGCTCTAATTGCACAGTAGCATAAGACAGGAAATAGATACCTGGCTAAATGCAGRACTTCAGTATTTCTTAATCCCATGACAAAAATCCCAAATCCTGCTTCCCAGGGACCACAGTGGCCACAGAGAAGGCAGAAAACCACAAGCAAGTGCATGTAGATGAACTCAGAGCTGACTCAGTGCTCTGAGAACACAGCYTTGCTTTCAGGGCCCATGAGACCAGAGCCTATTTGCAATGAAACCCAAGCATCTGATGTTTTAAGTCAGTCAGTTTTAATTCCATTTATACTTTGTAATATTTCCATTAAAAACAAACAAACAAACAAAAAAMCACACAAATCAATAAACCAACCAACAAAAAAAAAAATCAAACAAAACACCACCACTAAGTGTAAAACAGGAACCACTGTGAACAAAGCCTATGCAGATTTCAAGAAACACACAATAAAGAGGTCCCTTAGGCCTCAGAGCTGAAAAGAAGTCTTAAACTGCACCCTCTTACAATGTCTGGTCACAGAAGTCTCCTTTTCTCCCTGCAGATTTATGCCTGTCCACACAGCAGTTTGATTGGAACCAGTCCAATCTCCTAGCTTTTCCTAATTAGAAGCCACAGCCCAAACAACACCAATCCTGTGCCACTAGTATGTGACTCCAGAGACAATCCAATGACAGAGCAAAGCAGGCACTTACAGGTCCCAGGCTCCTATGAACAGAATGCCACACCTAGCTTTTCTGCTGAGACACCTTCTTTGCACTAATGATATGTGGTAACATCAACAGTGTATGTACTCTTAAGGCAAGAAGCAGAGTGATAAGAAATACCTTACTTTAAAAGAGAAAGCTCTATTAGGTACAACCTCATTAAAAGGTAACTGGCATTCCTTGAATGCCTCCCTTGAATTCCTTGTTGAACCTGTTTGGTTCAACAAATGAGTGCTGTATTTTAAACCCCAATTTTCTGCCCTTGGTGGTGCAAGTTGGAGTTCAAGAGTGTACTCTAGAGATCATTTCATAAAATTCAACATATATTAAAATCAWGCAAACATACCTRCTGCCTTCCTTCAACAGTGCAATAGCAATCCGGATCCGATTTCTTAGGAAGATCAGCATCAGTATGATTATGACCTCAACACCACAAAGTATTATCACTGTAAACAAGCAAATAAAGAAGTCAGATTTATCAAGAACCAAACCAATATGCTGCTTCTGTAATGTTTTTCCTTGTAATTTGAACTATTGTTGATGAACTTTGTAAAATTCTCTTCTTGAACAGTTTTTTTCCAACTGCATCTGCCGAACTTCAATCCCATTTCATAGCTTTYTAAGTTGCATTGTAAAAAAATTCTATATGCAGAGAGTTAGTCAGAATGTGTATGACCCTGATATTTATATTTTTAACAGAAAAACAGAACATATAATTCTCAAAAAAAGCAAAGAATTTATTTCAATGTGACTGTAGTATCTACCCTTAGATGCAGTTCATCCTTTACAAATTCTACTTTCCATAAACAAGAATTTTACTCACAATACAAGCATTTGTTCATACTATACTGTTGCTCATTTGTAGTATTTAGATAATAAAAAATAGGAGATGGAGTCAAGTTTTTCATGGACAGTGCTTTTTTCTGATCTACATTGTTCTAAAATGTAGATGTACTAAAATCAATAGGTTTGTTTGAGTATTAACCTGGCATGAGCTCCTTTCACCTCATCTGAGTTAAAAAAAAGAAGAGCCTAAGATAGGACCATTCTGGACAGATTACTTTTACCTTCCAGTTGTGTTGCTGGAATCATGCTCTGATAKTAGAGAGCTGAGAGCTCTTAGTTATAAGCAGTATTTGAACCACAACTCTGATTTCAGTACAGTCTGCTTCTGTCTGATTTCCATTTGAGTTGGTTCAAAACCTACTTTTGCAGAAAGTAAGAAAATTCTCTGAACTTCACCTAGAAAAGATTGAGTCTTTAATGCCCGAAGCACACATTCTCTGAGACATATCCATTTATTTTTGGTGCTTCAGATTGTTAGACARCACTTACAGCAGCTGAGTAGGGGCAGGTTGCTGTATGCAGCTGTGTCCTCCAGCTGAAACCAAGAACTTCCATGGAGGGAGAGGAAGACAGAAGGGACAGTACCCTTCAGCATCCCAAAACTTATATGAAGGTTTGCAAAGGAAGACAAGATTTGGCTTTAGGTCCCACAGGTCAGACATAGTCTCAGAATATCAGACCCAACAGTTACAGATGATGTTGAATTGCAATCCCAAGTATTACCCCTGGCAACTGAACTGCAAATGGCAAGTGACTGCTGTGGTGCTCAGAGCCATAGACCTTGTTCAGAACAAAGTTTTTGTTAAATATATTCCAATGSCATTTTCCCATGAAGGAATATATAAACAGGTTTCTTTAAAGTTGGTCTCATTCCAATTTGGTAGTGTTAGATGACTGTACTTATCTGAAACATTGTGAAAAAGGCAAGCAATGTCAGTACACCATGAGTTCTAGACTAGGACTCTGACTATGTTTTCTTCAAGGATATGTAACTATTTCCTTTGCTGGGTGATTTTGGAAAAGCAATTTAATTCCTGAGTACCTCAATTTAGTCTTGTGAAAGTGACACTAAACTAGATAAACTACACAGATAGCTGCTAAGAATCAGGCAGGGGAAGAGCTTGAGGAGTTACAAGAGAAGAACGCATAAWGAAGTCCTAATATTCTCTAGGGTGAGCACACTAAAAGCTCAACCTCAACAATATAGATGGAAGATGTCTCATAAGCTCAGAGATCCAACACAGAAGTAAATTATGACATAAAGAAGAGAAGCAGTAAGCTACTGTTCTATTAACTTAGCTACCAATAGGGAGAGGCGGTGCTTTTGATTATGACCCATTCATCATTAACTAAAAGTCTGTATGTCTTCTAATAGAGCAGCAACAGGAGTGCAAGCAATATTTGACAGTTATTTCTTCTCTCTTCTGCCCCTCCTTTCTTGGGGAGGAATGTGTATGCTGCAGGTTGTCTTGTTCTAGTGGGATTTTTTTAAAAATGGTTCATTCCACAGTCTTAGATCAGACTCCAAGAAAATTCAGTGACATAAGTGTAAACTGACAGGAGACCTCATTGTCTTCTTCAAATCCTCACAAGGGCAAGCAGAAGGGCAGGTACCAATCTCTTCATTCTCATGACCAGTGACAGGACTCAAGGGAACAGCTGGAGCTGGGTCAGGGGGATTTAGATGGGAGGTCAGGAAAAGGTTCTTCCCCCAGAATTGGGCACTGAACAGGCTCCCCAGGGCACTGGACATGGCCCCAAGGCTGCCAGAGCTCAAGGAACATTTGGACAATGCTCTCAGGCACAGGTGGGATTGTTGGAGTGTCCTGTGSAGAGCCAGGAGCTGGGCTTGATGATCCTGATGGGCCCCTTCCAACTCARCATATTTTATGATTCKAAGACACAAAGAAATGTAGTTATTAATGTGACTTATTAATCTCATTTCTGGGGCTCTCAAAGAGGGAGAAAAAATAATCTGAGAGAGAAAAGTACCCCTCCTTATGCAACTTCATTATGACAAACTTAATTACTGCCTTCTGCTTTCCCCGTGATGAAGACTGAACACACAGAAGTAGAAWGCTAATAACAAAAGATTTCTTCACTCTGATCACTARTGTGATYGCATTATCTCCCCTTACAAATACGCTAGTCTCCTTGAAAAAAGCACATTTTTACACAATACAGAGAAAGGAAATTCTGCTTTCTTCTCTGAGCAACATGTGTAGAGGAAGAGATTTAACAAGGCAGAAGTGCAGCAAGACACTGATTGATTTTCCTGAATATCCATTAACAGATAACAAATTTAAAGGGCACTTACTAAATGCTAACCATGTTTGCCTCAGTTGCAGGTACACTTTGAAGTCTGTCTGGAATCCAATATCATAAACAGTGAGRTCAGATCCAGGTATTCCTTTAAGATGATCATACTCCCAGTAACAATGCCAGATGCCTTTTAAAAAACAATCAATATAATAGGAGTGTGTCTGAGGAGTGCAAAGACAAATTAAAAAAATCTTACAAGCCAAATATTTTGCTTTTATATAAGCCTGTCAGGTAAGCAAAACCCAAAAATACATCACTATGAGATTAGCCAATTATGATATCACTTATATGGGAAAGAAATATCAATACAAGTGATTACAGACTAAGTACACTGTGCATATGTAATGCAGGTTACTACATCAGCTGCTAAGTATCAGCACAGCTGGAGTCTCAATACATTTTGCTGCCGTTTATGTCCTTCKCATTTAACTGTGTCTAAAACTAGGCATTAATTCACCCATTTGTACTATTTAATTGAAGTAAGTACTTATTTTCCTTGCTCAGACTTAAGCAGTAAGAAAAAATAGTCTCAGAGGCTAGAAAATTACACCTACCATAACCTATAATTCCAATCACACCAAAGATGAAAATCCAGAAGAGAACCCCAGCTGTGAACCTCAACAACACGAGGAAGAGCAGACTCAGCATCATTGCAATGAACAGCCCACTAGAAAGTGAAGAAACAGAAACACAGGGAAAATGAGTGTGAGAATCTATTCACTTTCTTGCATTCCTGTTACTCCAAATGAGGGTCACTTCATTTCACATAATAGCATGATTTGTAAAAATGTATTTCAAAGTCTTTGTTATGAAATACATTCTCATGGCTATTATCTGCCATTACAAACAAACAGCTTATAGATGATGATCTCACAGGGCAGAGCCTGAAATGTTTATGTGCACTAGGTTCTCAGGTCRGTTGAATGGGATTACTATAATCTTTTTTGTCACTTGCACCAGCTGAAAAACTCACTGCCTTTTTCAGGCCACACTCCAATCTACAGTACAGAAAGTTAAACTGRAGGAATACCTATGTGTGAGGAAGTTGCTGGTTTATGTCCTCCACAGAAAATCCCTGCTTGCAAAGAAACAATGWTAGTAAACAACATTCTAGAAGCTTCCTATGTAAAAAAATGAATTTTCCCTTCACTGTCATCGCCTAAACTCTGGCACATAAATTTATTTGTCCAGAAATCATTTGATCTATGCTAACATTTGGTCAAAAGTGTGAAGGAAATGCTATCCAACTACTTTAAAGTGGCAGCACTTCCCTACAAAAAAAAACCCCCATATTTGAAATGTGGAAACTTGCTTCAATATTTAGCATTTCTGTTCAAAAAAATGGTCAGTTCTCTGTCCAGTGTGTTCAGTGGTATCTCCTTTGCAAGAATCTATACCATAAATCTGATTTCAATAAGAGATAGAGACCCAAGCTTGCTGAATATCTGTGAGTTTCCTGCTACTAAATATTGTGTATCAGACTATGAGAAAGCTGTCTTTCCACCAGTGACTGAACACCTWTAAAAGCTGACAAATCATGTTTCTGGACCGACTAAATCTCTGTATTATTCTCTAAAGTATGTAACAATTGTTGCGGATTTGCATTCAGGATTCACTGATGTATGCTTAACGTGTGTGTTACAGGTTCTCACCTGGTGACAACTTCTGTTTCTGTTTGACCAAATCAACCAAAACCAACAGTAACAGGTCAGGAATTCACAAATACAGATTTGGTGCAGCAAAGTAGCTACTTCTCTTGTTTCGGTGTTGCATTTTAATTAACTGGCGATTAATTAATATTAGTTGCAAAATAAAGTTAATACTGTTAAATACTTTTTGTTCCTGATGTTGCTTTACCTGCTGCATTGGATTTATGGATTTATACTGAACTTCAGGATTAGAATGGATTTAACTGTATATTGCTTGGATGAAATTAGAAACTATCTGTTTTATGTATGTACTAGTGACACTTGGCAACTGCAACTGGCTTGAAAGTCAATTAAGATTTTTCAGTTTTGAAYTGCCACACACATGGGTGCTGCAACAGAACACTGCATCTCCTGATTTTCTGTCTGGCAGGACATTAAAAAGTTCTTCCAGATCAACTGACACTCTGTGTATGTTTGCTGTACCATCCTTACCTCATGCACAGAACCAGAACAACCTYATTATCATGTGGGATGAAAGAAAACTACAGTTGCTCCTTGAGTTTTAAAGYAGGATTTGTACCAAATATATACATGATCTTTTTTTTTTATTCCCTACACATTCCAATATGAGTTCAGAAACACAAAAAATTAAAAAAAAAAGAAAAAAAAACCCTTACATTAAAATCCAATACCAAGAAATGGCATAGTCTTCAAAAATTTTCACTCCAACCGATCTTGCATCCAGGACATTATTGATACCACTGGGAAAAGAAAAATCAAAGAAAACATTGCTTCAGGTAGAAAAGGAGAATTTATTTAAACAACAAATAGGATCAGTGAAAGAATTCGGAATATCTTCAGCAGTGGTAAGAGTACATTACAATTTTTCAGCTCCAGTTCTGTCACCAAGCCAGCATCACAGTTACAGCAAAGAAAAAAAACTGCAGAAGAATGTCTCTACAGGTCCTGAAAAAAACTCATTAAAAAGGCTTTATTGTCAGAATTGCTTACTATGTCACAAGTGTATACTATCAATATCTGCAATGTACCAAGGGACAAACAGTTGTGACTAGAACTGCTGAGAGCATAGAACCAGAAAACAGGTCAGTGAAGCAACTTCATGGAACTGTTTTTCTGTCCTGCAGATACAATCGTTTCCTGAAGAACAGCCCAATACATGACTTTTCACCARAAGCAGGAGCACTCTGATGAGGTGAGATGCCCCAAGGACTAGGCCAGCCCATGTTAGTGGGAAGGTCATCACAGAGCAGGATAGCCAAGGCCATTACTGGCTGGCCTGAGTCCTGCAGCATAAGGATTGCATTTTTAACATCATTTAACTTTCCTTGCAAAACTTATTTTCTGCTAGGAAAAACAAGACTTATTTCAACAAATGACTGAGACCATCAGACTAAAACTTTTTGCACTTTTTGCTTCTTTCTGCACACCACAGTGCTGGATTTCCTTAATGGAACTTTGGAATTGCTCAGGCACAGAGAGATCATTTACTACCAAGTCTTGCTTGGGTATCCACAGTCATTTGCTACAACGGATTCTGATTTTTTTTCCATTACTGAATYATTGCACAATCTCAGAATCCAAAAAACACTGAAGAAGGGTAAAACATACTTTGCAGCTTCCCTGAGATCAGTTACATTTCTTGTTTTCCCTCTTCCATCTTTGAATGTAGTCTGATTTGCCACGGTCAACACACCATTCTTCGTGGAGAAGTCTGGGAAGCATCTCTTCAGAACTATTAAAAATATCAAAACAAAGCCTACATATTACATTTCMTGTCAAGCTCCACTTTTATCAATGTGTGTTTTGTAACATATTTAAATAATTTCAGATTCACAGTCAATTGTTTTTCAACTGATTATCTAACAATATGTTGACTTTGACAAATCTTAARGAACAGCCATTACATTCAAGATTATTATTTTTATGCTCTGGGGCTTTTTGTCTAAGCTCAGGCAGGGTGGGATCATARATTTCAACTGGAGATTCCAGGTCCTACCATATAACAACTGTACTATACGCAGGAGTTTAAGTATTTGTAATAAATGTGGAACTTACTCTCTGTCAGTATCTGGGCAGCTTATARAAACTGCAGCTTCTCAAATACACAATTTAATGGTAATAATCAGATCAGCCCCCAGGGACAGATTCAACTTGACTGGTCATGAATCACATTAGCCCCCAAAACAATATATAACAGCAAGTGCCAGTTTCCTGATATGGCAGATGAGCTCCAGTACCAGGCACTATCACTAGAGATTCTTGGAGATGAAGCAATGGAAAACAGACAAAAACRACTGGTAAGAGAGAGGGAAGAGACTATAAAAAAGAGAGAAAAGGAGAGATGTTTGCATCCTCATTTACGCTGCCCTGTTCTTTGCTGCAAAACATCCTTGGTTTCACTCCCAAGAGAAGAGCAGGTGAGTCCTCCTGCAGAGCTGTACTTCATGTAACCATTCAGGGCTTTCCTTACCAGACTTTTCAACAAATACCAATACCAGGGCTCAATATTCAGTCTATCTCCCCCAGCAATTACTCTGACTAAATGATTTAGTAACATATCTTAATGYATCTTTTCCTCCCCCTGTAATCTTTGCCCCTTGATTAAGTCTAAAAGAATATAAGAGCTTCTTTGCAAATTATGTATTTTGGGTCAGTATTTCAGTTTTCATACCAATTTATATTATGTTTTAAAAATTTAATYCATATTTTCTCCTTTAATGACCTGTTCCTGGATTACATGATCCCAATTTAAAAGTATGGCAAAAATAAACAGCAATTTCTTATTTCCATAAGATTCTGAGTCAGTACTACACTTGTACAGCCGAGATGAGCTCTGAGATCAGTGGTTATCTACTCAGAAACATTTGCTGACCATAGTGACATCTTTTGCCCCTTAATTGCTCTGTGTGCCCTGTGTACCCAGCATTGCACTCAAAAGAGAGATGCATTGTGACTGGGCTGAAATCCTGAACTTCAGCAGCTGGCCATATGATCCTTCCAACATTCACAGCATTTTCTTTATGCCAATGGCGTTGCTTGCTCTTGTTTTGGAAGGCATCATTTGAGTTGAAGAGCTTTTGCTATCAGAGATGAAATAAGAGCAAGAAAGAGCTCAGCTTGAGCTGATCACATGCTGAATGTTCCCAGACAACTGTTAGAAAAAAATATTAATTAATACTTATATTTTCAAATTGAATTGATTTATACTTTAATTTGAATGGCTGTCAGATAACAGACCGCTCTTAGTGATGTTGCCACAAAACACATTTCAGACTGGAGTTGTGCTTTGATATGAAAGCTCACAATCTGCTAGGATGTGTATAAGAAGTAGAAGCACTCACAAGGCCTGCTTGGAATGATCATCGAAGGGCAATCTTCATCACGTAGGACTTGAGCAACAGACTAAAAAGGGGAAAAACAGGAACGCTGAATACAGAGCAGTGTAACTAGTGTTTGTTTCTCACCCAGTCTGAGGGAAAGCCCCAAACTGGGCTGTGTAGCCTCCTCCCCAAATTTCACTGGTGGAGCTGCAAGATACATTTATATCTAAGTGAGAATCCAAATTGTCATTGTGATTTGGAAAAAGACTGTTCTTTTCTAGTGACATAAAAGAAAAGACCTTTGGATCAGCATTYAAGCCAGAACTCACTGGGTAATTGTTCCTTGCCTACTCTTCACCTTTTCTCTCAAAGAAAAGTAAGAATTTAACCCAATTGATATAGCTGAATTGCAAGATGTTTTAAAGATGGTAGATGTAATGCAGTACATTTGAGTACAAAATCAGTTACATGAAGGATAGATTAATCTTCTTAGCTAACTTTCCAAGTAGCTATAGATGACTTAGGAGCCTTAAGAATTGGTTTGAGACACTCCACTCTACTGCTGTGGAGTACCTAAGTAYTAAAGGATACAGCTTGCCACAGTACTGCAACTACATGAGTAGCCGCAGGTAGTCTTAAGCAAACTGCAATAATTCGAAGAGTAAGGGATTTAGTGTCCATTCAAGACCTTCAGTTTGAATTAAACAACTGTCAAATCACATAAATGGGACATCACCTTGTATGTTGAAATCAGAATAATTCAAATCTTTGATGCAGCTCAGTGAAATCATGCATATTACATACTGCTTGAAGAAAAAACGTACTTCACCATCTACAGATACATACACACCTTGCGAGGATTATTAAAACCAGGTTTGCAGAACTGCCTGAAGTAATTCCACTGATCTGGTCTGTATCTGTAGGAAGCCTGAACATCAATGTAGGTTGCAAACCTGTCTGGGCACTTTGAGACACAAAGCTGCAAGAAAAGAAAAAAGTAAGTAAAGATGCACTCTGTGTAGAGAAGGGTAAGGAAAGTCAGTGTAAATAAAAAGCAAGAAAAACATCACTGCCTTCAGTAATGTTTACTGAAGGATTTAGAACAGATATGTTGTCTTTTTGAGTACCTAAATKAATACTTCTAGGATTCTTTGATAGAAAACAATTTCAAAGTGTGTTCTCCTCCTATCTGGCACATCAAGCCCCTCTCTGTATTTTCTGCACATTCTGATAGGTAAGAAGAGCTTTCAGTCTGTTGACAAGAGGTTGGTTTGGTTTTTTTTTTTTGGACAGCAAGAAAAAACCTGTCAGGTCCTCCTCTACAWCTGTCAGTAGCAGTATATATGAGTTGGTGTGACAGCTACTTTCACAGGATACATGCAATTTCTTTCTACTACATGTAATAAGGAGAACTTTATTTGAAGAAAGGCACACTAAAATCAAAAGTCTCAGGTAATGTTTTTCCACCCTTCTACATAACCTCTTCAGTCAATTACATCTCTACAAATATTGTCAAGTTAGGTGTAAATCACTCAGAATTGAATTTTAACTGCAAACTAAGAATGGATCTCCCCTAATTCCAAAGCCAGGGGTTGCACATGTCAAGAATGAAGTTCAGGTGACTCAAAGTACAGCCATTAGAAGCTGGATTTATGTGAGAAATCAGGTGAAGAATGGGGTTTATTGAATGCATCCACTGAGAAGTCATGATTTAGATTTAGGATATGGAGAAGTGGCTGCTCTGATAAACAGACTCTGAAGGTTCTGCTGGTCCCTGGAATCACACAAGTGGACAGACATTTTGACTCCTCAGGGTTAAGACGGTGAGGTGGTTTGAATTCCATCTTTACAGCAATTGAATTACATCTTTTACAGTTTCAGCCTTTCCTAGAAGGCAGCTTGWTTCCAAAGCTGTACTATCCAAACATCCTCTGCAAAGCTCTACTGTCCAATTACCAGAGAGACATCATGCACAAAAACTGTCTTTTATGTCAAGGGCATTCTGTCATAAGTAATTCAACTAAAAGAATTTTGGGAAAAGGTCCTGTACTAATTCTTAGAACATGGCAGATGATGCAAGAGGGTCTTTCTAGATGAGTATTTCAGTTCTACAGACTACTTACAGACCAAGGAACAAAGAAAGAAGACTTTTGTCCTTCTGGGGCAACAAGTGACTAACAAGTAAACCCTTTGCTATGAACTGTTTGCCATCTATGAAACAGGCAGTGAAATGTGCTGTCTATGGATCCAGTGGACTGTAATAAGTTTTCAAATCCAGTCTTATTCAATAACTGAAGTCCTTCTCATATTAGTTCTTGGGGTTTTTTTCTCCTGCTATTTATATGTATAGGTCAGGAATGAAGGACCCTGTTTGCAGTTTTAAAGAGCAATGATCAAAAAAAATTCTTCAGTGATTTACAAAAAATAATTTAACCATCTGCAGTAACAAACAGCATTCAATAACAGTATGCTTAGATTTGAAGCTGTTGTATATTTGAAAATGAACAAAATAACTACTCTGCTCCCAAAACCTCTCCTTCAACAAGTTTTTCACTCTATTTGATTCATGGCCATTGCCAGCTTGACCACAGCACCAGTCAAATCCCAAACAATGACCTCATATTTCTGACTGACTGTTCTAGTAGAAGAGTCTAAAGACTGTAGGGTAACAGTGTCAGTGTTGTGGACAGATGGGGATWTCTGAAGCAATTCTGCAGCTGATGGAGCAAGTTTCCATTTTCACAGCAACCAGCCAGTGTTAAGAGGGTTCTTGCTCTTTCTTGCTGGGAGATTTCCATGTTTTATGGTCAGGAAAATGGTCTTGTAAGAAAGATCAGGAGATTAATCTTAACCCATACAAATGAAGTGACTGGGTTTATTTCACAACTTCATGAGGAGTCACAGCACAACAAACAGTACAAATTGTACAAATTCTGACATAAAGCAAGAACAAGCTTCCAAAATCTTCACTTTTGAAAGAGCCATAGGCTCTAACCACACCCAGATACTCCTGTCACTGGCAGTAAGCACAGTTCCTTGAGCATGTCTAGCTTTGAATACCTTAGGTATAAATCAGTATTTTCTGCATGCACTGAATACTACTGGATAGTTGCCTGTGATGAGTTCCTAAGTAACTAATCGCTATATTCAAGTCAGCAGACTTTTTTTTGTCTCCTCTTAGCCAAAATACACAATCTTGAGCATTTCCATTTCATTTTTTTGGCCATCACATGCAACAGAGAGGGTGTGCTACAAGTCATATATAAAACAATCCTGTTACATTTTGAAGGACATGAACAACAATTTTTAAATCCAAACAAATACACCTCATTTTTAAGCACCATGATGAAGAWGCAGGGACAATATATCTACATTTTCACTCACCTGTGTTGTAGGGCACTGTAGGTTTATTAACACTACGGGGCTGGCACATTTCAGAATGTTGAAGTAAAACAAAATGGTCTTGTTCCTATGGAAATTGATATAATTATCATCATAAATATAGGTGCTTATACATCCTACCATTCCAAAATACATTGATATTTAAATTCTATTACTGTGWACATCATATTGCAAATACAAGACAAAAAAAAAAATTCCCAAGCAGACCCTGAATGTTTCACATCAAGGCATCTATGAAACCAGAAGTAATTGCTCTGTTAATTGCCCACTGACAGAGAGTAGGTTTAGATGAGATATTGGGAAGAACTTCTTGGCTGTGAGGGTGGGGAGGCCCTGGCACAGGTTGCCCAGAGCAGCTCTGGGTTAGTTTTTCACACTGCTTACTTTYAGGAGTCTGAAAAACAATGTATTGGCAAAAGCCTCACAAGCACATCTACAGGCGCACTCCAGGGACAGGAGGGACTCATTGAAAGGGGTGTCCTGGCCTACTGCCATAAACACTCTTGATTTTTCAGTGGGTTCTATTAAGTGTCTTCTGATTTATATTTTTATAAGAATCTCCTCAATGTACCAAGTAAGTGCCAAAACGCAGTCTCAGAAGCTGTATTGTTCTCCAGCAATCCTATATAGGGAGGGTCATTTGTAAATACAAACTGAAAACCACAGTATAAGAAATAACTAAAGGGAAGATTCAAGTAACAAAGAGAAAGAGGGAATGGGAGTGAATGTAAGAWCCAGAGAGAAACACCTGGCTCCACACCACACAGGATAGTGAAGCTGTGCGTCTGAGACTCCCAAAACCATTTGTCCACTACCTCCTACTGSTGACAGAGGGGACAAGGACAAATTGGCAGCGAGGCAGGGAGCAGAGACGGAGTGTGGTGAGGGGAACACACACCACTACAACTTTTTCCCCTTGTTTTTCTTCTTCAGGAAGTTTGACTCTCCAACAATTGCTGTGAAGAGTACTCAGAGAGTGGAACAGGTTTTCTTTCACTAGCCTGTTTCCCCAGTAAAAACAACTTGAGAGGATATATAACCCTAGCTCTACTTCTGTTCCAGTCTCCATCTCCTGCTCCTCCCCTTCTGAACTGCCCTTTGGACAGCAAGTTCCTCATTTTTTTCCAGAGAAAACTAAATGAGGAAAGAAAGAAGCAGCAAAGAGTTGTTATCAAACAGTAGCATAGCATCCAGTTTCTTGGCAGTAACAAGGGCATAAAGMGTGCTTAAAACTTACCTTTTGAAAGGAAGACAGCGAGAGGAAAAGCAAACCTTTTTAAAAATTCTGTTTCATAAACCACTTAGATTTTCAGACAAAAAATTGATGCAACATCTTTCTTCCCGGGGCAGCTATTTTCATGTGTAAGTACTGCGCTGGTATCAACTAACTAATTTAACTCTTACAATTCAAAATCTAAAATGACTGAAAAACAGGGATAAGTAGAGTCATTTGGCTCTATTTACCTCCTGTTTATCCAAGGAGCATGTGGTTACAGTTGCCCATATCCCAGACTACTCAGTCTCCTCTCTACTGGCACTGGATAAGCACCAGAAAAAAACCAAGAACCTTTCACTACTGACTTTTCTGTTATTTGGTGCATGTTGAGAAAAACTACAGACCAGGCTACAATGCCTTAAGACTACTCTTACCCCAAGGTGGATGAAGAATTATTCCACAGGTTATGAATTACCCAAACTTTGGCAGTTAGAACCTGTGCCAGCTAGTCACTTTCTATRCAACTGCTGACACAATCCTTAAGTCATATTGATACCTTACAAAAAAATATTAACTGACACAAACAACTGCATTGCAGTAGTAATTTGGATCTGGACATGCGCTAGGCAACTAATATATTTCTGAGCTTTATGTGGAATAAATACAGTAAGAGTGCCACTGTCTCTTTGAGACATATCTGAAACCTCACACTCACAGCGCAAGAGTAATAAATGTATGTGAAYTGATTTAGTACTCACTCATTGAGGGTATCTCTCTGACCACAGAACTGCCCATAGCTGTCAGTTGGATAAACCACTTTCCTGGGATCCCCGTGCACCCAAGCTGCAAAATATACAATACCTCTTAAGATTTTAGTCAAGTGTTCACAGTTAATGATCAAAACTAGCTAGCATGAAAATGTATCACTTCTAAAGTACCATTTTTATACTTTGTTGATCAACACCGAAGAATATGAATTAGTAGGCTTCCTAAAATGAAAAACCACAGCAAGCTGTACTAAGATATGGATTAATCTGTAAGAAAACAATCCAATGCTCCAAGCCCCCTCCAACCTGACCTCCAACACTCCCAGGGATGGGGCAGCCACAGCTACTCTGGGCACCCTGTGCCAAGGCCTCATCACCCTCACAAGGAAGAATTTCTTCCTAATCTCCAAGCTAACATTGATCTCTGTCAGTTTAGAAGCCATTTCCCCTTGTCCTGTCACTCCRTGTTGCTGTGCTGAGTCCCTCTCCAGCTCTCTTGGAGACCCTTTAGGCACTGAAGGCTGTAAGGCCCCCCTGGAGCCTCCCCTTTCAGCACACGGAACAAGGCCCACTCGTGGGYGGTGCCTCGGCCCTCACAGCCCTTCTCCTCTGGCCTCATTCCAACATGGCCATGKCCTTCCCTGGGGCCCCACAGCTGGATGCAGCAGTGCAGATGAGGTCTGACAAGAGCAGAGTAGAGGGGCAGAATCCCCTCCTTCAACCTGCTGACCACACTTCCTTCAACACAGCCCAGGATACAGTTTGGCTTTCTGGGCTGTARGTACATGGCTGGCTCATGTCCAGACCTCATCGATTAGCGTTGTCAATTCCTTCTGCTCAGGGCTGCTCTCAACCCAAATTGTTTTTCTCTCTTCTTCTGCTGCCTGAAATTTTCTATCACAGTTACTTTGTGATTGCAAACTTATCGAACTGTGTAATTTTTCTGAACACACTTAATTTTGAGGGTTTATCAGTAAACACATGGCTTTGAACCTCTCCCTAATTACCTGAAGGAAAGCAGCTCTTCAGAGAAAGACCCTGGGGCCCTGGGGGACAACAAGCTTTCCCTGAACCAGAAGTTTGTCATGTGGGCCAAGAGGCCAATGGGATCCTGGGGTGCTTCAGGAAGAGCACTTCCAGCAGGTCAGGGAGGTSATCCTGCCCCTCTGCTCAGCCCTGTGAAGAACATCTGCAGTGCTGTGTCCTGCTCTGGACTCACCAGGACAAGAGGAACATGGAGCTCCTGGAGYTGTGGAGCTGAGGAAGGGCTGGAGCAGCTCCGTGCCCAGGAAAGGCTGAGGGAGCTGSGGCTGCTCAGCCTGGAGAGAGAGGAGCCCCAGCTGAGAGTGGCCCTCAGCCCCTGTCTGTCTCGGGGATAGTGAAGCTGTGTGTCTGAGACTCAGTCAGCATCTGCAGGGAGGGGGCAGAGCATGAACCAGGCTCTGCTCAGGGGRCCCAGAAGCGGCACCAGAGGAAGGAGCAGGGACTGAACCCAGGAAGTTCCACCTGAACATGAGGAAGAACTTCTTCCCTGCGCAGTGATTGATTGCACACTTGAACAGATTGCCCAGAGAGGGTGTGGAGTCTCCCTCACAGGGGATACTCCAGAACCATTTGGACACAATCCTGCGCCATATGCTCWGAGATGACCCTTCTGAGCAAGGATGTTGGACCAGATGACCCACTGTGGTCCCTTCCAGCCTTACCCAGCCTGTGATTCTGTGAATTACAATAGACACTTAATTCATTATTTGCTTCTACGAAAGGCTCTCCTTATTGATTGGAAAGCTTTGCACAAATATAAGCAAAAGGGACATTTCAATTAAAAATTCCAACATTCACAAAGCTGCTTCCTCTCTATATGAAACAGCATTACTCTACCTCTGTTTACTTACCCACAACTCCTAATGCAATGTAACCCAGAATGACAACTATGAAGATSACACAGCAAATAACATCTGTGCAGCGCCTAGGGGCAAGAAAAAACATTTTTTAAAAATAAGGTGTTTAATATTTAAATCCACTGATTTAAATAGGGTATTTTAACATCTGAATAAGGTATCTGCACCAGCACTTTGCAGAAGTAAGTTTTCCAATCTGTGTTTCCTCTTACAGAGAAACATTTTTAACATAAAAGAGAAAAAGACAGCATATGTTTTTAACAGCTGGAGACCTTGAAGTGTGTTTCCAAGAGTGGACACTTCACTAGAGAGGAACAGCTCTATCATCTCACTGAAATAAACTTTTGGTGAGGCCAAGGTGGTACCGGATCCAGGGTCAATATAACAGTAACCTAAGAGAGGACAATTGCTCAGAATTGAAGAAGCAATGCTAAAACAATGCTTCTCATTTTCCCAGCCTCCATTCAGAAGCAGTTCTGAAACCACTCAAGCTTGACTTGATACACTGTAAAGATACTTCACAACCTAGGATTAACTCCCTAAACAAGTATTTTTATTTATTTCTAAAATTATTCGCTTTCACAAAGGAAGAAATACATCCTGCATAGACAAGAGCAGTGTGTGTGTTCAACAGTATACACTGATATGTATGTGTATCAGTAATATGATAGCRCAAGACTGCAGTGTTCTCTGTCATAAATTTTCTCCTGAGAATGATAAAACAGAAATAAACTTGTGATTCTCTAATTTATTCTTCTCAGTAAGGACAGCAAATGCTAGTTTAGAATGTAGCTCTCTACATCTGGAAAAACACTGAAAAATTGCCCATGATTAAAAGTTGGACTTGAGGATCTTGGAGGTATTTTTTAACCTTAATGATTCTATGATTTCCTCAGATGCTTTCTGAGCAATTTCACTCTGCTTGTAAACTAATGAACCTTCTAAGTGGTAACATGCTTTCATCTGCATTTCATAAGACAAAGTGAAGTCAAGCCAGATTGTTCTGGCAGGAGGCTCTGTCACAAAGAGGTATATCAGAACTACTACACGTTAGACAGCAGATGCTCGTCCGTGCAAGGCACACAGAATTGGCATTCAAACTGAAAGGACTTAACACAGCTTAATACTCCCCCAGTAATCATCCATCCTCAAGGGTAGTAAAGATGGTGGTCTGGATTTTGAAGACTTGCAGAATCAAATTCACAAGTTTTGCTAACAAAAACTTTTAACCCCTGTTCACCAGAAGAATTTAACAGAATTAGTTATGATATTTACCTGTTATGAATAGGTCCTCTGAACTGTGGGTCAAATTTCCTTGGTTCACCTGCATTTAAAATAAAACAGTATAAAAACATGCCCTTATTTAAAATAAAATCTGTCCAGAGAGGGGTGTTAACTTTGATTAAATAGGAATATATGCAAGATGCTTTGAAGAGCATCTTGCATATATTCCTATTTAATCAGTTTTGTTAAAATAATTTCATACAGGCAATACCAGTAATTCACAAATAAAATTACCTAGGTTTTGTATATGATGTTAAAGCTTCTTTTCTTCTAACTTCAAAATATTAAAGGCCTCACATTTACCACATGATTATTTGCCTTTAATGTACATCCTATGACTATGCCTATGCACAGGTTCACAATATATTTGAGAGACAAGGTTTGTCTTCCAGTCACAGGCTATGTACTGTGAGTAAATGACCCTACCTCTCTTGCAGTTACAGGCTATGCACTTATGATTTTTCTCTAGAATCACAGAATGTTAAAGGGTTACAAGGGACCTTAAATATAATCTAGTCTCAATACCTCCTGCCATGGACAGGGACACCTCCTCCTAGACCAGGTTGACCTTGAACACTGCAAGGGTTGGGACATCCACAGCCTCCCTGAGCAATCTGTTCTTCATGTGGCTACCCTGGTTAGCACAGTTCCGACTGATTTACTCTACCCACAAAAAAACTGTATTAAAAACCCACCAAATACTAACCCACCAACCTGTGCTTCCAATGTGATCCTGAATAAGAGAAATTAAAGTATGATCTCACTTGGCAAAGAGTAAAAAAAAATTATGGTCAAATTAAAATTTTCAAGTTTTGAGGCACTGTATGAAGAGAAACAAGCAGTTTTCTATTCAGCAGACCAGAATTTGAATTYTTCCTTTTGAAGCTAGCTATCCAGCTTTATGGGAATTTTTCTTTACAAAGTTCAGTAATTATGAACATTTACTGAACAAAACTCTGTGCTATGAAAAATTACTTCTTCATTCAAATCTCAAAGCTACAACACAAGTTAATTCTTCAGAGTGCTTTTTTTTTTGCAGCTTTCTTAAGGATCTTCTCTTCAGAATAGCCCTGGTATTACATGGTGCTACCAGCCTAAATTTCCTCCCCTGGGCCCCAAAGAAAAATACCTATTTTGTCAATTAGAGAACAATTCAGCAACTTCTCAAAAGCAGAATTTGCTTATTAAATGCCAGACTTTGTTCTTGGTTTGTATCAGAAAAATCTTATCAAAATACACACAGACCAGTACAATAAACACAGCAGTTAATAAAATCCTATTTGCCCTTCATCTGAGGTATTCAGATCCACCTCAGCAAGCTCCTGCAACAAAAATATCTTAATACAGAAGAGACCAAAATGAATGAACCTTTTTCAACAGAAATTTCTACAAAATAAATATTTCTACTACAAAATAATTTGCCACCAGAACAAAACCATATGTAACATCACACCTACAGACAAGTTCTGGTCTTAAGGCWCACTGAAGTTGAACCTCTGCTCATTGCTCACACAGGACCTGTTGAGCATGTAAGAACAGCCACACCAGATCACACAAAAAATCCACTGAATCCACACCCTGAGTCTCCTAAGGGGCCATATCTGAGGAGGAATGCTCCACCAAGGCAAACACTGTAGTATATTTCCCCAACACTGATATTACAGAGATTTGCAACTGCATTTTTCTTAACTAAAAGTACTGACTTTGCATTTAATAGCTGTGAGTGAATTGATTTTTCATTCATTGAAAAATTGAGATTCAAGGAATCTCTATTTACCTTGATATACTTTAACAATCTGCAATGCCCTACATCACAGAGTACTACACCTTAATCAAGCATTGAAATACTACCTCCTTTTATCTGTTTTAAGCTTGCAATCAGTTTGTACTGTATAACATGGCAGCATTTTATGCTACCAAAAATATTACAAATTATTATACTCATATGTCCTGGTCTGCTCAAATGTTTCTTGTACATAACCCATTTCATAGTTTTGGTCATGTTTATATTCCTTTTCTTACCTTTTATAGTGCTGCTAGATTACTAGAAAAGCAGGGGCCAGAATGGCACAGGATATTCATCACAAATACTGGATGTGATTTATATAATTCTACAATGACTCTTCCTATCTGACTTCATTCCATTCCTAACAATTCCTTCTAACAGTCTACTTGCTTCTATGGGCAAACATTTTTACTGAGTCACCCATTAAGACTCCAAGTTCTCACTCCTGACTTTTAGTACTTAGCTCAGTTCCACTACTGGAGGAGCCTATTCTCCAAAGCTATTCAATATTTTCCTTAAGCATCTAAAAATTAGAACAATGAAGTAGAATGATCACTTTGAAACTGCAGGTGACAAGTGTTAAAGTACTTCTGGAGATAGAAGCATTTATCAAAAAGGATTTTGATAAACAACACTTCAAAGTGATTTTCGTAAAGTAGCACAAGTTATAAAGACAAACTGTATTCAGAAATCCATACAGATTGATTTCACAAACACTGTGGAGAAGAATCCTAAAGGATTACAGCATGCTACAAAGAGAATGAGTCAGTCAAGCAATGTCTGCAAAAAAAGCACCACTCTCTCAACATGTACGAGCATGACTGAAAAAGTCACCGTCCCTTGTGCCTGGGGACATGTGAGGCCTCAGGTCAATAACTATTCCTAGATCATGGCACTGGAATTTCAGAAGATACAAAAATGTGGAAGGAGTAGAGGGACTTATTAAAAAGAAGATACTAGGAGGTTTACAGAAARCAGTAAATTAATGCAGCTTCAATAATACCTGTGATTAAGCAAAGGAGCACAAAGTAAGGCTTCAATYACCATGCAAAATTGACAACGATCAGCAGTTCTGTTTCCTCAAGCTAACTTCATTTGCAGCAAGGATGGTTTAGATTAGGCATTAGGAAATCTTTCAGGACACAGTTATGTACTGGAACATACACTGGAATTTTCATCACCCTAAGTTTTTAAGAAAGGATTACACAAATACCACTTGGGAAGAGAACAGGAAAACCTAACATTCCAGAACACAGACAGCCAAATGCGTCTAATAAATAAGAGCATAAAAACAAAGCACTAAGAAAGGAAGTCTCAATTCAATTCAAATGGAGACTCTCATCTCCAACAAGCAAGAGGGAAGCTGTGAAACAGTAACAGCCACCAACAGCTGTAAAATGATTGTGGTACTGCAAACTCCTCCTAAGAACTGCTCCTCACACCAGCAGTCTGTATGCTTCTGGTGGCATGGTGTGGGCAACATGGCTCAAACTGCCTCCTCTGTCACTGAGCTCTTGGTATAAATTCATTGCAGAATATGGTAAGAAATGGTAAYAACATTCTAAGTTCAAAATACACCAGAATTCACTGTCAGAAGTAGTCTGGATCCCTGGAACACTCGTTACAGTTGATCACAACTGTGATCAGTTTCATGGAACAACAGAGAAAAAAAAGATAAATACCAATTGTTTAATCTATTTTTTCTAAYAATTCTAAATTAAATTCAAATGCCCTATTTAATTACTACTATTCTTTAAAAATTCAGAAGATTTTTTGGGGGTGAGGTGGGAATTATTTATGTTTCTAGCAGCTACACTGCTCCTGGTAAAAGCAAACCACTTCCCCAGGTATAAAAGCCCAAATGTATTTAGAAAGCAAATTCCAACCTTTAGGAGTTTGGTAGGCATAAGGAATAAAGCAGTGGTGAGGGGGAACTGACACCTTTCACTAAGATTAAAAACTGGGATTATATTCGTTCTTTGCAGATGAGGCAGAACTATTTTACAAGCAGCCTTACAATATGAAACTTGTATGTTGAAGTCAAATACCATTACAAGAAGTAACTCACAAGATATTTATGAATTTTGACTCCAAACACTATATGAAGTTAATTGTTACACTTTATCACTGTAATAGTTTTAAAAAGCTATTCTAAATTACTTACTTAAAATAAAAATCAACTATATAAGCATGTAAAATTTACCTTTGATTTGCAATTTAAATAAACCAACAAATGACATGCAGGAAAAAATTAGAATATTGCTAATAATTGAAGAATTTACAGAAAACCAGCTGAGTCTGGATCCAAGCCCGTTTAAGTCAATTGAAACAACACAGTTGAAATACATGAGATTTACATCAGGTGTTTTGAATTGTTCTAAGAAAGCAGCAAATTACCATGTTTTCCATAGTAGTTTTCTTCATCTCTATCCATRTGTACTGTACCTGGATCAGTTGAGCAAGCTGTCTGTGTGAGATACTGACTGTGTACTTCTGTGTTGCTCGCTAGCACACTTTCCCCAGCAAGCAGAGCTACACAAAAATACTATTTAAATAGATTTAAAAATAAAGCTGATTGTCAGGGACGTCTCCAACTGGAACAGAAATTCACAAAGTAGGCAGGCCTTTCTGTGAATAGAAAGTTATCACTCAGTGCCTTGTCCACCTACCCAAGCCAGTCTGTACAAWGAGGAATTACTCTTATCACCTTGTATTAACCTACACTGTACATGCAGAAAGGGAAATGGCTGCACCTGAATACCATTTGTGAAATAAACATATGGAAGTCAATACAACCAAAGAAATTCCTGATTATTTGCTAACTGAAAATAAGGTATAACACTGTTGGCTACGTTTCTGTAGCCTGTGGTACTGTGACAGTAAATAGTCTTTACATGCAACATCTTTCCTCCTCTATACATATGACTAGCACCCCAAAGTTCAAGACATGTAAGTCTAAAATGTGAACTGTCTGCTGAATACCAAATTTCCAATCTGGTCATGTGGAAATCTCTGTGTACTGGCAGTCTTAATTTACTAAATTATTTTCTTACAAGAATGCACTTTTTGTATTTCTGCACAGCACRAAGGTGCAGAACAGAAGAGGCAGCGCTAGAAGGTCTCAGCATTGTTACACTGATACTGTAATGTTTTTATAGTGAAACTAAGTACAGGGCATTCTACTGAATATGTGAATCTGAAAGCCTGAGGCTTCCATTCTCTGTGGAATACAATTAAAAACCACCAATTGTAGAATTCTGCAATGAAAATGTGTACACTTGCATACACACTCCTACGATAATGTACAAGACAGAGCTGAACTACATGCTGCAAAAACAAAGACATTTTAAAGTCAGCCCTGTCACTGCATAGTACGCAATGACAAAGAAGAATAATCTCATTTAACYAATAATGCCTGTGATATGAAGTCAAAGCCCATTTTGTTATTACAGAACTTAGCAGTAATGTTCTAATGTTTACCGAATTAGATATTTAATATAACCAGTATCAGGCAACCAAGGTAAAAGTAACATGTTGAAGACATAGACTGATCTGCAAAATATTAACTCTACCCTCTTACTTATCTACCTCCCAAGACCTCTTGTCATTCTTACGCAGATAGGAAAAAAAAAGAAATGCAGTGAGGCCAAATGACTGATCTTACTGTGCTCCCACTCAAGTGTGCACCTCTGTGAAAGGCTGCTTCACTAAATCTCAATATAGTAAAGGAACAGAAGGCACTGAACAGACAGTGCTAAGCAAAAATGCACACTAACTAACATGCATTTGGTCAGTAATACATTATTCAACTCCAATAAAATGCTATTTCTCGTTTGATAACTATTAATTTCGTCAGGTTTCTTACCTGGTCTTTCGTCAATAATTACATGTGCCAGTGACTAAAATAGTTACAGCTTTTTAAGAGAACAGTGTTTATTTAGCAAGCCGTGGGACCTGCATGTGTAGGTGCTGCTCCCCTCTACTGGAGCACATCAGTCAGTTCAAGTAATTCAAAGTATCGGTAGAAAAGGTCTCAGCAACAATAAGGCCTCCATGTACCCAAGCTGCTAACTGAATGCTCAAAGATCCAAGAGCACATGACAACAAATTAGGGTGCCAACAAATGCACGGGGTGTAGTAGGATTGACAGAGGTTCATGCCAGTTATGTTTCTGTAAGAAAATCACATTAAGATTTTGATGCTGTCCATCTGTTCTCAGTGAGATTATAAAAAAATCCCAACACAAGTTCTTGCACAACTGATCTGTCCCTTTCAGAAGCAGAAACTTCTTGAACATATATAAAAGCCTAAACTTCYCAAGGTTTACTGTCTTAATTTTGCAAAGAATCCAAATAAATGTTTGAAATGCACTGCTGCTTAGTAGTAGTCTGATTTTATTTAGAAGATTTTTTAGGCAAACTTAAGGTACATTTTAARCCACATACAATATTCCTTATGCAGACACAGCCTAGTAATCCTAGTAATGTAAAATAATGAATTATTACTGTAGACACACATGTTGAAGCAGTCTATTAAGTCAAAAGGTTGACATTAATATAAAAACAATTCTTTCCATAAGTCTTGTACCTAGTTTACCAGTATACTGGGGTCTTTTTCCTCTTTGAAAGATTCAGGTATAACTTATTTCTTTTAAGATTATGTGTTGCATAYAGATAAAACCTTATAAAATAAGGGCCTTGTCTGTCACTCTCTAACCCCAAATGCTTTTTTGCATTTGCAAAAGGTTGCAATGATATGTAATGTCATACCATTACATATCATTGCAACCTTTTCTGGTTATTATTATGCAGTAAAATGCTGCATGCAGATACCATATCAAGACCTTTTCTATAAATCATTAAAACAGCACTTTCATAATCTCAGAGGGAGGGTGTTATCTTCAGCATCTACCATTAATTATCACAACACAGCACTGTTGCTACTGGGAAAAAAAGTGCAACTATACACATCTTCTTAAATACAAAAATGCCAGGTGGATGAAACAAGAACTGGATTATTTTGGACTTTGTGTACACCATCTATCTCCACTATTTTATTTGTACAAATGCATTCAGTGACTTTGGAAGCAAGAGAACAGTCAGACTCACAACCTTATGAATAATCTAGTGTCTAATTCACAAAAGCCACGTTGAAACTGCAGTAATCAGAGCCTTGACCGCAATGCACAATTTTGAAGATCTGTCTTTCTCTGCACACCAGGCCTTTTCTAATGGCTGTGTATTAAACCAAGAATGGCCAATGGTTGCCTGTATTTGTTTAATGAGCTCACTTTTTTTTGGAAAGCTAGACATCAAAAATACTAATGTTGGTACAACAGCCAATATAAAAGGAACATAGCTATCACATCTCAAGTTGTTCCATAATTCCAAAATTTTTCAGYCAGTATTACTTGCACAATTCTCAGAATACCAAGATAAGGTTCTATCCTTTCTCTCCCCTCCTTCCTGCATGGCCTTTTTAAACATCTAAAAATGCAGCTTGTGTCTTGAAGACAATAAATCAAGCATCCAAATTTTAAAGACAATTACCTCTGTTTCATCTCCCCTTATGGTTCTTCATGTCTCAAGAGACTRTGCCTGGTGTGCACTACCCTGTTCCTGATGTAGAAGACATGTACAACACTTCCACTTCAGCAGGAAGTGCCTGCTGAGCACATTCAGAAACTGGCAAGTTCACTTTTATAATTAGGATCCCACTTCTAAGAGGAACTGTATTCCTGCAGGTAAACATAGAAATCTGAACGTAACCTTTACACCATTACAGAATGTACTGAGTTGGAAGGGACCCTCAAGGATCATCAACTGCAACACCCAGCCCTGCATAGCACCATCCCCAAGAGTCATATCACATGTCCAAGAGTACTGTCTAAATGTTTCTTGAACTCTGTCAGGCTTGGTGCTGTGACCACTTCCTTGGGGAGCCTGTTCAGTCCCCAACCAGCCTCTGGGAAGAGCCTTTTCCTAATACCCCTCCTGAACCTCCCCTGACACAACATCAGGCCATTCCCTCAGGTCTTGTAACTGGCACCAGAGAGAAGAGATCAGCATCTGCCCCTCCTCTTCCCCTCCGGAGGAAGTTGTAGACTACAATGAAATCTCCCTTCAGTCTCCCCTTCTCCAGGCTGAACAGACCAAGTGAGCCCCATGGCCCTTCATCCAGCTTCCCCTCAAGGCCCTTTACCATCTCTGATGCCTTTCTTTGGATGCTCTCTAAGAGCTTAGTATCTTTCTCATATTGTGGTGACCAAAACACAATACTCCAGGAGAGGCTGACCCAGCACAGAGCAGAGTGGTACAATCTCTTCCCTTGCCCAGCTGGTGATGCTGGGCCTGATGTGCCCCAGGCACAGCTGGCCCCCTGGTTCCAGGGCACTGCTGACTCACACTTCAACTTTCTGAAAAACCAGGATCCCAGGACACTTTCCACAGCACTGCTTTCCAGCATCTCATTCCCCAGTCTGTCCATGCATCCAGGGCTGCCCATTCCAGGTGCAGAATCTGGCACTTGTCCTAGTCAAACTTCACATGGTTGGTGATTTCCCCGTCCTCTAGATTGTCTTCTGGTTTTTCATTCAACAACAACAAAACCCCTACCACTACTATTACAAAATTAAATTAGTTTGATACTAAAATCAAATGGAAGGTGTAAAATAAATAAAACAACCTTTAGCTCTAGAAAAAGTTATGATTATTGTTAAGGGGAAAGCAGACTATTAATAACTTTTTACAATTCATTTTTGGGACTAACAAAATTTTTATCACTAAATCTTGAGCACAAGTTTCAAATTCCACAAAAAATTTACATYKTGTGGACTTTGACGTTTGATAATTACTGTAATTTTCTGTAAGATGGACTCTTGGTCCTACATGATTAATTACTCCAAAATGTAGACAATTCATAGATTTGTCACAATTTTCCATTAAGAACTAAAAACAAATAATCATTTTAAATTGTCTTCTATTTCCTATTAATTTTTATACTAACAAGTATCCACTAGAAAACAACTATTACAACCTATTTAGAAGCTTCCATTTACAACTTATGTAGTGAGTTTAGAATTTCTTTTATATTCTGCAAATACACTACTTGAAGTGGCATAACAAATTATGTCTTTCCTTCTACTGAAGTAGAAGCATTTGAATAAGAACCTTGTAGCATAGGTCAGTTCAAAGCCAGAGAAATTACAAGAGAGTTTTCTGTAAAAGAAGTATACCCATAAAGTTCTGCTTTTAAAAATATTAAGAAATTACAATTTTTTTTAATTGTAAGCCAGACATTCTGATTCACTCAAAACAAACTACTGTCTCTCACCCTTTGTTTTTCAACAATATACAAATATCCATCCCACAGTCCTGTATTCTGAGGGAAAAGGGGACACAAATCTATGAAGAATAGTCTTAAAAAACAGCACAAAGTCTCTGGAGAAAGTGTCTGTAGTAATTAAATGCGCAGCTTTCAGAAACTCTTAGCCCTACAGTCTGTGAGAATCTGGCATGGGATCGGCATTCAGCTATGATGGCTGATTACTAGAGAAGACAGAAAACCATCCAGAATCTCCTATCTCTGCATAGCGTGGAGAATTAGTACAATTTTAATCAGTTGCTTTAACAAGTCCTCGGATGTCATTACTGTATGACAAGCAGTTGCAATACGTTTTCTGTGGGTGTCATCACCATTCTCCTGGCATTCCATATCTGAAATAAAACCATTATTTTGCTTAGAGAGATTGAAAAACTGGAAGCAGAGCAAGACCTTTTCTTCCCTAGTCCAGGCCTACACCTCAGGCACGCCGTTTTGGTGCACACCTGAGTGAGAGAAGCGCTAATGCCAAGCCCTGTGAACTCTCCGCTCTGCGCCGCACGGGACGTCCCCCGTCAGCCGCCTCCGGGGAGGCTCCGGAGCAGCGCCGAGGAGGCCTCAGCCAGACACGTCCCGTTCGGGCAGCCGCGGCTCGGCCGTGCCCCCGCCAGGCACAGTCCGGGCCTCTCTCGCTCTCCTGCCCGAGGCCGGCTCGGCCCTGCCCGCAGCCCCGTCCCGGCGCCAGCCCTGCCTGCTCGGAGCCGCAGCCCTGCTCGCTCGGAGCCGCGGGCCTGGCGCAGCGCCGCCCCTCAGGCGCTGCCTGCCGGCCCAGCGCCGCCGCTCGAGGCCCAGCTCCCAAGGCCAACTTCGATCTTGCTGCAGGATGGCTACACAGAGTGTGAGTCATTAATTTTAATACAGAACAACRTAACAGAACCTCACGGGTATTTAACATTAGTAAAATATTTTCTCTCAAAAGAATACCCTSCACAACAGCTGAAGGGTTGTTTCACCCGAACATAGCTGAATACCAGTAGGTCGTGTCTGCAGAGCAATRTCTGGTAAATTACGCTACAAAAGCTGGACAATTTAACATATGAAATATTGATAGTTCAAGGCATTTCCAAAGCTAGAAAATGTCTTATTTTGCCTTTGCAAAGTGCAGCTTGAACCAAGCATTACAGTTTCACTGAAAGTCCCATTGCTCAAATGCTTGACCAATTGTAGCACTTGGTTACTAGTATTCAGTATATTAGAATACAAAAATAAAACCATTCAGATGGGGATTTGGTGAGTCATGACTATTGCTGCTTTAACAGAGGTTGAAGTTTATGTTTATTTAGCATTGTACGTAAGATGCTGCATTATTATGAATGCCTATCTTTCTGTACAGTCTCTGTACAGCATACTGTCTGGTATAATGAACAAAGCATGAGCTTTCCCTGGTTGTTTCTGAACCATTAGATACGCAGTGACAAGTAAGAGTTTGTAAGGCTATGTTAATTAGATCCAGTATTTTAACAGGCAGGCACATTTTCATTTATTTTGTCTTCATTTCTGAGACTTCTGCCACTTAATGTAGGATGTGCTCTGTGCTCTGTGGTCTTAGCTGTGTTAACAATGGCTCTGTGTCTGGAACAGTGAATATATTCTCAAAATTATAATACAGGCAGATATAATTTAAGAATTTATTTGAGCAAATACAGTTGCTTAAAATGGGTCAAAAGTCACCCTTTATTCCAAATTTTTTCACTTATTAAAATAAAAACAGACTTCCACTGTTCTGTCTTCATAAAAGAAAATACTCTGGAATCAGAAGCTTGTCTTTACAYAAAGCCAAATCTGTTCTTAGACAAAAGAAGAGGACTATGACTGCTGGTGCTTTCTGTTTCTATAGGCTTCTAAAGGAACAACATATTATGCAAAGTTGGTCTGCATGCTTTGAGCCAGATTTGATTCTAGGACTGTTAGCAAATAAATAATCCAATATTAGTTACAGGATTTTATTCCTCAAAGGAACTTGTAGGCATTTCCAACATACACAATTAATGAGAGATTGTTACACACTAATGCAGAAAACAAGGTCTCCATACATTTCCTTATAAGGTGTTACAACAAAGAAATTATGATTTGAATGGTGATCTGAAAACTGAATCATTTTGGATGTAAAAGGACTAAGTCTGGAAATTTTCACATTAGCTAGATATCTGTAAAAACTAAACACAGTAACTCCTAAACCTGTACACAAACTRACTTGCAATGCCACTATACCAAGCACTGTGCATTATGAGAAAAGTCTTTCTAGGAAACAACCTGYTTCTGCTGAAACAGGTGTCAAGTTAATGTCTAAAGCACAGAACTGGCTCAGCTTCCCCCTCCATTTCAACAAAAAAATACACTATATGTTCATTTTATAAGACTAGGTTTATTATAACTAGTTTGAAGATTTTTCTAGTTTTTGATGGGTAACCTAACCCTAATTTGGAACTTGTCTTCTCTTGCTATTGGTGTATCAATTTAGAACAAAAGAACTGAAAAGTATAATCCTAGATCTAAATCTACAGATGCAGTGGCATAAATAAGAGTCCTGAGTGACCCTCTAGACTGAAATTATTATAGAACTAAAACCCATATATATGAATCATTAGATGTTTATCAGCTATACGTGGAATTAAGGAAAATGTGATCATGAAAGATAAAATCTTCTGGGAACGTTTCTATAATGCTTCTTGTTGTTCAAAAGAAAGGGTACTCAGTGATAACCCAGCCCAAAATCTGCTTCATTATAGCAATGGGCCATGGGCCTTCTTAGCATCTTACCATTCTTAGCATCAAGTGTTCAGGAGCCAAAAGCTAGGCATTTGGTTAAATACAGATGCTGGATTAGACCCTCACTGTTTTCTGAGGGGAAGGAGATACTCTTACAGGCTTTGCAGCAGCTCCAGAATACAACACACTCGTTATACAGAAACGACATGAAAAGTATATTCCAGCTGCTGGAGGGAGAGGGAGGAAGGACAGAATAGCAGGCCACCGGGGATATGAACATTTAACGTGAATGTTTAACACGTGAATATTTAACGGACTGACAAGTAACTTGTTTAGAAGAAACATCTCAAAAACAAATCAAAACGAGAGGCAAAATATGATTTGGGGGATTTGGGGAGATTCTCAGAATACGTATTAATCTTAGCAACACTGAGAAAGCTTTTAAGAAAGTTGTGAAAAACTATAAGATGGAAGCCATCTGCATAAGAATTTGGTTTACTCTGATGAAAGATCAGAAAATGCCTTCCTCGTCTCAGAAATAGAACAAGTCTCACCTTCTTACAAAAAGTCACCAAACCCAAACATTTTACAGTCCTAGACTCAGCTTTATGCACTACAGATTTTTTAACATTTTGAGAATCACAGTAAGCCATCAAATAATAATTTATACAAGAACTTGCTGACTGGAAGTTCTGGTACTATTTTCTCAGCWAAAAATGCYTAATACTAGGCCGAGTGCTAAAAGTTAATCTCTGGTTTAATCTCCAGATCATTCCTAGAAATTGTTGTCTTATATTTAATAAATATTAATAATTATGTAAATTATAACTGGAAATTAGTTTCTGCTCTTACATGTGACAAGGTTGTAATATCCTGTGAAAACTGTGAAATCCTAGGAACTGGAAGCAAAGTAAATTTTGAAAACTGAGCCTTGAGCATTAGAGTTTCATTGCTGAATCAACTCCAGTGCTTTTTTCTTAGGGTTATCTGGCACTGAAAAATATAGTCAAGAAATATTATATTACTAATAAACAACGAATACATTGTTATTATTGCTGTTATATGTCCTGAGTAAAACTGCATTTTGTGAAGTGGTACACATTAACACCCAAGTTACTGACACTTTTCTCTGCAATGTATTAAGCCAGTTGCTAGTACACAGATACCAAAGAGGTGGACTGAAAGCACATAAGCTTAACATTCAGCTATGAAGGTGCTAACATGCTTTGCTACATGGAATTTATAGCAGTAAGGTTTCTGTGGCTAGTAACTCTGCTACTGGTGCCATGAAGAGTTCTACTCTGTCTTTCCCAATGGTATTCCAAGCAAATGCCCTCAGGACACATGTACTTGGAGCCAGTGCAGGTCACAGCACTCTTTTTATGGCCTTCAGATACTGTGCTTAAAGTACGACTGAGCCTACAGAAGGCATTACCATAGGACACCTAATCTCATTCCTTGAGACCTTGAGGGAATTGCACATCAACAGAAATGTTATGGTGTGCAGTCCACACCAAATTTGCCTTCTCCAGTGAGCCACCACACCATATTCATTCATTCATTCATTCATTCATTCATTCATTCATTCTGATGAACCTCTGGTTGATGCAAACAAAAGGTATTGCAAAATTGAAGTGTCAGTGTGTAGAGGGAAAATTTCACAGTGAATGCTTGTACCCTATTTTTTTCCTGTGTTCTGTTAATCCACTCATCTCTCTAAAGAACGCATTGCCTATTAAAACRAAATCAGCTCTTCATGTCCCCTAAAACATTTTGCCAGTCGAGAGCCAATCTGTTTGGAAGCCTATCAAAGGAAATAACTGTGAAGAGTGAAATCAACAYTTCAACAATATTGTAAATTATGTAAGGTAACTGGAAACTAAAGTGAAAAAGAGAGATGCTTTGTAGAAACCCTGTGTTGACAGATTAATAAAAAGAAACGTCAAAAAAAKGACTGTTTATGTTACAAAAAGAAAAATACTCATTTTGATATACATTCCTTTCCTGGGTATAATTCAGCATTATGAATTTGAAAGTTTAGATTCTAAATCGTGCAAATCTTTTTTAACTTGCTCAATTAAAAAGRCAGGTATCTTTGTGGGTTTCACAGGAAAGGGCCAGGTTAAGTCTTTCCTGTAAGCTGAATGAGACTTGAACTAGTCTGAAATAATGGTTCAGAAACTTCATCTTTCTCTACTGCTTCTAAATTGCATCTTCTCAGTTGTTTTTTTATAAGACAGATGGAGTTCTTAAAGAGAAACCTAAATCTGTGTGACAATTACTACCGAAATTACAAGAAAAGCTGCAAACATATGCACCAAAAATAGCAAGAAATCTTCAATTTCTCTCATGTTTTAAGCAAAGGACCTTATGCTAGAGAAACCGATGCCAAAGACAAGTATGAGAAGTTTTTTGACTCCCCTCTTACTATTTTCTGGAAGGTTTTCTCTACTCTAGTAACCCATTTTGGGCTCCCCTGAGGTGAAAAGACATCGATAAACTGAACTAGGGGCATAAAAAAACATGTGAATAAGTAGACTTAAGGGATCCTGTCACAAGCAGATCACACAGACAGTAATTTAAAAGGTGAGATCAATAAACCAAGAGGAAAACAGGACTGGTTCACAGATACACTTGCCAATCTCAGAGTACTGATTTTATGTTAAGAGCTCTCAGGAAAAACAAAACAAACAAATAAACAAAACCCCAAACAAACAAAAAAAAAACCTAAAATCCACCAATCAAAAAACCAAAAAAACCCCAACAAAATAAATAAAAACCAACCAACTGAAAAACCACAATCCACAAAAACACACCCACACAACCCCCCCCAACTTATTCAGGACTTTGCTTGGCCTCTTAGCCAGAGCATCCCTCATACAGAAACCACTCCGCTGAGATTTTTKACAGCAGTAGAGCTCTTCTGAATGTTTGCCTATTCAGATTCCCCAGTCACCTAAACAAGACTTATGTTATTGCTAAGACAATATGTGGTCTGTGCAATAGCAGTGTTTCTTTTTTTATTGATGGCAGGATTGTGAGAGTTTTTGTTTGGTGCTGGTTTTTTGTTTGGTTGGGTATTAAAATAGGACTGATCAAATGCTTTAGAATGCTAATGTTWTAGGCTTCCCAGACTTCTTTCCCTGTCAATGCAGCAATAGCAATATTTGTTCTTCAACTTAAAAGACACAATACCACATATCCATCTAAACTGTGATTAATGGGGCTTGATTAATGATTAAGTGGAATTAAAAAAAATCTTCTGGAGGGAAAAAGAGGAAGAAATGAAAAAAGATAGAGAGGAAAACAAGTGGAAAAGGAAACAATCAGGTGAGCAAGGGAAACAGAAACAAGATGCAGAAGGGTAAATTGAAGAACAAACTGTAGCGTAGGTGTWGGAGAGTTTGTAAGACTGATCAGGTATTCAAGAACAGCAGCAAATTATCCGTATGTCCTTCACTAAAGACAAGTCCAACACAAGTTGTATTTAGTAGGCAATAGAAAGGCATTAAGTTAAAACTGGACCTCAGTTATCCTGACAGCTGCAAACTGGAATCAAAYTATTCAAAAAATCAATTTCTGAATCAAAATTTCAAATCTAAAGCACAGCAATTTTGTAATTGAAAGACGTTTTCAAGATACACTTCATATTATGACTTACAAAGAATTGTTTCTTGATTCTTAACCATCAGCAATAATTTCTTTTAATGCACCTAAACATTTTCTAACTAGCAGTACACTCCCATCCATTGAATCCATTTAAGTCAAACTATAACTGCAGTAAAGTGTGCATAAATGAGAATTTGATAGTCACAATATGTTACTACTTGATTTTGACTTCTGGATAATACACTAATGAAATTATTCCTGAATGCTTACAACAGAGACAGAACCCTAAAGATAATGAGCATGTACTGGTTAAATGCAGAATGAAATAGCAGTACATACATATCCTGAATGCTTTAGGAAATGCGATAAGGAACTTGACTGAAGAAAAATTACCTGAAACACAACCATGTATTTTATTATTTGTCTATTATTAATAGACAAAATGAAGGCTAACAAATGGTTTTCTTCTTAGAGTAACTTTTGTGGGAGATCTAACCAAAGCTTCTATAAAACCTGAAAGGATTAATACAGATTAAATGGGACAAGTGGGAACACTAGGACACAAAAGACTGACTTTCTAGTCTCACATGCCAGAAGGCTGTTCCAAATTACTATTCTATTCTAAGGATGGAAGCCAACGCTTTTCAATCCCAGGCTTTTTTAGATATACCAATACTTATCCTCAGTCTCTCTTCCTGCTTCATTACAGGTTAGGAAAAAGAGTAAAAAATTGCTTGAGTTGTGTGGAGTAYTCCCATTCTAAGGAGGCTGGAATTTGATCTTACCCTTCTTGTGTTAACTCCTCCCTTGACCCAAACCCTCAACTCCACCCCTGTAATTACCCTATAAAAAGTCCACCACCCTGCCTTTGCCTGGTCTTTGCTCTTCATTCCCCTCCTCGTCCCTGGGGGTAATGAATGGATTCCTGAGCTGAACAGAACACGGACCCATCTCCTTTGCTCCCGTGCCGGCACCGGCAGCTGCGCCCTCCCTGGACATGACCAGCTCTGTTGCAATGCACTGCAGCAGAGTTGTGGATTACTGTCCTAAAAATCTGAAAATAGGAAAATTCAATCAGCTTACCAGTGACTCTACAGTCTTGCAAAACACTTAACTATGTGTTTGCTTATTTTATGCCAAGACATGGTCCCCCTTTCCCTCACTGTAATTTGGATACCTACCCTGCTAAGCCCTACTTTGTTATGCAACTTGTACTGGAACACTGAAGCAACTTATGTGTGCCTTCACAGAAGATACAAAAGCCATCATTCAGACTTAAGGAGAAAAAAAAAAAAAAAAAGATGACAGTGGGTTGGGCCCCCCACTCTTTAAATACTTCCCACCCACTAGAGAATTCAAGCAAGAAACTGTCCCACAGTGCACATTCCATCCTACTGGTATTCCCRGAACAGAAGTGTTTCAATTGTTTGCCACACTGCCTCACCAGGAATAAATACATCAAGCCAACTAGAGCTTCCATTAAGACCTATTATTTCTGGGATACTCTGACATTTTGTCACAGTCTCAATACAATTACATTTACAATTGTTTTGAGTGCTGCTGGGAAATGGTCTTGAAGCATGAACAACTTCTCGCACATTCTGCAACTCTCCCATCCTGAGCAACACACAAGTCATTAAAGCCTAACAAACAAGATGCTTCCTTTACCAAATAAACATTTCCTCATCTTTGTCTAATGTGATAGTACATAGCAACATTCTTCTAGTGTGCTTGTTTGTTTACCATCTCCGTTTACAGATTCACTTCATTTGGGGTTACTTTCACTTTGTTAAGAAACTTTTACTGATTTCCTATTCTGCTTATGAGTATCCCAAACCACTCATTCACTGCCTACAGACTTTCGATTCCCTCTGTTGAAAGAAAAACCTTTCATTATGAAAGGATTAGAAGAAAACACCAAGTTTCCAGTAGCTGARCTCTCTTTATTATCTTCTCTACAATTCGAAAATAAGCTTCCAGACAGTTGCCAAGATGGTTGTTTTCCCCCAGACTGGAAACCAAAATGGTGGCTAACCTCAAGCTTATGGACTGGTGTTGCATGGCTCTTGCCACAACACTTAGTCTATTTGTGAGGAGTCTATCACCATATATTAGCAAGGATCTGCTCTGCACCAACTGCATAACTAGAAATACAGTATAATGTAACATTATGTTACTTGCTTTCCAAATGAAATTATGTATTCCTAGTTACAATAATTCTGTTGGCAATATATACGTACATATTATATACATATTTATTTAAATACAGACACACATATATRTATGTATGAAAGGAACTTGATTATCTCACAAATCCTACACAAACCTTTATTTATGGGGTAAATATTATAGGAGTTCAAGAGTATTGGTCACAGGACACATCATTTCCCTGTTAACAGCAGTTGCCTAGATGCTAGCACAGATATTGCATTGTACTGAAAGCAACAAAAAGGCGTATTCACAGATACAGCTTATTGCCTTTTGTCTGACAGAATAAAGCACTAGCACAGAAATTATTTATCATTCTGCCAGAGGGGAATTCTAAAAATAAATACTGTCTTTTGCTACACTTAGCTAGTTTTTAGCAACCTGATTATATCCAAGAAATTATAACTCTTATACAAAAATATCAATGATGAAAAAAACAGTTAATGTAATAGCCACTATAAATAATCTTATATAAAAATACCAGAGGTATTATTTCACATATTCATTTATGTCAAAGTATACTGATTATAAAGGACTCTAATTCAGCTACAAAATTTCACAACACATCAGCTTGTACAATGTAGATGATCTGCATGCAATAAATACTTACTTTCTTCTATACAGAATCAGCTGTGCAGAAGAGATAATTATGTAGTATCCCAGCCCACTCATATTAGAGCTCCTCTTTCTGGTGAAAGGTACTCCTGAAGTACAAATGGGTTCCCACCCTTATCACATAGGAAGTACAGATTAAATCATGTATTTTAACAGATATCTACTGGTTAGAAGTAGGTACAAGCATGAGACTTCCTGCTGGAGAAGTAGCCCACCAAACATCTGGGAAGCTTAATCAGTGGTCCTCTTTAGGGAGTGAATTGCTTTAGGCAAAACTTCTTGGCAGATGTCAGAGGTCAATTAAAGGCACCGTCCCAGGTTTTAGTAAAACAGATTGACTTCAAAGTGACTGCTCAACAGAGTACCTTCGAGGAGTATGGCCATTTGCTGCAGCTCTCTTCAGCACAATCTAGGAGGGAAAGGACGATTTCAACTATGTGGAATGAGGCTGGAAAAATGCAAATATCCCTTAGTTAGAAGGAACAGTCAGATGTATCCCATCTCTGCCCATGAAAAGTTGCCCATAATTTGTTTGGGCATGTGGACAGCACTGAATTTCTGTATCAGCAGTAGACTGTGGGATTATCCCACAAGTGAGAGAGATTCCCTCCTGGCTACTTTTATTTCTGGGTGCTTATAGCATCCCAGCTGCTGCAAAGTGCCACAGCAGATTAATGTGATAAGAAAGAACTCTTGATGTTTCATATGGATTGCAGCTCTGTTATTCAGAGAGTGGCAGGTATAAAGCTATTTATTCCACAGACTGGAATTCCGGTATCATAAAGGCTGGATATCAACAAATTTAGACTGAACAATATGAAAAGGGGGAAAAAAATGGAAAAAAAAAAAAAAAAAAAAGGCAGAAATATTCCCATAAAGTGTAAGTTTGTCCAAAATTTTGGGGTCTTTTGTCCAAAATTATATTCAGTCACTGTTAGGATCAGTTGCCTAGGAATACTTAGATATCTAAGACATCCACTTAACTCTAACAGCTCCCAGGCATTTATTTCCTATCATCCTAGCAAAAATAAAACACAGGTTTATTATAAACTTATTTTTTTCCCCATAGTTACTTATTAGACTTGTCACCACTTTCCCATCCCATCTTCATGGACTTTGAGTCCTGTGTATCACACCACCTCCCCAGTAAGTACTCACAGGAAATAAAATTGGAAAGAACTTTGAAAGGTTATTCTGTTAGTCTTCATCCAGGATTTCTTGGGTACTTCTTCACTGTTTCCTCAACCTCTGATGACTGAAACACCTTCTCTGAAGTCCCAAATGAACCAGTACAAGTTCCACATAAGGAAATCTAAATGTACAGGTTCACTTATATATTGCACAGCCATCACATTTTCCTTAGCCTTCACTGTAACTAAGTAAGGTTGTTAACAAATTTGGGTATTTATCTTCCCTGTATTCAACAAATCAGAGTGTTACTCCATAAAACACACCTCTGTGAGGTTAGGAACAAGGAAAGAGGAAAGCTCTTATGTTTACRTGCTTTAATAGAATAGTCCTAAATTAATGTAATTTACACTATCCTGCTAGATGCTTCTGTATTATTTTATTAGATTATTAGACAGTAATGACACACTAAATCCTTGACATAATACCCAGATGCTAAGGAATCCCATTAGCAGACTTTGTAAATGTGACTGCCTCTGAGCCAGATACTAGCAACAGGAAACACAAATAAACAAAGTTAAGCAATTGTAAATGTGACATGCCTTTACACTTCAGGAGTGAATACAAACAGTTTTTCTCATATCCAAGTGGAGATCAGTTACTGAATATACTAAATCACCTGCACATTTCTGTGTGATTAATTGTAACAGCATTTTTTCTCTGACCAGATTATTATGGCAAATTTATTTTATTATTGCTTATTACATAACAGTAACAGCTAATTAGCCTGTGCAGAATGAGATATTTATGGCTCTAATATAAGGACACAGTGTAGAGAAATACAGGCCTGGTAGAACAGGAGAGACTTTGAGAAGCAGAGATGCAAGACTGGATGATAATATACTATACAGGCTTGGGATGGTAGTAGAGAGAATTTCCCCTCAACTACGTATTAGTATCCTGCTTGTTAAGAGATATAACCAAGTTTAATTAGTCAACAAGAAGCTTATTAAATTCTTTGTAGATAATATTCTGTGACAGTTATATATAACCCACTCAATAGTGTATAACTATGCATTACAGTTCCTTTAATCTCCTTTCTTATAGATGTTCTGAKTGTGTCCTCCTTGTCCATGGCTGACCCAACCTCACTACCAAGAATGGCTCGGCTTAAGTCAATAAGCTAAAAGATGTACAACACTCAAGTGCTAAAGGATAATAAATGTTATCCTGGATGCTTTCAGATACTCTAGAATCTTAATTGGACTGGAAAATGCAGTAATTAATTTGGCTCAAGAAATACAAAGAAGTGCTAGACCACTAGGTGAGGAAAAATTGTATTACCTAAATCCTAACAGTTTTATTGCCTATTCACTTACTGACCAAACCCTCTCTGGTATGCAGTACTTTTCGTATTTTCATAGAACCACAAAACAGCTTGGGTTGCAAGGGACCTTAAAACTAATCCCACTCCAACCCTGTGCCATGGGCATGGGCACCTTCCACTAGACTAGGTTACTCAGAGTCCCATTCACCCTGGCCTTRGACACTTCCAGGGACGGCACTGCCACAGCTTCTCTGGGCAACCTGTTTCAGCACCTAATCACCCTTGTGATAAAAAATGTCTTCCTTATGTCCAACCAAAATCTTTCAGTTAAAAACCATTCCCCCTCGTCCTGTCAATAGAAACCTTGGGGAAACAAAAAGAAAAAAATAGGGGTTAAAAAAAAAAAAAAATCTTTCTTCATCTTTTTTACGAACCCCCTTTATACATATAAAAAAGCTGAACAATCTCAACTCTTTTGACCTTTCCTCACAGGAGAGGTGCTCCAGCCTCTAGTTATCTTTGAGGCCCTCCTATGGACCTGCTCCAAGATCCCTGTCTTGCTTGTGTTGGGAATGCTGGAGACAGGTGCAGTACCTTCAYGTGGGGTCTCACCAAAGTGGAGTAGAGGAGGGGCAGAATTATCTCCCTCAGCCTGGTGTCCCACTTCTTTTAATGCAGCCCAGGACACAACTGGCTTTCTGGGTTGCAGGTGCACATTGCCAGGCCATGGCTAATTTTTCATCCACCAGTACCCAAGTCCTTCTTCTGCAGCATTGCTCTCAAACCATTCAAATTGTGCTGATAATGGGAATCACCTGACCCAGCTGTAGGACCTTGCACTTGGCCTTGCTTGACTTCAAGCAGCTTGCAAATCCTCAAGCCTGTCACGGCTCCCCTGAGTGACATGCCTTCCTTTTAGTGTATCAGCTGAACCACTCACCTTGGTGCCATCTACAGCTGTGCTGAGGTTACACTTGACCTCATTTAGTTTGTTGAWGTACATACGAAATAGCACTGGTTTCAGTACAAACACCACTCCTTACTGGTTCCCACTTGGATACTGAGCCACTGACTGTAACTCTTGGGACAAGGATGTTGTGGAGGACATTACCACAGAACCAGACAAAAAATGAAGCATCATACTGACAGAGAAAGTTTTCATTCAAAAAGACCTGTCTGCATTAAAAAACAACAGGGAACATATTACGAAATGTTTAAAATTCTTTCTCTGTTTTTCTGCCCAGCCTCCMAAATTTATTCCACAGTAAATTGTTTTATGTAAAACTAGAATGCTGGCAAAATCAGGTATGTTTGAAGCTCTGTAATTACGTTCAGCAGATGTGCGCAAAGAGGAAATTATTTATCCTGCCTAAAACATGCACTGCAAAGCCTAGATGAAGTGGACAAAATTTATGTCAGAGAAGAAAGGTTTAAACCATCTGAATCTGCATTTCACTACTTCCAACACTTCTGAGCATATTAAAATAGTAGTAAAGTATTAAATTGAGTTTCATTTTTGATATTAACTGCCCCACTGATAAGAAATTTGAACCTCAGAAGGCAAAATTAATTACATACCACATGCACAAGGATTTATCAGCAGGAACTAGGGAAGCTTTGTCTGCAGTAGCATCACAGCCAACAGCTTCCACATTGTATGACACTGCTGTGACTAAATAGCCCACTTTCCTCAGTTTGAGGATGCCCTTCCTGAKTGATACATATGCGTAACTGGAGGAAATTAAGAATGGTAAATGCAGGACAAGTGACAAGAATGACATCTTGATAGTAAGTGTCACAGTTCCTCAAAAACTCTCCCAAGTGAAACAGAACTTCTTCAGCTTGGGAACATAAATCTTATTCTTCTTAGGAGAAACCTAACATGATCACTTCACAGCAGGAACTAGGAAATCACAATTATAAACTCAATTTTGGTTGCATCCATAACTGGCACCAAAAAATCTTAGGTAAGTAGTTCTTCCTAGAGAAGATTTAAACAYGCAGATATAAAAAAGCTAGATTCATTTGAGGTGGAAATAATAAATTGGGCCTTTTCAATGTTTCTTAAAATAGTGATAAAAGTTTTTGTTAAAGATGTCATCAYCCCTTTAGCCTTTGTGTCCATTTGTAAGGTAAAACTGAACTGCAGTTCACTGGTACAGGAAATTGTTTATGGGACAATCACTGATTCTGCAATTAATTAAAAAATAATTTCAACATTCATTTCAACAGTCACATGACAGCAGTTAATACTGAAAGTATTAATGAAAGAAAAGTACTCTCTTAAAAAATAAAGACCCCACTCGTAAACCATGCACTTGACTAATTTCTCCTAAAGAATCAGACTGGTGACACAAAATAAGAAACTTCGAAAAGAATTTGTCTTTGTCATTTATAAATGCTGTGAGGAATTCTTGAGATTCCAAGGAAAGAAGTTTAGGACATGTGTTCCTCTGGAAAATATACCTGCAGGCTAATAAATAACCAGTTGCTGGCAAAGACAACAAAGTCAACAGAATAAGTTTACAGCAACCTACTTAAAAAGGAACACCATATTCCATATGCTCAATTTGAAAATGCTGCACTTTCCGTTTTCTAAGTCCTTAACGTTATGGGATCTAACAAGGGAAAGAACCTTGCTTCCCAACACAAGAGTAGATTAATTTCTTAAGATTTCTGCAAATGTAGTAACACAATAAACATTACCACTATTAATATCCATACATGTAAATGAACTAAAAGGAAGTAAACACACTGATGAAACAGCTCAAATAGCAAAACAGCTACAAGTCTTCAGAATGCTGCCTTCCTCCCTGAAGGTGAATAAAAAGATTCACYCTTTCTCCCATTCTTAGCCATGTAACACGCTTTCAAAATGAAGTTTAAAGATTACTGTATTATGACAGTAAAACACTTGATGTCACTCATCATGGCTTTACTGGAGTGTTCTTGCTTACAAATGGCAAACGAGGAAGCCTACATAGCACTTACTGAACTCTATTTGAAAGCTGGTCTTCCCTTCCTGAATACTGTGTTCCTGCTCTTCTTTCAGAATAATACTTTCACTCTTTCTGCCATCAGTGCTGAGTATCTATGATCCTAGGCCTACAATCTCTCTGCAGTAACCTGCAAAACCATTTGAATTCGATGGGAGTGGAAAAAGGTTCTCTCAGAAGTTAAATAATTCCAGACTCACCAATTTTTACTTCACCTCAGCTTTGTGGCTTCCTTAAAGGCTTTTTTTTCTTCATTTCCCTTCTTTGAAGGAAGCCAAGCCATGGATTTTCCTTTAGTCAGATCAAGGTTCAGACCATGGCAGTGAATTAAAAACCAGATTTTTACAAGGTGTAAACATGTCACACAGCACGTCTGTGGTACGGAGGCAAAGGCTGCTTTACCAAGCCGCGTTTACCCTTTTGCGTAACTCGGCTCATTGCTGGAGGCCTTCAGGGCTCCTGGAGCAGCAGACCTGTCCTAAAGGGGGTTTGCTCATTCTGCACGTTTGTTTTGCCATGGAAATCTCGCGCACACTGGAAGAGGAAATCAGCTTTGCAGCGACACCTTCAAACAGGCTAAGCAGCTTTGCAAACCCCGTGTCCCGCATCGCAAATACATCGCCTTCCAAGGAGCGATTAAAGCAGAGCCCAAACACTCCGATGAAGTTCTGCCCCCGGTGACCTTCCCGCGGCGCCGGCCGGCAGGGCGGGCGGGAAGCTCCCGCTGCCCGCGTCCCGAACCGCAGCAGCCCACAGGTACCGCGGCTCGGCGCTCCGCCCCCGCACCCCGCCCCGGGCACCCCCCGGCCCCGAACAGCGCTTCAGGCATCCCACAGTCGAGTCGAGTCGGCCCGGCCCGGCCCGGCCCGGCCTGCGCACCTGCCGCCCGGCCCCTTCTGCCCCACAACGGGGACAAAGCGGCCGCAACGCACCTGCTCCCGCGGCGGGGGCGGCGGCGGAAGCTCCAGGTCTGCCCGCCCCCATCTCTGCGCCCACCGGCTCCTTCCCTGAACCGATCGTCCTGCTTGCTCCAGGCCGGGCCAGGTGCTCCGGCGTCCCGGGGTCTACCTCCGACACGGGGGACCCCGCGGCCACCGCGCCCCCGCATTCGCCAAGGGAAACAAACTCCGTCTGCCTCCGGCCGTCGCTGCCCGACCGGCGGCTCCGCGCTGTAAACAGGCCGGAGGGCAGTACAGGCGCCGGCCGCTCCCGCCCCAGCACCGGCGCTCGCCCCGCCGTGCCCCGCGCTCACCGTAGAGATATGCGGAGGCTTCGCCCTTCCTCGCCATCGTCTCCCGGTGCCCTCCGCGCCGGCACTGCCAGGGCACAGCCAAGGGCCCGGCGCCTCCGCCCGCGTCTCAGCGCGTTCTTTGTTGCCGTGAAGGCATGAGAGGAGGCGGCGGCGGCCGGGCAGCCTCCCGCTCCGCTCCGCCGCGGCCGCCCGCAGCACCGCCCGCACCCCACGCCCACCCTCCCGTCCCGCCGGCTCCGCGGCGACGCCTGCGCCGACCCGCGGGGGCGGTGCCGGTGCCCGGGTCGCGAGGAGGGGGGGTGCGGGCGGAGCGGCCGCGCCGAGGGCCGGCGAGGGGAGCCGGGACGGGTCGCGCGTCGCCAACTTCGCTTGGGCCCGGCGGCAACTTCGGCATCCGGCGAGAGCGGGGCCGGACCCGGCGGAACCGTACCTGGCAGGGTGGTTTCCATCCTCYCGCACCAGCCGCCGCTGGCCGTAGCCGGGTGCACTGCCCGTCCGTGCCCGTGCCCCGCACAGAGCCCGGAGGTGTTGCCGCCGGTGGAAAGCGGCCGGCCGGCGCTGAAGCCGCTCGCCGCCCGCCCGGGCCCCGCCGGGAAGCGCTTCCCTTGGCGGAGCTGTCCGTGCCGCCCGTGCTGAGCGCCGGGCCGGCCGGGCCGCCCTCGGGCAGCAGCCTCGTGCCCAGCGGCCGGCACGGGATCCCGGGGCTGGAGCAGGGCGAAGCGTTCTTACGTGCTCATCGACAGCCGTGCGTCTGTCTCCCGACGGGGGGGAGTGTGTTGGTTCTGGGATGGGGCATTTTCATGATTCAGTCAAAAAACACCCTCAGTACTGAGAAATACGCATTTCTGGTCGTATACTTTCCTTCAGTTGACATCCTCCTCTGTGCGTTTTATCTGAATGGGGCAACGGCCACTTACGAGCAAAAGGTCTGATTGCTGAGATTCTTTTACGGTTATGACAGCGCAAATCATCACTACAGCAATTATTATTAGCCGTTATACACAGATGTCATGGTGCTATTAGTCTGTTATCACTAAGTCCAACGCAGAGTATTTTGTAAGAGAAAACATTTTGAAATTACAGAAGTGCACCTGTCGGCCATTACTTGTATTTTCAGACATGAGTTTTACAGAAAAACTTATTTTCCGAGGCTTGCAAATAAAGATACCCTTTCAAAAATTGGCTTAAGACCTCACAAGCACATGGCTTATTTATTTATGAGTAAATTAATGTCCATAGGTCATGGAAGTTGTTGCTATGCTTATATGGAGATGTAAACCAAGCACCTGTGCATTAGTATGTAAGGGTATTGCCTGTTACGTACATGGTCCGTGCATCATCAGGTCTTGTAGAGGTAGCTGCCTTGGCTAGTTTCAAGAAAACTAAATCAGGCATATGTACAACCTTAACTATCCTTCCAGAGGTCTCAGTTCAGGCCAATCACTCCAATAATTACTGAATTTCAGAGTGACGTGGCTGCTGCTGCCATCCTGTTTGTGGTGCAGAGTCTTCCACAGCTCCTATGTGCAGCACTCACCCTCAGCTCCAGCACAGATCACAGGCAGCCATGTCCTCTCCTCCTCTTGGGCTGGCGGAGACAAAAGGTCACTAGTGCAGGCACACACAAGACTCTCTGGATGCCCAAGCACATGTACATTTGCCCAGACCCCTGCCCAGATCCCAGCCTCCTCACCTGCCTCAGGAGTGCCTATTTCCAGGCTGGTTCAGCTTGATGCTTGCTGCAAACATTGCACTCACACGTCCCACAGGCACTCCACACTCACAGGCTGCCATGGGTGACAGGATGGATCCCTGCCTGTCTGATGACTTGAGGTCTTCTACTCATTGGCAAGTCCAGATTGAAGTTTGCCAGGAAATGAGACGTGCACACCCACTATGGGGAAGATAATGGCACCCTTAGCATCCAGCACCACACACACACAAGCTGTGACATGTGGTCACGCTCCAGCTCCTGGTGCTGAACCCCTCACTCACCTCACTCACACCAGTCCCTCCCAGAGGAACATTTTCAGGACATGCAGTGTTCCTACCTCAGCAGCTGGTAGCTAAGACCTCCAACCGCTCCAGTAGCAGATACTGAGAGACCTCACAAACACCAAGCAGCACCAGTGGGCACTCACATTCCCAAATGTAACCTTGGCACCAAATCCACTCATGGAGGACCCTCAGTAGTTGCCACTTCATCCTTACAAAACACATACACATGGAATAGTGAGATAGGGCTCAGTCAGACAAGTGTACCTACTGCCCTTTTTAACATGACTGGTCCATTTAATGCTACATTCTTTATTTCCTCCTCTGCTCCTCCAGATGCCCTTCTCCTGCACATTTCCTTCCTATTAGTTTGAATAGCTCCATAGATCCATTTCTAACATTATGTACTCTCAGATTTGCATCTTACCAGGTGCAAAGTCCCAGTTTGCCTGGAGTTTATCAAGAGGCAGTTTGTTTCTTGTCTTTGTCACTGTTATCTATGACTGTCAAGTTTCTGTCTCCATATTTTATTTATGGCTTTCCACCTTTTCTTGTTATCTCACTTGACTTTTGATCAGATAATTGTACTGAAATAAACATTCCTCATCAGTTAGTATGAGTGTCTGATTTGTGTCTCATACCTGACTCCCTTACCATTTGTCAGCCAGGTCTCTGTCTCTTCATGTTCTTGTTTATGTCTTCCTCCATTTATGCACTGAAAAGGTTTATGACCAGATATCCTTAAAGAAGCACACATTTTCCTTCCACATAACCATATGAATTTATTTTTTTTTTTACTCTGAAGACTAATCAGAAATTTGCTGAATTGGCGGGGTCACCCATGGAATCTAAAAGRCTTGTATGTTGGGACTCTTGTTCCAGATACTCATCAAAGATTTTAAAAAGGAGAGGAATACTGAAGTGGGAAAATTTGATGCCAATTGTTATGGGGCTGAAAGAATTTCAGATAAGCTCAGGGCAAATAAAATGTGAAATTACATGGACGAGGGGTACAGAGAAATAATTATATACAAAGATGAGTTGACTTTTATATCCCACATCTTGTTATCATAGATAATATATGAAAATTTTCACTTCGCTGTTCAGAAGTAGTAACAAAAAGAGTAACAGAAAATCACACAAAAAGACCACCAAAGTTATACTCTTATCTTTTTGCAAGAACATGACCAACTTTATGATTCTGACTCTTTGACACAAAGCTAAGACATTGTAGAACGTACTCAAAGATGATTATTCAAAATGGAAAAGAAATTGCTATGGGGATATCAACATATTTTTTTATTAAATATTTGACCCAAATAGGTTGACTGACTCAAAGATGTTATGTTTGAATTTGCCTGTTTGAATGCAAGTAGTAGGGACTACAAATTAATTTAGCAGATGCCTGATTAAAAAGAAGCAACCTGAGGTGGTTCTTCATAGTGTAGAAACTAAGCTGTGGTTCCCAACATATTCAAAAAGAAACCAGTCAAGCTAATGGAAGAGACATCTATGAAGCATTGTTAAACACAAAGGTATCACCTCCAGCTCACAAAACTTACAAATTGAAAAAATTTTTGAGGGTAGAAAAAATTCTTAAAAAACGCCAAAAAACAACACAACAACAAAAAAACCCACTACATTATTGGTAAATTATCTGTTCCGGAACCATCTCCTGACCATTCTTCGTTGCACTGCTATAAACTGGATACTATGCCAAATATCTTTGGTCTGACCTTGTACAAGTCTTGTTATGCCCATGGCAAAATGAGTTCCAGCTATTCATTTTGTAAAGAGCCTCATTATTTGTCACGTAAATGCTAGATGAAAATCTCAGTTGCCACCTTCTTGTGCTCTTATTCTCAATCTCAGTATTCTTCTTCCAGAATCTCTAACCCAAGATTTCTCCTCTTCTTTACTTTTTCACTGCATGTGCCTCAATAGGGTTATAATCTCAGCTAGTGTTTCCAAACTCTACCTTATACAATTCAACAACAAGCAACAGCTATAATCATTATTGAATTCTGTCTTTATTATGCAGGCATAAATTGTCAGATGTTATAGAAACTGAACTCTTGTGATTTAAGGCAGGTTTTACTATGTGTTTYGTCATTTGCTGCACTTACTAAAAATAAGTATACATGTTTTACTATAAAATTACTGTCTACATTGTATCAATACAATTTCACATTAGGTTCTTGCACACTATTAAACGTTAGCATTGGTATGGTATTGCAGAGCCACCAATGGAGTTTTACAATATAAGTGTTYATTAAAATCCCACCCACCATACCATCAGGGTGCAACTTATGTGGTACCTCACCTTTAGTCAGCTTGAGCTGGCAGAATTGTAACTTCACTGCTCTGGGTTCTAACCTACAAGTGTTAAATTCACTTGAGAGGGTTATGTTCACTGCAACTGGACTTTTATTCATATCTGATTCTACAAGGAGAAATGTACCAAACAATATATCTTGAGGATTTTTAGGAATATGGAATTTGCAGAAATGAAATTCAGAGATCAGGCTATTAACTGACTCTACAAATTCAGATTATGACTAAGCACTGTCAAATCTTGTGCACATAATCCATTTAGCTTGCTCCTGTAAGAATGYGTCTCCCTCCATGTTTTATCATTGGATTTATTGCCCTGAATACCCTGCCAGGACACAGATGCTGAATTCTTCTCTCCAGCCTGCCACAGGAGGAGGGGAAGAAGAAGCGAGTGAGTGGCAGGGTAGTTTGGAGAGTCTCAGCATGAGCACTAAATTGGGGAATACCATTGCTAAACCATGACAATGAGCTGTAGTTTGTAATGTAATAATCTTACTGTGCTTACTTGCTTAGTTATACGTTTCAGCAATAAGCATCATGCATTCTGCTGGTTAATACATGACAGAGCATTCTAGGTTAATAAAGGAACATACTGTGCAGTATACAATTCTTATTATAGTAAAAGTTAGCAGAGGAATATTAAGAAATATGACAGTGCTAAGCATTTGAGAAAATAAAAATGAAAGACAGATGCTGTATTTTCTGCTTCAGAGAGAAATGCAAAAATGCAGGTAATTTTTATCTATTGTCACTCCTTATGTAAATAAGTTTGAATCTCAAAGTCCTTGTAGTTCAGGCTTTGACAGATAACCTTGCCAACCTTCATACTCCTCTATTTTCAAACACTTAGTAGACATCTGGGCTTTGAATTTTCTCCTCCAGATTGGTTTTTGGAGAAACTATGTTGACAACATATTGCCAAAAGAATTCTCATTCGTTTACCCAAGGAGATGTGAAGAGAGGTAGCAAGAAAACAATTTAAAGGAGAGAAAGAAGGTAAGCAAGAATATAGCTTCCTAAGGGCAAGCTGCATAGTGAGCAGCTGGTTTTAATACCTTAACACAGTTGCTCCTGTCATTTAGCAGAAATGTCCTGGAAGACCTTTGTCTTGGCTCCACACACTCTTTCCTTCCTTTTCCTGGAACAATTTCTGTTCTTTAATGTCGACAACCTTGCAGGAGATCACAGATGGTTAGCAGCTTTTTACTACAGAAGCTTGCTTCCAGGAAGTATAGACATCTGTCTTCAGAAGCAAGTAGCAAATCTCACATGCGAAGATGTTTCTAGTGTGAGGCTAACCTGGACAATAGCAAATGTTATGGTGTATTCCTGACTCAGTTTCTTCAACTGGACAGTTTCAGACAACAACCTTCTCAGTCTCTGTCTACTCGAACAGTTCAGTTCAGGTGAGGAGTGTAGTTTTGAGGGGAGTCTCCAAATTGCCCCCACTTACTGTGTGGTACTTGATTAATAGAAAGATCTCAAAGTACATGAATTGATTTCTTGATGAAATTTACTCGAAGACATGGTCTAGGAGTAGATMATTTCCAAAAGCATTCATTTTCCTTTAAATACAACCGGAATTAAGAGCATTTATAGGAACATTTTATGCAACCATCAACGCAGTTGGTAACAAATTCCGTGCGCCAGGCCCAGTCTCTCCCCAGTTCCTGGCACACCCCCTAAAGATTCGTTTATGATTCCTGGAGGCGCAAATTACAGTAAAACTGTTTACACGGGCTTTTCTGCTAACAGGTTGATGATGTAGGTGATTGGAGCTAGCCTAGGACACTCGGCCAACAGGCAGCAGAGCGGCCAAGGCTGGGGCATGGACACTGCCCGCGCTCGGCCCGGCCGGGCCGGTCACAGGCGCGGCTCCCCTCGCCGCAGCGGGCGCAGGAACGGGAGCCGGGCCGAGGCTCTCCTGGCAGGAGCAGAGCAGGGCGGGGCGGAGCGGCCGAGTGCTGGGCTTCCCCGGCCGCTCGGCTCAGGGGGCGGCCCGCGGGGCACCGCCCCGGCCGCCCGAGCACCGCCCCGCCGAAGCCGCTGCGGCTGCCGGGCACTCCCGCCGAGATGGCTGCGCTGAGGGCGACGCGGGTGAGCGGCCGGGGCGGGCGGACGCTCGGAGGACACAGGACSCGGGGAGAGGCACGGGACGGGACGGACCCGAGCGGACCGAGCCCAACCGAACCGAGGCGCTGCCGGTGCTGGCGGCCGGGGGAGGCCGAGTGGTGTGGAAGGGCCGCGGGTCGCAGAGGGCGAAAGGCGGAAGAGGCAGGGCCAGCCCGGGTTCCGCCCGCCGTGACCGTCGGGACGGCTCCGGGCACGGGGGGTGCTCCYTTGGGGAGGGCTGGTGGGGCCGGAGGCCGCCCGGTGTGCTGCTTTTCTGCCTCGCAGTATTACCCGAGTTGATTACTGGAGTAATCCTCACGGTTCGAATGGGTATTGCCATCTGATGTTCTTCAGTGGAGTTACTGCACAGCCCTGGGGTTCCTCATGTAGCAAAGGCCGCGTCGTGCCAAGTGTGTCTGGCACCTCCCATTTAACCGCGGAGTCAGAGTTCAGGGTATTTTATCCAATGCATTGCCTTTAGCATAAGTACCTGTGGTTCCTATGTTAGTTTTCTAAAAATATGTGCGAAACATAATAGTTGGTTTTCTGAAGTACAAACTTTCTACTGTATTGAACCACCAATAACCTCAGTTGAACCTCAATAACCTTTTTTTTTTTTTCAAACTAGAAAATAAAAACTATTCAAAACTCAATTAGCATTTACACATGCCTTTTTCTGGATTCCCCGTATGCAGACGCATTCATGAGTCTGAATTAGTTGAAAGGCCCTTCACAGCCTCCTGGCAGCAGTGTTGGTTTGCCCCAAATTGATGCAGCTTGGCCACAGGTCGTAAGTGTTGCTGTGAGAGTGAAGGAAGCCAGTGAGGGAAGAAGTCTCCATCTAAAGCTGGTATCTTAYGGATCAAAAGTAATGCTTTAGGCAAAGGAAGTCCATAGGGAGGAAATAGTTATTTCACATTCATCCTCCTGACATGTTACCCCAGCAACAAACTCCTCTTGATAATTCTTTTCATTTCTGCCCTGGGATAGATGAGAGAGAATCAAGGTTAGTGACCCTCAGCTTATTGGTGTCCCACCGTTTTCTGTGATGTGCTTTTTTAAAAACAGGTTCTATAGGTCTTTTGGCATCAAGGTAATAAACACATTGCATCACTTTTGTCTTGTCATACCCTTTTCCTGACAGCACATTCTTCCAGTCTTAGACTCGCTACTCTGATGATCGTATTTGTAATTGTGACAGAGTTTATACAATAGTGCTGGGAAATGCAGTMGGAGTTGCATCTGAGCATCACTAGCAGTATGTCACTGAATCTAACTGTTCCTCAGAGTCAAGCAACAGGAAAGTTGACAGGTAGACAGATGGTCATCCAAAATCTCACATGTAGCAAACCCTCATCCTTCGTCACCTGATAAGTCATGCAGTTTCCTGCTATAAATCCCATCTGTCTGTATTTGTTTGTGGGAGTATTGTTGAGTTTTTCCAGAGTARTCCTCAGTGTTACCTTGCATAATATACCACAACAGACACAAGTTAACTGGTTTTAATTTTACAGCTTCTTTCATATAGGGTATCGTATTTAGCATTAGTTTGAATCCAGTACTTTCCCAAGTGTAGGTAAAACCTTTTGGTGGCAAAGCTATACATTAGACTATSAAGGGATTCTTCTTAAAAAAAGAAAACAAAGTTACAATTATCTGACTTCTTTTTCAACCTCGTCTTTTTTTCCAGATAAAATAAGGTGTAAATAATGCTAAAGAATCAAGGCCTTTCTAGATTTTTATGGTATTGTTTTGGTTTTTAATATGAGAGGTAGCAGTAACAGAAAACKTAGCAAGATACTGTTTTGCAATGTCTATTGTTTCTAAAAAGTTGAAATTAATAATATATTACCTACTGCAAAATGCAATCCTGAATTATTAAGAAATTGACATTACCAGCACAGTATGCAAATATGTCATAGTCTCCCCCTCTTCTGTGCCTAGCAGTGGTCCTCCTGCATTTCTTTACTTTTGAAYTTTATAAATGCTTTCAGTATCCTCTGGAAATACTTTTTTCACTGTCTTGAGGCCTATTATTGGCAGTATTCTTCATGCTTGTTATAACCATCTATCACATAGGATTATTATTTTTAAGAGCACAGTTTATCTACCATAATGTTTTTGAAGATACCTGTTTGCCTCCCCAGCTGTGTAACTTTCTGCAATGTCCTTGTCTTGTGGAGTTCCCAGTAAAATGTATGTGATATTTTTTGCATTACTATCAATAATTCAATTTTTTTTGATGCTAGGAAATAAGTGACTGGTGCAATCACAATTTAAAAAAATAAGTCTACATTTTCAAGAAGAAAATCAAGAAGCATTTCCTTAGTGTTTAGGCAAATTTGTTTTTGCAATACTGATTTGGGTCATCCTAAAAAAGTATCCAATTATGTATTTTTCACTACTTTCCAAACATTTCAGAGATTCATAGCTCTTGAAGAGAGTAAASCATCCTCTTAAAACAAATTCAGACATGTTTTTGCACAGTATTGAGACATTCTGAAAATAGCTGTAGCAACAATATTTGGGGCTCTARACTAAAAAAAAGCAGAGAAAGTATTTACAATGAAAAAGAATAAATTTGTGATAAGTATTAGGAGGAAAAATAAACTTCAGATAGTCTGTGGTGTTCTCTCCTATTTGGAGGATAATAATAATCACCAAGTGTCAGTGGCAGCAGCTTATTAAAAGAAAGCAGAGATTAGTCTAGGACATTATGAAAATATTCTGATGTATTGGCTAATAGGTGGGTTGTTTTTAAAATCTTGCTAAATCTGCATGTAGGTAAACACTGAGTAATAGGATATTCACTAGAGGGCCAGAAAATAAAGTTTGATGAATGTGTGTATACATGAAAGAAATATATATTTGTGTCTCTGTGAACATAAATTTTAATTATGCTTAATAGTTTTTAAATACTCAATTTCACAATACTTAAAAGTGCCTACAGCAGTTCACTCACCCTTGGTCCTGGTAAAGCCTGAGGTTCCTGGTAGAGGTGTCTGTTCAGAAGGAAAACACAACGTAGCCAGTAGTTCTTTTACCACTTTAGTAACTATGATACTTGRTGTGATACTGTTTCTAGAGAGGGAGTCTACATTTAAAGCTGTGCTGCAGATAGGTTAGTAGCTTTAGGAGGCTTGAGCTGTAAAGATCCTATACCTCATATTCTTTTCTTCTTTAGCAGATGCTTCAAACCATCACAGGGCATGGATGGAGGTCCTATTCTAGTAAACCTGCACAAAACTTACATGTAGGCAAACCTGGAGCTGGCTTTAGCTTTGGTAAGTAGTACAGATTATGAAAGAAATGGAACAAAATGGGCAAATTGGAGAGTGAAAAAGAATTAATATCCTATATTGTAGTTCACCATGATTTTAAAATGAAGGTGTTTGTTCTAAGTATATTTCTATTTAAAAATAGTTTGAAAACCAAAGTAACTTTATCCTCAACTGAGGCAAGGTAGCTATGTGTGTAGTGTTCTTAAGATTTTTCTTCTTTTTTTAACTCATGTCTGTCTTGAGTTTTTTTTTATTGCCAAAGTGTCTTAGCTTTGAATACTTACCTCATAAAGCTGTTTTCARTGTTACAGTACCTAAATGTAGTCATAGTTGAACTTGGTTATCAAGAAATGTAAAAAAAGAAGAAATTAATCTTCATCTTGGCATATTATATATATACAAGTAAATTTAGAGGATCACAGCTAGATGTTTGAAACTGAAGAGTTGGGATCTTTGGGCAACTTCTGTCTTTTTACGCATGTAGTTAGCCCAGCATTCTTCTTACTTTGGAAATACATTTTATTTTACACAGTCCTCTCTACTTCGTTTTCAATATTTTGTGGATAATTTCATCAGATGAAAGGAAGTGCATGTAAGTGTTCATCAAGGAACAATGGAGGTTTTCTCCCAGGAGGAAGAGGAATCTGAGCTTTTTTGCATCCTGGAGAGCCCCAAATAGTGGTMGTTTGGGTTGCCCTGGAAGGATGCTCTTGTTTCTTTTCTATCATAGTCTTAACAATTGTCAAAATAAAAGACATCAGAGATTTTATGATCTTTATTTCTTCCTGTTTTAAAATAGAACTTACTGATGAACAGAAAGAGTTTCAAGCTACCGCTCGTAAATTTGCTGTGGAGGAAGTTATTCCTGTTGCTGCACAGTATGACAGAACTGGAGAGGTAAATCTACCATAGTGTAATGGAAAAATTGGGAAAAACAGATCTTTTACCTTAACCAGCAGAAAATTTGAAGTTTTGGTTGTGGTGAATCAGAAGGTGATTTTTTCCATGTCTGTTTCAGTATCCTGTTCCACTTATAAAGCGGGCTTGGGAGCTTGGTCTCATGAATTCACACATACCAGAAAGCTGTGGTAAGTAAACATTCTTTTAATCTGTAAAATGAAACAATGAAAAGACATTAGATGAGATTCCTRTGTGTAATTATGGATTCTGTACTGAATAAATAGTCGCATACTTGAATAATCTGAATTTAATCAGTAGGCAGGTTGACACATACAAGTGTGTTACTWGGTGTGGGTGTAATCAGGAGACAAATTAGACAGATTATGGTTTAGTAATTTATGACCAGATTTTTCTACCGTGATTACAGCTGCTTAATGTTCCCCTGGTGCAGTGTCAGCTGATTAGGCAGAGAAATTAGAAGCTCATGTTTTGTTCTAGTCTCTGATACAGGCTGGAGCAATTCAGGAGTTTATTCCAGGAGGACAGTTTTTCAGTTTAGATTAAGTGCAGTACAGCAGAGTCTGGGCTCATATGATGTATGAGTGATACAGAAAAACATAATATGCTAGAGAAGGGTTTAATGACAGGAACCCATACCTCATAAAATCATTGGAATTCTCTGAAGTAGCTAATAAATGTATGAAGAAGGGATCGCTGGTTGATAAAAAATGCCTGAACTTTGAAAATAAGTTTTAAAAATCATCAGGTTTCATACTGACAAAATTAGCAGCAAGCCTTGCTAGGTCTTGTGCTATTTGAGATATCTATAAATAACCTGGAAAAGGGCACAAACACAACAGTGATAGAGTTGGCTGATAATACTAAGTTATTCACCTGGTTCAGACAGCTGCAGGAAAAGGTCATGAAACAGAGTGAGAGATAAAATGTAATGCGATTCCAGAAAGAAAAAGTCATGCAGTTGTGAAGGGAAAGAAGCAATCTGAACTTCACAGAGAAAAGGTGTGCTGTGCACTAGATATGCCTCTCAGRAAAGACATCTTTGGATCCTGTCAACATGAGCATAATGCTCAGAAGTGGTCGAAACTCTAAAATCTAAGGTCAAGAGGGACCCTTCAGGGAACGAAAAAAAAGCAGAAGGCATAATTATGCTGCTTCCTGAATCCAAATTGAATTTGCCTCATTATAAARTCAGATCCTTCCATCTCAAGAGAGTATTGGGGAAATGGAGGTTTCTAAAAGGATGACAAAGATTATAAGTTTTATCTTCTGTGTGAGATGTAAAATCTGTAGGAGAAATTACTAAAATGTCAGTGTCATGGGAGAGTGTGAAAAGGGATTGATGGTTCACTGTCCCTTTCAATATATCTAGAAGGCTTCAAATTATGTCAGTAGATGGTAGATTAAAAACAAGTGAAAGGAGATGGTTCTGCATGCASTGTTGTGTTAATTTGCAACTTACTGCCCCTGTGTGATGTAGGTGCTAAAAATTTTACATAGATTCAAAAAGAGACTGGACAGATYAATGTTTAACAGATGTCTGTCGGGGTTGGCATAACAAAGACACCAAAGAGAATTATTTACTTGACCAAGGAAGTCACCTGAAAGTTCAGGAGAATRTTTTTGAGGTAGTTGTTATTGTATCTGTATGTCATGTTGGCCAGTGTCACATAGTGTTGGCTTCTGTCAGAAACAGGTTACTGCATTGGTTGTCTACTAATACGGACACTGGTTTGTTCCCAAACGCTTTTGGCTCAGGAGCCCTTTCTCTGCTTCCTAGGAGCTCTWAGTTCTTGAATGTACAGTAGCAAAAGAATGTGAGTGGTGCATTCTTGCCACTTTGTGCAAGTTGTCCCACGTTAATCAAACAATAACTCTGGACACACGATAMGTCATTTTCAAATCACCCATTACTCTTCTGATGAAGATTTATTTAAAATGCTTGTGTGAGMATACCTAACCAGACACAGTACACAATTACATGTATGTGGAAGACTACATTTTTGTTAATTATGTTGTGTAAATCACTAATAATAACACGTTATAATTCAAATCTCCTCSAGTAACTTAAATACTTCACCCATAGGTGGCCTCGGCCTTGGCAGTTTTGAAGCGTGCCTTATTACAGAAGAGATAGCTTATGGATGTACAGGGGTTCAAACTGCCATTGAAGCAAACACCCTAGGGGTAAGTTCTGTCTTTTCTTACATCCCTTAAACAATCATCTCTGCACTTGAAAGAGCCGGATTAACAGCCTACGTATTTTCTTTCAGCAAATGCCAGTTATCATTGCAGGAAATGAGCATCAGCAGAAAAAATACTTAGGAAGATTGACAGAGGAACCAATGATGTGTGTAAGTATAACTGCTAGACTGTAGAATGTTTCTGAACCTTCTTAATAGTATTACTCCTTTTTTTGTCTTAGTTTTTTCCCTTTTTTTTTGGTCTTTTTTCCCCCCTGAACACTTACATGTATTCACAACTTAGCTCTTTTTGATTTGTATGTAAACAGCGACATTTACTGAGTGTTAGCAGATATGTAATGAGATACATCCAGTAAGTAAACAGAAGATATTACTTGGAAAACTATCCCCATCCTAAATCGCTTACCAAAAATTAATAGTTTTTATTTCCCTTTCAAGAAGGGTTGTAGACATTTAAGAAAAATACAAGGTTCATGTAAGGAGACCCTTAACTTGGATGGGAACGAAACTCTATTTGTGATCTTAAATATTACATGAACAGTACTTGTTACATAGAAAGAAGCGAAGATTTCTGTGCAATGTATGTAAATCTAAAACTAAGCCTCCTAAATTGAAGGACTCAGTAAACATAAAATGTTACTCAGTGCTCTTATTTTCAGACTTTAAAGATCCAAGCTTTCACATCARAATTTTTCAAGCCTGAGGAAGTAATAACTTAAGGGTTACAGAATGTTTCTGTTTGATTAAAAGCCAATTTTATGTATTATTATGGATTTATAAAGAAAATTAACACTCGGCCAGCTGTCTGCAGGTGGGAGGGGGCTGTGTGTTGGGTTGTTTTGGGGTTTTATTGGGGGGTTTTGTTTATTTGGTGCTTGGATTTTACCATGCAGTTCACTTAAACTTTTGACAGCTAGTTTGATGCACATTATCTGCATTAATTTGTAGTTGACTGAAGATAGAACTTTTATTCCCCAAGACTTTGCATCTTAATGTCTTTTAGGCTTATTGTGTAACAGAGCCTGGAGCAGGCTCTGATGTGGCTGGTGTAAAAACAAAAGCTGAGAAGAAAGGAGATGAATATGTTATTAATGGTCAGAAGATGTGGATCACAAACGGGGGGAAAGCGAACTGGTATGTTAACTGGTGTCACAGTTCTATGCTGTTGTGTAGTGGCTTTACCCCACCCCTCCAACCTCAGTTAAATTCTTTAAAGACCTATCCTTTAAGGGCCTATCCTTCAGATACAAACCTGAATGTTCTCTGTGTTTCAGCAGATTACATTTTAATCTCTGCCCAGTTTCTCAGGATAGCTATCAGGACAGCATATGCAAATGCAGTCTCAAGTGCTATGCGAAGCCTAAAAAGGAAARTGAGTCCACACTCAAGAATGGCCATCATGACTCCACACTCAAGAATGGCCTCTTAAATCTTGCAGCTGTCAAAATTTAATGTGATTCTACTAGAAACACCTCTTACTCCTAGTGAAGCTAGAAACGCTGTTAGATTGTAGTGTTACTTTTTATTTTCTGAAAAGAAGACATTTTCCATCTGTCAAAGATTGCAGGTTGTCTGTGTTGTCTGGAGCGTGCTTTTACAATGTAAACCTCTTAAATCATGTCTTACATCACACTGATTCACAACACAGAAATTTCCATGAATTTAAGTGTAAAAAACTTTATATAATTACCCAAAAACTGAATTTCCTAGTTATTTTCTTGTTGAAGGCAGACCCACCAAAGACAGTCTATCATATTTCTTTTGACCCTACTGAATACCATAAAAATKATTTAATTTCTAGGAGAAATAGTTATTTACAACTTATTCTTTAGAAAAATAAAATCAAGATCTTTGAAATCAGGTGATAACTCTTATGTCCAAGAATGTTTGTTCTAAGCATTGATTTTTACATACATGCTATGAATAGGTTTCTTTTGTACTGTTGGGGAAGCTGTTAATATCATAAAGACTTAGAATACATGGAAAAGGTAGGGAATCTTTTCATGTTGATCTGAATAATTCTGTTTAATTTTATGAAATCTTGAATCTTCGAAACTTCTACTCTCTTGCTCCCTGTCCTTTTATTTTCAGGATGGACAAGAAAGAAAGGTTGTTAACCCCCAGACAGAACTTATTATATGGTAGAAATGCACATAAAAATGTTTAAAGTGCTAGATAAATGTATCTTATTAATTATACTTCRTTTTACACTAGGTATTTTTTGCTAGCACGTACCAATCCAGATCCAAAAACTCCTGCAAGCAAAGCCTTTACTGGATTCATTGTGGAAGCAGATAGCCCGGGGATCCAAATTGGAAGAAAGGTGAAGACTGTGTTTCTTGTTTGACAAGCCAGGAATTATTGTTCAGTTCTAACTCAATAATAAAACAAATGTACCACTAAAGAAAAAAGACTGTTGCACAACTGAACAGTTTCATATGCTTATGGATTACCATCTTTTCATGTTCACAACACAGAGGAACTTTTCATAAAACATAATTTTAAAGCTATTAATTCAGAAAAGGAATTATTCAGAATGGTCTAAAAGTAAGATGAGTACTTTGAACGGCTGCAAAGAGTCTTTGTGAACTACTGTATTGGCAGGTGCCAATAAATGAGAAGTCGTATGCCTTGAAAGAATAAGAAGTAAGTTGGACAATTTTGACTGTAAATACACACACAGTGAGTTTTAATTTTAGCTCATGCTGGTCAAAGAAGAGGCCTTAGAGATACTGATGCTAGTTCTCTCTTTACAAAAAAGTACTATTTTTAATAGTAGGTAAAACTGAATGTTGAACATTAGGTAAGAAATCTGAAAACTTGAAAGGCTCATTTTTTAATTCACTTGTAGTATACCTGTACTTCCTGAATATTAGGTTCTTTTCTTTTTCCACTTGCCTCTCAAAGATAGTTGAACTAGAAGACAAGAAGACTGATTGAAGCGACAGAACTAATTTCATATAAGGACAAAGTAAACTGCCCAGCTGAGACAAGTTAAGGGCATGCTGCTCTGCAATTACAAAATTAGTATTTGTCTTGTATGTGGTAATTTTTAGATTAAGTGTTTTGGGGAGGAAAAACTTTATGCTTCAAGTCAACAGAAGAATGAAAAYGCTGTACCTTTGAACAATCAAATTTTTATATAATTATAATAATTTATAGCACATTATAATTATATATAATATAATTATATMTATAATTATAATKATRTAATTTATAGCACATCTATAAATTTCCCACTTCAGGAAATTAATATGGGTCAACGCTGCTCAGACACAAGAGGCATTGTCTTTGAAGATGTGAGAGTCCCAAAAGAAAATGTATTGATAGCTGAAGGAGCTGGCTTTAAAATCGCAATGGGAGCTTTTGATAAGACCAGACCACCTGTAAGTATCAGAAAAAACTTGGTTATACAATATAGCAGGAATTTCTGATTTTTTATTCTGGTCTGTATTTAATTCAGGTAGCAGCTGGTGCTGTTGGATTAGCAAAAAGAGCCCTTGATGAAGCCACTAGATACGCTTTGGAGAGAAAAACCTTTGGAAAACCAATTGTTGAAGTAAGTGTGAGGGCAGGCAGAATATAATAAAATGAAAAAAAAGTTTATGTTTTCACACCAGGTGTACTGCTACTGATTTTTTATGGTTATTCCATGATATTTATATTTCCTTAATTTTTATATTATACCTCTGCCATTTTGTGGTTTCCAAGTATATAGGTTACACCATAAGTAAACTTAGCTGTGTGGTAACTTCAAGATTTTTTGGTAATTTAKCAATGATAGTAGTAAAAGCAGAAAAAAAACTCTGCCCAGAAGCTCAGAACTTACATACCAGCAAGGCATACTTAAGTTCTTCAGTGCTAATAAAGAGGGATTTTCGGGAAAGAAGAAAACATCTGAAGTATGTGAAACAAAACACACAGTATTAACACCAGTAGAATACATTGCCCATCATGCTACTTACCATATTTTGAAAAAATATGAATAAACAGCAAGGTAAATACCAATTTCATAAATAGGAAAGAACAACTTCAACTGTTGTTTAATCAGTATTTAATCCCTATGACTAAATTTGGAAATGGAAAACATAAAGAGTGTAATTCAACATACATATAAGAGAGTGTGATGCATATTCTGTRAAACTTCTCTCGTACAACTTACTGAGTTTTTTGAAAAAAATCACTGTATTAAGGAGATTATATCTTTCTTGGATGTCATAGAATTTTAAGCAGGCAATACTAACCTAGTTTATTTTATCCTAGCACCAAGCAGTGTCTTTCTTGCTTGCTGAAATGGCAATGAAAGTTGAACTCGCTAGGATGGCTTACCAGAGAGCTGCATGGGAAGTTGATGCCGGTCGCAGGAATACCTACTATGCTTCCATTGCAAAGGCATTTGCTGGTGACATTGCAAACCAAGTAGCTGCAGATGCAGTACAGATTTTTGGAGGAAATGGGTTTAATACTGAATATCCTGTAGAAAAACTAATGAGAGATGCTAAAATCTACCAGGTAAGTAAAAGAGAATGTGATAATGCATAAACTTTATATAAACAAACTAATGGCTACTTACTTCAAATCGTGATGTACACATATTAAAAACAAAATTTTAGAATGAGAGCAGTAATCCTTCCATTTAAAGAAAGAGTCATTCAAATCAGGAAATTACTTCCATACAAAAGTCATTCCAATTTGATGAAAACTGAAACCACGTAAGAGAAATAAGTTACATTGTGTGGTTTTGGGGTTTTTTTTTCTTCTAATGTGGTAACTCGTTGCAATTCTTGGATTCTCAATTTTGAAGTTTTKAAACTCTTAAGGAAAAAATCCTGATCAAAATAGCAATGCTTGCTTTGGAATTCCGTAAGCAAAGGAGGTTTACATACAATAACGTTCTTGAAAACCTTCAGAGATGCAAATCCTCTGACCATCCTTCTATATCCTGGATTGTTGTCTGCTTATAGTTCAGCTGTCTTAGCCTGCACACTAAAGCAGTTTCTTACCCCAATGACTTATGAGGGAAGAGATGGTTTTTATTTGGTTGGGGTTCTTGTTTTTCTTTTCTGTTAAACTTTCTGTTTGAAACTTTGGTGTTGTAAGCTGGGTAGAATGTGGTGGCTGAGGTAGCACAGGTATTGAGTATCATGGTGTTGCAGTTCAACCCCAGCTGGCAATTAAGTTGCCACACAGCTGCTCCCTGCTCCTGTGGAATGGTGGAGAGAATTGGGGAAAAAAAGGTAAATCTTATGCACTGAGAATAAGAACAGYTTAATAATAGAAATAAAGTRAATGATAATAATAATAAAAGGGAGAGAGGTGGGAATAGAACCCAAGAAGAACAAGTGATGCACAATAAAGTTCTTCACCACCCGGTGACCAATGCCCACCCATCCACCTGCAGCAATCAGCACCCTCCTGGTCAGCTCCCCCTACCTTTATATACTGGGTGTGACTCTCTATGGCATGAAATACCCCTTTGGACATTCCAGGTCAGCACTCCTGGCCATGCTCCCTCCCAGCTTTTTGTGCACCTCCTCATTGGCAGATCACAGGAAACTGAAAATCCTGGATTTGGAGTAAGCACTACAGAGCAGGAACTGAAACATGAATGTGTTACCAATATTATTCTCAGAAAACACAGCACTGGACCAGCTACTAGGAAAAATATTAACCCTATCCTAGCTGACACCATGACATGTAAAATGATTACCTTGCATGTGTTGTATCAACGAAGTCTGATACAACCTAGAGTGATTATCCATGTTTTTGTAACAACCAGACCCTTTTGTACTCACGTTTAGCCCCTAGTTCACTGTAATTCCCAGGTTTATTACTGCACTGTTACTGTCAAGAAATTATTCCATGTCATGTTGTAATTAGTATATTGGCATGTACTATGCTGCAGTTCTTCATTCAGCAGGAATATTTTAATTGCATTCAGCAAAACCAGTAATCATTATTGACATCCAACACTAATAGTGACTAGATAAAACATATCAAAATAGGTGGTATCCAGAAACACACATAGACCATGACCTGTAATGATTGTTAGCTATTACAGCTGTCATTCCCAAGATTCTAGGTAGTTAACATTTGTCTTACAGCTACTTCAAAATGCAAACTATTCTTGCCACTAGCCAAGAATTTATTTTTCTCAGTTTAAGCTAAGCCAACTGCTGTGCTGAAATCTAAAGGTCCCTATAACTAACTTCACTTCTGTGAGTGAGGAAATGAAAGACTATTTGAACTTTATGATTGGGATTTTTTTTCCTGTCAGGTTGCATTTTTAGAGAATGCTGGTGCAAGGGTTGAAACTCAGAATGATTGAGATTGATTTGACAGAATCCCATTATTACTGAGTTTTTTTCATTACAGTGATCCAAATGCATGGCTAAGTAGGCTTGTTTTTGTCATTAATCAGATTTAGTATTAAATTTTTGATGACTGTCAGCTCTATTTCATCCCCTAAAGCATTCAGGAGAGGGTTTTGTCTGGCAATTATTTTGTCCATGTCTCTCGATTATATCTTGCACTTCACTGTGCTTTGCTGTATTACTGCTCAGTTCCAGATGGTATATGCTTTTGGCCATACATTGCATGCAGAAARACGTGATTTTTCAACTTGTCTTTCATGTATTTGACCTTTTTTGGTATTACATGATCCTTTTATTGTGTTTACCAGTAACATTTTTACAYGTCCTTACTGTGCCCTAGTTTTGTCTGGCTACAAATCTAGGCTAATTTGGTAGAAACTCTTAGGCTTGGAAATTCTTAAATTTGGAAAACTTCCTTTCTTTAATTGTCAAGGAATCTTGAAAATATTTCAATCAGCTTACAAACCAAAACCTTTCCTTAATTACTTAAAGACGATTGTGAGTTGTGATGTCTTTACACTTGAGTTCCATGGCTGTCTTCATCAGCAAGTGCAAATTCAGTGCAACAGGAATGGTTTGGTAGATTGCAGGAACAGCTGTCGAGACCCTGACAGCTACACTCTGAGCAGGCTGAGTTCATAGCAAGCCTGTTTGGTCCCTTGGAATGTGTGTCCCTGATAGGCATCCAATTGTTGGGGTCCAGGTGCAGGCTTGGACCGTTAGGGCTTTCCTAGGGATTGGTGAATGTTTAGTATGGAGAGAAAGCAGAGCCTCCATTTCAGTTGGTTTCAGAAGGCACCTACAGTCTGCTCTGTGGACTGGATCAACATGGAGTAAGCAGGAGCAGAGAATTCACCTTGGGAATCAGCAGCTTGTTCTGAACCAGAATGTTAGTGTGAACACAGGTTATAGCATTCTTATTTTTAAAATGCTCTTTAAGGTTCCTGCAAAGATTATTCCTGTAAGTGAATTTGCATGATTTTCAGCAATTTGCCAAACCAAGTTCTGGCAGAACTGGGAGCTGAACGGTTAAGACCTCTAAACTATGTTTGCCTCAGCTCTTGCATTACAGTGCAGTATGCCTGTGGAGCATTCGTCCTCCTTTGTCATTAGAAYTTCATAAGTGCTTTTTTTATCTATTTTTGACTTTGCTGTGAGCAAACAAACAGAACAGAGGGATGATGCAGAAAAAAATGCAAGAATAAAGAAAAGCATAAACAAAACCATATGGAAGAGAGTTCTAGTTAACAAGCAGCAGTGGAAACAAATGGTTTAGATACAACATATGATATGACCTTGAAAGGCTAGTCAAAGAAACACTTAAGGACAAGTCATCTCTTCCCTTCTACCCATGATTTCAGATCCTACTTTGAAAAATCCAAATAATGTATTTTCTTCCTCAAAGAAGAAGAATGTTGTCACGGGTCTATTTTCATGAGAGCCCTACTGACTTTAGATAAGAGCACCTGAGACAACAAGACTTTCTCAGTATCTTGTGTGAGTTTCATTTACCCCACTGTAATTACTCTGTCACACTGGAATTTTCTCTGCTTTTTGTCTTCYTGCACATCCTAATCCACACTGGAGTAGTGCCATGGAGGTTTACAATTGTATACCTGTTAAAAGCTTTTTAAAAATCACCCAGTAACATTATTGCAATTATTCTTTTCAGATTTACGAGGGAACTGCTCAGATTCAAAGGATGATCATAGCTCGTGAACATGTTGGCAAATTTAAGGCTTAAAAAATGTATAAAGTGCATCTGGTGCTGCTGTAGTGTTCTGTGTTCTTATGGAAAAAGATTTTAGTATGTTTCTCAATAGAATTAAAAAGGGATGAAGACAAAAATTCCTTCAAAATATTTTTATTCTGTTCATTATTAAGCACTGATTCTGTTCTCACACGTATAAAATACGATAATCAGAATGTAATTTTTTGACAGTCAATGCTGCATTTTAATAAAATATTTTTAAGAGAAGTGTGGTTGGTTTGTATTCATTTTGCTTGTCTTATCCCTTACACTGGACAACTAACCCAAAATACAATCTCTGAAGTATGTTAATAGCCATATTTCAGTTTCTCTGTGCTCTTGCCCCAAGCAGCTGAACAGCTGTTCCAGTTGAGCAGCAGGAAGRCCTGCATTGCTATTGTCTGCATGTGTCTGTGCTGAGGATTTATATACTATCCAGCAGTATCRGTATCAGCTTGAGAGAACCTGGCCTTTACACTCTGAAGCATRTACATATTAAATGAGGATGAAACACTTCAAGTGAAAATGTGTAGCTTTGCCTTAACAATGACTTAAAATATGTTTTTATTTAAAATCCAGTATATTTAAACACAGAATCACAGAGTACACCGAGTTGAGAGGGACCCACAAGGACAATCAAGTCCAACTCCTGGCCCTGCACAAAAATCCCACCCTGTGCCTGAGAGCATGGTCCAAATGCTGCTTGAGCTCTGGCAGCCTTGGGGAGCCTGTTCAGTGCCTGACCACCAGGAGRTAAGCATCTGGGAGAAGAACCTTTGCACGCACGATACCAAACCTAACCCCCCGACTCAGCTCCCCCCATTCCTTCAGCTTCTGTCTCTGAGCACCAGAGAGACGAGATCAGTGTCTGCCCCTCTTCCCCTCGCAAGGAAGTTGTAGACTGTGATGAGTCTCCCCGCCYGACTCCTCTTCTTTAGGCTGAACAGACCAAGTGACCTCTGCCACTCATACAGCTTCCCCACAAGGCCCTTCACCATCTTCACTGCTCTCCTTAGGATGCTCTCTAATAGCCTAATGTCTTCCTTGTATATAACCCTATTATTCCTTTTTGTCTGTGTATGTACTTCACTATGTCTGGGGCAAGAACAGCCAAGAAGAAGAAATTAGATTTTTTTTTTTTTAACCTTGGATAGACCCTTCTTTGCAATGCTGGCAGAATGGACATTCCCTGGAGTTCRTGAACAAATTACTGGATACATGAGGCTGTACTGCATCCAGTTCTAGGCTCCCCTGTGTAAGAAAGATGGGGACTTAAAGGAGGGAGTCTAACACATGGCCACAAAAGTATTAAGGGCCTGAAGCATCTGTCATGTGAGAATAGGCTAACTTTTTAGCCTGGACAAGAGGAAGCTTGGGTAATTTTACCTATGTGCACAAATACCTGATGGGATGCAATGAAGAGGAGGGAGCCAGCCTTGGTAATATCCACTGACAGGACAAGAGGCAAAGGGGAAAAATTAAAATACATGGGATTCCACTGGAACACAACTTACTTTTTTATTGTGAGTGATGTCATATGCTGGAGATGCGGAGTCTTCATCTRACACTCAAAACTCAACAGATAGTGGTCTTGAACAACCTGCTCTAGCTAAGCCTACTTGGTGTAGGTGCATTGCACTCCATAATTTCAAGAGGTATCTTCAAACCTGGATAATTCTGTTAATTCATTTCYAATTTCCCTCCATAATGTCCTTGCCTCTGTCTGGTCTCTTTCATGTCCCATCGAAATTTAGCACTGTTAAATGGCACTATTACTGTCATCAGGTGTAAGCTCTGCAATCCTTACTTCTCAGATAAGATACCTGGGAAGTTAATTCTATAAAGAAAGTGTTTAGTCGCTACAAATTACTGACTTCCCTCCAGGAAGACTCATAATGCAACATCTCTGGTAATTATTTGATGTATATAAGAAACAGACCTTATTTTTGACTGTCCTATGCAATCCAGCATTATTCGTAATACTTGTTTTATGTTCCTGCCTGGTATAGTTCAGGGGGAACTTGTGCCAGCATCAACAGTTGGTAATCATGAACTTAATCACCCAAGACAGTTTTAACTAGGAAGCAAGAGAGACGGTTTTGAGCAAAAGGACAGTTGTCTTTACSCGTTTCACCTGTGACTAAACTCTTGGATTTGCCTTTCCATAGAGCTGAGGAAGGAAACCGGTTATTTCTAAACGTCATCCTATTTGCTGTGATGCACGAAAGCGCACAGCTGGAGTTAGCGTTCTCTAAACGTCCTCCGTGCGGGAACTCCGAACGCCACCGCGGCCGCAGGCGCCCCAAGGCTCCGGGGCGGGCAGCGCCGCTCGCTTCTGCGCAGCCGCGGGCGGGCGGGGCCCGGGCCGCAGCGAGGCCCCAGCGGCCACCGCCTTCCGCTCGGCCTCTTCCTGTGCGTGCGGGACCATGGTGGGTGCGGGGACCATGGGGGTGCGGGGACCATGGTGGGTGCGGGGACCATGGGGGTGCGGCGGCCGCTCCGGCCCGCGGGAACGCGGTGTTCGCTGGCGCGCGGCTCTCTCGGCCCCGGGGGAACGCGAGCCGCGCTGGGCCCGCTCGGGGGCGCGGGGGCGGCRCTCGCCTGTCCCGCTCCACGGGAGCGCGGCCTGGGCCGCGGGGCCGCACGGCCGCGCCCGGGGAAGGGCTGCCGCCTCCGGCACGTCAGGTTATTCGTGGCGAGCTGGTGTTATCTTTCTTGCAGGGTTCGGTTCGAAGCCTTTCCCGGGGAAGGCTTTAGCTAGGCGAAACAGCGATGGCGTGAGGTACGCAACCTGACCTAGGCTCAGCATGGCTAGAGAGATTTTTTTTTTTTCCCAGAGAGTCGCAGTCACCGGTGTGGGCTATATTATACCAAGTTGCTAAAACGTTTTGACTTGACATTGCAACTGACTTGTTGGCGCTTTTTACAGGGGACACCGCAAAAGGATGTTATAATAAAACCCGATGCCCCAACCACATTACTTTCCGAAAAACATGCGGATTATATAGCTTCATATGGAACAAAGAAAGATGATTATGTAGGTATCGGTTTGTTACAGTACAGCTGTGGTTTTGTTAATAGATGTAACCTTTATTCATTTGCTCAGAGTTAAGGGTTAAGATGCATGTTGACAAGCTAATTGTTTTTTACCCTGCAATCCAAAGTATAAAATAAAGGTGCCTTTTTAAATTTGTCTAGGTCTGTGATGAGTTTTGGCATGTATTATCTGACTGTAAATTTGAAGATTATCATTACTCTGAGACCTGAGAAACAAGCCACTAGCTTCTTCATCCACTAGAATGCATGAGTTGTATTTGCATGTTATTCTTTTGATGGGACAATTCACATCCATTTTATAGTGATAAGTGGTTAGGCATAGTCCACAACAACGGGATTTCACTTCCAGCAGGCAAAAATTCTTCACATAACTACTTATGTGAAGAACAGTTGCACTTAACCTTTACTGTTCACAAAAGCATGCCAGGCACTGTCGCTTTCAATTGTACTGCATGTAAAAAATAATGTTTATGTAGTGTGGGTGATGTAATCAGCGTAAGAGAATTCAATAAAAAATTTCACTTCTTAGTGCAACTTCAAATTGTGAGAGTTTTGGCACTTGGAAATAATAGACTTGTTACTTTTTGAGACTAGTTTGGGTGGCAGTTTGAGGGCTTCTTTGAATGCTAAAGACAATAAGTGATCTGAAGTGAATTGGCACGCAGCTACTTGTTTGTGGCTAATGTGATGTTAAGCTTGATGCTTTGAACTAGCAAAATACAGGGAGGAAGGGAGTGTAGTATTTGTTGGTAACTGCATGGGCACTTTCCTGTGTGTATGAGTGAGTATATACAAATGCAGGATGTACAGAATATCTGTGTCTGATGTGTAGTTGCTGAATTGATGGAAGATGGTTGACAAACTAGAAGCTGTTTGTGAAGGTTAASTAATGTATTTTCATAGCGCTGTATTGATGGTGTGCTCATCTGATCAAGCATTAACATCGTGCACTGTTTAGGAATACTGTATGTCAGAGTATTTGAGGATGAGTGGTGTGTACTGGGGGCTGACAGCRATGGATCTCATGGGGCAGCTGCACCGAATGAACAAAGAAGAAATTCTGTCATTCATCAAATCGTGCCAACATGAATGTGGTGGAATAAGTGCCAGCACRGGTCATGATCCTCATCTTCTGTATACCCTCAGTGCTGTCCAGGTAAGTGTAGCAGGGTAATTTTAGAAAAAAAAAGTGTTTGTGATTAAGATTTCAATGAYTGCAGATTTATGAGCCAGTTACTGTTGGAAGCCCATGGCAAAAATTATTTCGGTATCTCATTGAAAAAAGTACCTAATGGAAAAAAATAGTATGTTCTTGTGATCACAGTTAATAGTAATTTGTTCAGATTTGCATTTAGGGTGATTATATATTTTCTGTTGGAGTTGTACATTCTTTTTTTGGAATTTTCCGTAAGACTTTATCTAACAATTGAAAGATTCCAGCTAACTAGGTTTAAAGTCAGAGTGTCCAGTGTTTTTCAGGATTGATGTTATAATATTGCTTAGTTTCAGATGGTTGGGGGTTTTTTTGTTTGTTTGTTTGTTTGTTTGTTTGTTTTTTGTTATATATAATACATTCTTAATTACTGTCTTCACTGATTATGCAAGTTATGAGTAAAAACGTGAATCAAATGGGGCTCAGAAACAGTATGATTTTCACATGGCATTGTGTCATACAGATTTGCTGGCTTAAATCAGTGCTGGTTTAGAAAATTGTATTCTCTACTAATAACCTTTATTTTTCTTCCAGAATATATTCACTGTACAGTTGGTGTATAATCATATTGTTCATACTTTTTATTAAATTATTGCATTTTTGGTTCTATTTGTTATATTTTGAAATTGAATTGAAATAAAAGTCTAATTACTTGGCATTAGCAAGTGTTGACAAGTTTGCACTGTAAGTGGAATGAGTAACTAGCAGTTTGACATACACATATCCAAGTAGCTACACTGCAAAACTACAGATTGGTGTGTCTAAGGTGTCATTGTCCCATTACAATATTAGCCATAATCAAATCTCTCTTCTACTTATTGCTGTATGTGTATATGATGTGTATTGTCTATACATAAAACAAATAAACATGCTTATGCTTTTGAAAGGAGACCTCAACATTGGAAAGTAACAAAGCATGAAAGAGTTCAGTTTGAATTGTTTGTATCTCCCTTTGAGAATGTCCTAAAGTTTTTAGACAGAGATAATTTACAGCGCAGAGATTAACTACTGAAGTGGAAAAAAAAATCAATAAACCTTATCAAATAGTATTTGGAGTTAATTAAATCAAGTCTTTTATAAATCCTTGATGATTTTTTTGCTAAGAAATAAGTTTTTTAGATTTATCTTTGATTATTTTTTAATTTGCTTCTCTTTGATTGTTATTGTGTCCTTTTTTTTCCCCCAGATTCTTATCTTATATGATAGTCTCCATGTAGTTGATGTAAAAAAAATTGTTGAATATATACAGAGCTTACAGAAGGAAGATGGATCATTTGCTGGAGACGAATGGGGTAATTTTTGTATCTTTTAAATTTAGTGTCTAGGTTGACTTGTGTAAGTCTGTAAACTTCAGTTTCCTTAGATTTTGCRTATGTCTTATATGTGAACACTTTTATTTTCTGAGTCATGAAAAATAAGGGTTTTTGAAGGGCAGAATTATGTTTTATTCCTTTCATTAATATTCTCAACTTCAGTTCCATTCTTGTATTTAGAATAAAGTGTCTGGTTCTTATAGAAGAAAACTTCTGGGCATTTTTAACTTAATAGTACTTCCATATACTAGATACACTGTTTCATAAGGAATGTTTTATACTTGCTRTTTGATGGTAGTTAGTAATGATCTATATCCATGTAAACTGTGAAAGGATTTTTTTACTATGAGGAAGTGAGAAAAACTGGGTTTGTCTCATGAATTTCCTAATAGTGATTTTGTTTCTGCATATAAATTCTTTATGAACAAACATGGCATTTTAAGCTGTGGCATAAATATTTAGTCATAAGTATTTCTCACCGTGGAAGACTTACATTTTAAGAAAATCTACTACATCTCAGTCTTGAGCAGGTAAAATTCAGCAATTGAGATCTTAGCAGTATATGTATGCTACTGTAAAGGTAGATGATATTCTATGTGCTAAATTGGTTCATAGTTTGCTGTATCCTTTTTGTTGAAGTATTGCCACAAGTGTACCAGTTGCACAATGGATAGACATTATTTCCGAGAGGCTCAGTTGAAGGAGTGTGATTCCTGATGAAGAACAGAGCAGCAGATGTTTGGTTTATGTGTTTCAGCTTGTGAGTTTCTTAAGAAGAGAAGTCTTGCAGAAGTTTAACCAAGAGACTGAATGTTTGCAGCTCAGTTCAATTTTAAATTGTGACTTCAAGTATTAATTGCTTGGAGTTTATGCTATAAGAGTTATATTGGACTGGACAATCAATCATTCTGTTATAGGTGTAGGAGCTTTAATTTTTCTTCCAGCTACTAATATGCAGAAGAAACCTTGTAACTTTGACTCCCCCTAAAACAAGAAATGGCTTCTACTTCTGGCTGGATTTAAGGCAGAGCAAGAGTTGTCCGATCATTTTTGCATTATTTCCATTGCTCTGCAATTATCTGTAGAGCACTACAGATAAACTCTAAAATAAAACAGTTTGTAAATTGCCACTTTCTGARTTGATTTGGATATATAGCTGTCCAGCTCTAAATAAGTTGTTGACTTTTATGCGTAGTAAAATAAAACATACAGATCATTTAAATCCTGCAGAAACAATAAAGTGGAAAATAAAATTTTATGGGGGGAATTTTTRTAGCTAATTTTTGTTTTTTGATGTGGAACCTAGGATTTTAACATTTTGTTCCATATTTTCAGTAGTGATTTGAATGCATATTTGTTGAAAAAAATAATCTTATTTCATTCCTTACCCCCCCACATTATAGGAGAAATAGATACAAGGTTCTCTTTCTGTGCTGCAGCAACTCTTGCACTTCTGGTAAGTCCTAAACCATCACTTGCACAATTAGAGAATTGATTGGTACTGCTCTTTGGTACTGCTGAAGTTTCTGCAGAAGATCAGCTTGGTAGAATATCAAGTGCATTAGTTATTTTCTGACTTGCAGGGAAAGCTGGATGCTATTGATGTGGGAAAAGCAGTGGAATTTGTTTTGTCCTGTATGAACTTTGATGGAGGATTTGGTTGTAGACCAGGTTCCGAATCACATGCAGGACAGGTGAGTTTTTCTTTATATGGAGATATTTTAAGTTAGCAAGCATCACATACTGCCTGTAAATGTTTCTGCTCCTGTTTCTAAGTGGCTATAGAATCCCTTCAACCCCTATAAAACCCCATGACCCCACCCCTGCCCTCTCTCTTCGCCCCCTCTTCGTCCTCATCTCCCTCCCCGGCCTGGGGGAGAAAACAAATGGATTCTGGAGCTTCACAAATGGAGACCCATCTCGTGTRTTCCCCTGCCAGCAAACTGTAACCTCCCTGGACCGATGGACAGTGTAGCAGCCACACACTGCTACCCTTGGCTGGGTAAAAAATAGGGTGTGACCRGACCCAGAGTAGTGGGGAATGATGTTAAATCCAGCTGGCGAAGGGTCACAGGAGGGATTCTCCAGGGCTCAGTTTTAGGGCCAGTCCTGTTAGATATCCTCACCAGTGGTCTGGACAAAGGAATCAAGTGTGTCCTCAGTAAGGTCACAGGAAGGACCAGTTTGTGTGRGAGTTTTGATTCATGTAAGGGCAGAAGGCTGTGCAAAGGGGTCTGGATAGGCTGGATGCATGAGCGAAGGCCAGGTGCCGGGTCCTGCACTGGAGTCACCACAACCCTGCGGAATGCTCCGGGCTTGGGGAAGAGTGGCTGGAAAGCTGCCTAGCAGGAAAGGACCTGGGGGTGCTGCTCAACAGGAGCTGAACATCAGCCCAGGTGTGCACAGGTGGGCAAGAAGGCCATTGGCACCTGGGATGAGCCACTCACAGTGTGGTCACCTGGAGCAGGGCCATTGCTGTCCCCTGTGCTGGCACTGCTGGGGCATCTCCAATCCTGAGGGCAGTTTTGGGCCCATCACTTCCAAAAGAACATTATGGTGCTGGAGCATGTCTAGAGAAGGGTAATGGAGCTGGGGAAGGGGCTGGAACATAAGGGCTGTGAGGAGCAGCTGGGGTTACTGGAGTGTTTAGTCCTGAGCAAAGAAGGTTCAGGAGAGACTTCACTGTTCTACAACTACCTGAAAGGAGGTTGTGGCAAGGCCTCTTCTCCCAGTCAGTTAGTAACAGGACAAGGGAAAATGGGCTCAAGTTGCACTGCAGGAGATTCAGGTTGGATATTCGGAAGAATTTCTTCACTGAAGGAATGGTTCAGCATTGGAACAGGCTCCCTAGGAAAGTGGTGGAGTCTGCGTCCCTGGAAGTGTTCAAAAAATGAGTAGATGTGGCACTTTGTGATATGGTTTAGTGTTATTTGGTGGTATTAAGTTAAAGATTRAACTTGATTATTTTAGAGGTCTTTTCCAGCCTTAATGATTTTATGATTCTTGGCTTTCTGTGCTTTGCTGCTTTCTTCACATGATATGTGACCAAAGTATGCTGTTGCACTGTAAATGTTATCTCTCAGGAAAAAACTATTAATTTTTAAATCAATTATTAAAAGGGCATTAATCAAGGTAGATATACTACATGGCACTTTGAAAGTAAGCGTGACATACAGGGAATTGACAAGATAGCTAATGATCCAGGTTAGCCTGTTTCTGCTAGGGAATTAATTTAGTCTTTTATTTACTCTCTCCAAGTGTTAGGGTAAAAGGCAGGTAAAGGAACAAACCAYAGACTGGATGCAAAATTTTGATAAAGGCTATATCCAGCCTGCAGAATTGGGCTTGACTACTATGGCTTGAGAGTCTGTGTTTTTAAAATAAAATTATGTGGCTCTCTCAGATCTCSTAGGATCATTTTCTAAACCTTGCATTAGTGTCTTATAGTAGTAAAATACTACTGCTATGTAATTAAATTGTGTTACTGGTACTTTTTCACAAAAGCAACTGTAACAATAACAAACTTTTCTGAAGAAAAAGTCACTGAAACTAAAAGTTGAAATGTGTGTGAGCTTATTTTGCATTGTTTACATGACTGTATTGCTGCTTTGAGATAATCCTGCATTATGTCTGCTAAACTATACTTAGTTTTTAAATACACAAAAAAATCTATGTCTGTAATTTTAGATCTATTGTTGCACAGGATTTCTGGCTATAACAGATCAGTTGCATCAAGTAAACGTTGACTTGCTGGGTTGGTGGCTTTGTGAACGTCAGTTACCTTCTGGAGGTCTCAATGGACGACCAGAGAAGGTATTGTGTGGCTTCTTTTCTTCAAATCTCAATAGAGATTGTTTTTCCTGAAGGTGAACTACTTCTGCAAAATGTCGTGACTTCTGTAAAACATTTACTAAACTTTACAAAGAAGTCAGGCCTTCATCCTGATTCTTTCTTTTGTTACTAACATTAGTCATGCAGTCTTTAGCTGCGCTTKGAGTCCTCAGCATAGGAAAGTACACATACTGAAGGATGTATTGCTGACCACTTGAACCATTATCCTGTTAAACTGGGTCTTTAATATTTTCTAACTTTGGTAATTATCTTTTCTATTTGTATAAAAATTACTGTTTTACTGGATGTAAATCCTGAGTGTCAGTGTTCCACATCACACTAGAAATTTGTGTAACCTAGAGTAATCTCTGGCAAATAGATAATCAACCAACAGATTCCCCTGCTTCCCCCCTTGGCCCCARAATACAAATAGTTGATACGAACTTCCTTGCATTTCCTCTTGAAAAAAGTGCTGTGGTTTTTCAGACTCTCTCACAGAAGGTGAAGTCTTTAAAAATCACATTCTTGTGGTCTTSTTTCTTGAAGAAGGGAAGACGTTTCAAAAAGAGACTTTCCCTTCCTGAAAACAGAAGCCCGCTGAAARGAGACTCTGTCAACAAACTTTTACTCCAAAGACACTCCCAAGTGTTGTGTCTGTGCAAGAGTATTATGACAGCACACCTGATAATGTGCAGAATTACCAGTAAAATTTGCAACATTATGTTTAAAACCAGATCAAATACTAATCTGCTTCTCTGCTTGCCAGTTACCTGATGTATGTTATTCGTGGTGGGTGCTAGCTTCTTTGAAGATGATTGGTAGGATACAGTGGATTGACAGAGAGAAACTGCGCTGCTTTATTTTGGCTTGCCAGGATGAGGAGACTGGAGGATTTGCTGACAGACCGGGAGATATGGTAAGTAATATTTTTTCTAAATAAAATTAAAATTTCAACTGGAAATTTCAACTTCTGTTTGCATGTATCTCAACTCACAGTCCAGGTGGGTTTTGCAGAGGCAAAACCAGTTTACTCTGAAGGAAGAATAGGGTAAATTGCTATTGAAGGTGTACTTGGGAACACATTCCTTATAATGCACTCGTATCCCCCAAGGAAGTCAGTTGCCATTCCTTACAAAATCTGTTTTGTTCCCATAACACATGCAACACAAACCATTTCTCACAAGACCGTTTGGAAGATCTATGTAAAAACACTGTTTGGTGATGGGTTTTCTGGTGGGTGTGTGGGTTTTTGGGGTTTATTATTCTGTTCTGTGAAATGATCTGCAAGCTAAAGTCTGGTATAGCTTAAGTAGTCTTCAGCTCTCTTGGTGGTGTTGTCTGATGTAAACAAATTATGGCTTCTTATGAAGAATTCCTATACACTAACTTTCATTCTTTGCTAGCCCAGCCACTGAATAAATCTTGTAGCTGGCATTTGTCTAGCTGAGGGAGGAAGAAGCTTTTGTGATACCATTGTCARGAGGCTGGGGGTGTGGATTTTTTGCTTGTTGAGAGAGCAGTTATAATTTAGGCAGTCTGTTCTCTCTGGTTTCAAGTGGAAGTAATTGATATTGTCCCAGTGAAATGGCCAATAAAGTTTGTATCTTTCAAGAGTGCTGGACAGACAAGAAGTATTATGAGACTTCATTGTTCCTATCAAACACTTGGCTTATTTGTTAATGGCCTGGGAAGTATTAGCTGTTTTTATTGCATCTGCCCATGTCTGCTCCCTTCTCCATAAATGCATTAAAAAAATAAAGTAACTTTTTATGTTTTTGCAAGCAGGTAGTTTTTTCACAGCCAGGGGAGAAATCTATTAATTCTGATCTGTCATTTGGAAAATATTTTAGTGTTCTTAAAATAAGAAGAGTTTTGTATTTCTAAGGAGCTTACAGGAAGACCTTTTCCTTTCCAGAATTCTCCAAGAAAAGCCCAGAATTTGAAGTTTAAATATTTTTCTAGCTTTGAGTACTGAAATATTTGTGTCTTCTTGGAAGAGCAGCTCTGCAGAGCCTTTTCTCTGTATCTAAGGAGAGCACCTTTGGGAGAATTTTCCTAAGCTATATTAGCAATTGTTTCATATTTTTACCTGTCTTTAATTGCCGAAGTACAGAAATTTCTACTGTAGAAATGTTAACTCCCAGGTTTTTGCTTTGTTCCTGCAGAAACTCARTCCTAAGAGACCTTGTTGTTTTGTTGGATTTTGCTTTGTGTTTGGATGTTTTTATTCATTTGTTTTGTCAGGGGGAGGGGGGTGGTGGTTGTGTGGTTTTAGGAGTGGAGATTTGGGAGCTTTTTGTTTTTGTTTGTAGTTCTGAGAGGTTTTCTAGCAAAATAGGTTGCTGCTTCCCTCTTGAGGCTTTACAGCACAGCTCTGTTTTTGGAGACCATTAAAGAGCATGATGATGTTTCTAAAGAACAAATGGGGAATTTATGGAAGTGGTACGTGTAGATGATCCAGCTTAACCTTTAAAATGTTAATTATCTTTGCTTCTACCACCCTGTGATATTGCATGCTAATAGAGTGAGAGTGAGTGCTTTCAAAGTCAGAGTTGAAAATCGTCTTAGCAGCAGATAATTGACAAACATTCCTGAGTAAATCATAGTATTGTAAATGCTTGCTATGGAAATTGTTTTGACTGTCAACACATGTTAACACAAATGAAAGTTTATTCAGTTGTACTGTCTTCCCTGGCATGGAGATTTTCGGTTCTCTTGCTGGCAAACAAAAATTTTGTTGCATAGAAGTGAAAAACTGACTGACTTTTGTAAACGGACACAACGTTTCTTTTTTCTCCCAGGTGGATCCATTTCACACCTTATTTGGTATTGCTGGACTGTCTTTATTAGGAGAAGAGCAAATTAAGGCTGTCAATCCTGTCTTTTGTATGCCAGAAGATGTCCTTCAAAGAATAAATGTACAGCCTGAGCTTGTAAGCTAAGCCTTGGAGGGACAAAAGGTTTATGTGACCAATTGCTGTGGATTTACTTATTTCATCTGTGAAACTGTCAGCATATTCTTCTTTCAGGTGTGTTTATATTATGGAAGTAAAGCAACAGCTTTGCTGTGGACATTGTCACTTCATAAATTATGTCAGAAAAGGCTGAACTTACGGTTCTCATAATCTGAGTGTAACATGTTCTTTGGTTGTATTCTAAGATGTGTAGAAACATTTCAATTCTGTATCTAAATGTATGGGCCTTGGCTTTTTTAAAATACAATATTCAAATCAGAGCTTGACTGTGTGAATGCTTACCTTTTCTATTCCTGTAATATCAACCATGCTAGTACTGGTCTTCATACAGGCCTCTTTTGCTGGTGGATCATGCAAAGCACTTTAAAAAAAAAACAGACAATAAAATCCTACCTAAGCCATGCACTTAATACCATACATTTATGTATTTAATTCTTTCTGTTCATGTTTGCCAGCACTTTACTGAGAAACAGCTGCTTCTTCTCACAGTAATTGATACTAGTAAAACCGTAATTATGGTTCTTTTAAATAGATAAATGTCTTCATTTATTGATGTGGCCCTTAGACAAAGGGACTGATGCTGAAATACACCACACCTTGAGTATGTATAGTGAAACTTGGTAACATTAAACATTCTAGAGAAGGTCTCTGACACTGACTTGTAATCGAACATAGAGTTGATTCTAAATTTGTTGCTGTGTTGAAATCCTGCTTTTACAGCTTTTAAGACACTAACTGTCAACACTTGATTATGGTGAAAATTGAAAATAAAACTAGCTGTGGAAAATACGCATTCTCTGAAAGGTGAAATCCTCTTTGTCTTCACAGAAGTGCTAAAATTGCCTCCTAATTTACATTCCACGCATCCTAGCTGATACTGAAAGATACTCCACTTGTAATATGCAGTAAAAGGTAATTATGAAGGGGAGGAAGTCTTTGATAATCTCTCTACTTATGCTAAGTAAGGCCTAAAGTTGTTTCATCTGTACTTCACTCAGCAGAGATAGCCACCCAAGATTCGGCCTGCACAATTTTCATACTGGCAGAACTATATATTGATGTGTAGTCATTTAAAATAAAACCCAGACTCACTGAAAAGAAAACGTTGGTTTAGGCTACAATACTGAGAATTAATTTGATACTAGTAAAGACTACTCTAGCCATGAACAGCTTTTGAACCAACTTCAGTCACAGTAACAAAAGTGCCTTTTAGCAGTTCAGAAGTAAAGGCTTTATCTTGAGTACATCTTGAGAGGAGTATCGTCCATCACTGAGGACAGTATTTTTGTGGAAGAGGTCAGTCTTGGCTCTTTGCAAAACACAGTCCCGCCCTGTGTTTTGCAAACGATGAAGAGGCACCTACTTGCCGATGGCAGCAGAGTCCCAGGGAAATCGACGTTGTCCCTGAGGATGGATTCTGACGTGCAGCCCTCTGAAAGCAAAGCTGAAGGACCAGTGGTCTGAGGGGTCAAGGTGGAGAGACTGGAGAGTGGGACGGGCGAGCTGCTCCTCCTTTATTTTAGTCAGATCTTAAATTTTGGTGCAGTGGTGAGGGGTGTTCAGGATCAGTCATGTTTTAGTGCTGAGAGCAGGTGTGGGATTCATTCCACATGAGGTGAACMTGTGCTTGGCACGGCAGTTCCCGCCTGGCGGGATCCCGCGGCATCTATCCGCACGCAGAGTTGGTTTTTTTCTGCACACGTTAGTTTCGCGTATTACGACCACGTCGTGTTGCCTGTGTGCGCCCGGGGTGGAGCTGCACAAGCTCAGAGCACTCCGGGTACTGCGGGCCGGCTCAGCCGTGCCAGCCGCCCGCCCGCCGCTCTCGGCCAGGGAGCCGGCCCGGCGCGGCCCCGCCCGCTGCGGCGGCTCCGGGGCGGCTCCGGGCGGCTCTGGGGCAGCTCTGGGCGGCTCCGGGGCGGCTCTGGGCGGCTCTGCGGCGCGGGCCAGGCTCGGTTCGGGGCGGTGCAGGGGGCGGGGGCACCCCGGCTGCCGCCTTTCCGTGGCGGAAGTGGCCCTTGGGCGCGGGGGCGCTTCCGGGCAGCGGTCAGCTCCCTCGCCGTCGTCGTCGCGATCACCCGTCAGCATGACGACGCTCCGCGCCTTCACCTGCGACGACCTCTTCCGATTCAACAACATGTGAGCGCCGGCCGTCCCCTCTCCCTGCCCCCGAGCCCCTGTGCGCCTCCCCGGCCCCGGGGCGCCCCGCCGGCCGGGCGGGCCCGGGCCCGTGGTGAGCGCCGCTCTCTGTTCCCTCACAGCAACCTGGACCCGCTGACCGAGACCGTATCCTTCCTGCCGGGGCAGGGGCGCGGGGCCGCGCGCGGGCGGCGGAGCCGTGGCGGCCGCAGTTGCTCCTTAACCGAGCGCCCAGTACGGGATTCCCTTCTACTTGCAGTACCTCGCCCAYTGGCCCGAGTACTTCATCGTCGCCGAGGCGCCCGGCGGGGAGCTGATGGGTTACAGTGAGTGCCGGGTCTTCCGGCGGTAACGTCACCCTTCGTTGCCTATTTCGGGGATTACGACGCGGGAGCTTTTCTTAACTCCTCGCGTTTACCAAATATCCAGCGTGGAGGAGGAACGTTGCGTTGCATCTTAACCTTTCTTAAATATCTTAGGGTATTACGCAGCTACTCATGGCCGTAGCTTCTAATTTTATGTTCCTAGCCCAGCGAGGAGCCTTCGCTGTGGTAACATCCACCCGTATTTGGTGAATGGGTATGTCTGCAATCTGAAATTAAATCCCTACGCTCCCTACACACAGTTAGTGAAAGCGCTGGGCTTGCTTTTTGCATTGCCGTTTAAAGGAAAGCTCTGGGCCTAGATGTCATTTGCTGATTTGCTGTGGAATATTTGTGTTTTTCAGAAATCATGCCAAAGAGAACTGCCAGGAGGCAGGGTAGGGCAGACTAATGGTTTTTGCTGGCACCCAGGAATAAAAGTATTTGACATACTAAAGCTGAAAATACATGTGCTGTACAGAACATTTCTCTGTACCCACCACACTTGTTGATTATTAGCAGTGACTGTGATACCTATAAAAGCACAGGTTGGAAGTGTAAATGTTCATTAATAAACTAACATTGGATTGGCCCAGTGTAGAAAGGAGAGAAACTAGAAAAAAAAACCTCAAAACACCTTCTGCACCTCCACTTTTTTTTTCCCCCTTTTCTTTCCTTAAACACATCGTGTTTGCAGGGCCTTAGCTTTCTATTGCCAGACTAGCAAAGCTTCCCAAGCCTTAGTCCCACATAATCTCCAAAAGTCTCAAATAGTTGGTGGGATAGTAGTTTAGGGTTTCTACTCTCCGCTCCTCCTTTATTTTAGTTGGATCTTAAATTTTGGTTCAGTGAAAGACTTGTGAGAATTGATTAAAATTTGCATTTAAAAATCACCTCAAACAAGAATCTGCAAACTTGTTTGGTGTTTTTTATACTAGTCAAGAAACTGCTGTAATATTTGAGCAAAATGACATTTTTAGTGGCTGCTGAATCATAGAATGAAAAGGTAGACGTCCCTGTTTTAGCCTTTACCACAACCATTATAATGTGTGTTATCCATGGCTTATTCCTCTTGTGAAGTTGTCTGGCTGCGGGCAGTGCATTACTCCAGAGGTGCTGCTGATGCTCTCTGTGTTCACAGTCATGGGCAAAGCTGAGGGCTCTGTGGCTCGGGAAGAATGGCATGGACATGTTACTGCTCTCTCTGTTGCACCAGAATTCCGAMGGCTGGGTTTGGCTGCAAAACTGATGGAGCTCCTGGAAGAAATTTCAGAAAAGTGAGTAGTATGCCTATCTTTAAATTTGTCTTTTAAAGTAATAATTTAAATTAGTATTTCTACAGACATCTGTCCCTGGTTTACACAGCAGAATTTTGCTGTGCGTGGTGTTCTGATTTTCTGCAATTCCTCATAGTTGGAGAAAAAGAGTTATGAAAGTTGCTTAGTAGTTTAAAATCTCAGGGTTACTCTGAAAGCTAACTTGCCAGAGTGAGGAGGACATAGCCTGAATTCCAGTAGAGATACTCTGTAAAAGAACATTTCTTGCAGGAAAGAGCTTTTGAAATGTCAGCACTGTTTCCTGTAGGGCCTCCAGCRTAGTTGTTCAGTAACTGTGGGCTTTGTGCAATGCCCACAGGCACAATCCCAAACAAATTTTGTACKGCAAGAGGGTATCTTAGCTTACTTGCCATCCTGTGCTTGGTTACTTGTACCTGAGAAAATGTAATGTAGTCTCAGGTGAACCCACTGGGAAATGTCCTTAACCAATTCTGGTGGGGGAAACCCCACTATGGTTGGTAAAATTGGAAAATAGTATGATGTTTTGAAAAATCTGCCTTGTGAAATTAAGGGTCTGTCGTCTCCTGTTGGGCAACTGAATTTTGTAATGGATTCCACTCCTCCTAATCCAAGCAAGATTAAATGTGGGTATTTTTTAAATCATATATAGGTTTAGGCCTGTGGAAGTGTTAAGCTTGTCTTGTTCTTTCTGTTCAAATTTCTGGACCCACTGTCTGGTGTAGAAGGGCCATGCAACAAAAATAAAACAAAATTTGTATCTATATTTGAATTTACCCTTGGTAAAGGAGTGTATCTGTTAGTACATTGTGAAAGATGTTTGATTAGCATACTACATCAGACTTGCATTGGTTTCATTACAGTTTATGGGTTGTTACTTAGAAATACATTTAYCTACTATTCCTTAACGTGGTGTTGTTTGTTTGTTTGTTTTCCTCCCCTGCTAAAGAAAGGGTGGATTTTTTGTCGATCTCTTTGTGAGAGTATCAAATCAGGTTGCTGTCAATATGTACAAGCAACTGGGCTACAGTGTGTACCGGACAGTGTTAGAGTACTACTCAGCTAGCAGTGGGGAGCCAGATGAAGATGCTTATGGTAAGTTCTTGTTTGGTCTCAAATGGAATTGAACGATTCTCATGTGGAGGGTTCCTGGGCTTGTTTGTAAGACTATTATTATTTTTTTGGTATGTGAAACAATTTCACACAGTTGCTGATTATTGGGATTTTTGTATCCTCCTTTAGATAACTTTTCATACTTAAGATTAATCCATTASAAAACTTAATCTTGCCATTTACACATTTGGTAGCATCTCTTGCAAAGTCAACTGCAGAACAAGAATAAACAAGAAGGAATGCCAGTGCTTTCTTCTTTAATCCCACAACAGGGATTGAAACTTTGTTTTTCTCAGGTGTCTGCCTATAAATTAACTGTTGTTAGCGTTCGGCAATGGCAGAGAATTGGGTGACATTTTCAGTTTAAAAGGGAAGGAACATGGAAATTCAAGCATGTTAATGTTAATTATGTTGACAAAAATGAACTGCCAGGTTCTTCCTCTTTTTAGGTCCTTTTTTAATTATCCTCTCAAAGGGTTACATGGCCAGGGTTAGTGTGTATCATTTCTGTTCTTGCGCTATTTATTTGATCTGTCGGAGCATTGTGAAATACAAGGGCTAGGATAGACACCTACCATTCCTGTATGTGGCTTAAATCATATATTTCTCCCTTTAGCCTGTCATTTCCTTTCCATTCACCTGAGTTTCATGCAGTGTTCTGTATCAGTGGCTATCATTGCCATTGAGCAACATTAAGGACATTACTGTGTCTTGAGGAGAGCGACCAAGACGGTGAGAGGTCTCAAGGGCAAGACTTAGGAGGAGCAGCTGATGTCCACGAGTTTGTTCCACTTGGAGAAGAGAAAGCTGAGGCATGCCCTCGTCACAGTCTATAGCTTCCTCAACCGGGACAGAAAAGGGGGGTGTTGATTTCCTCTCTCYGGTGACAGGACATGAGGAGATGGAGCAAAGCTGTGTCAGGGAATGTTCRGACGGGACATTAGAAATCTCGTCATGGAGAGGGTGGCTGGTAACTGCAATGGTCTCTCCAGGGAAAGGGTCATGACACCAAGCCCATCAGAGTTCAAGGAATATCTGTGCAATGCTCCTAGTCATACAGTATCATTTTAGCTAATACTGTGTGGAGCAGGGAGTTGCATCCTTATGGGTCCCTTCCGACTTGAGGTAGACTTACAATTCTAGGAAATTTTCTTGGTTAAAAAATATCCTATTTTTAATGGGGAATTCACTTAATATGGTTTTGTACAATGACTGTGTTACTATTATAACATTTTTTCTCTTTTGCTATAGATATGAGAAAAGCTCTTTCCAGAGATACRGAGAAGAAATCAGTTATACCTCTGCCTCATCCTGTGAGGCCAGAAGACATTGAGTAACTTTAGCTGTGGATGCAATTTACTAAGTGTCAGGTTCTATCTCCAATAACCCCCAGCAACTTATGGATACAAAGTTTGAGCCTGAATGTTTTTCCCATAAAATACAGAAAACCAGTGTTGAGAAGCTGACTAACACTGCTTCTATTGGTAATGGCTGTAATACTGCCACACTTACCCTATTGTTTTTCCTTTCACATATTGGAGATTTGGAGACTATTAAAGTGGAATWACCTCCTGTATGGTCTTTTCTTGGTTTTCTTGCTGCAGCTGGAATTTATTTCTGTTTCAGAAAGCGTCTCATTGTATAGTCTGCAATTTAACAGTGCCCATTCCAGGTTAATTGTGGTGGAAGAAGGCAGATGAAGCCAGGACACTCAACTAGGATGCCCCAAACCCCTGCAAATCACAGGTTACCAGATAACAACCCCCAGGTTACAGAAAGTTTAGGTACAAGAATACCAAACCCCCAGCCTACAAAAATCCCAAAATAACATAGTTTCAAAACACTAGAATACCAAGTTCCAAAACACCAAAATAATTCCATTTCAAAATACCAGAATATCAGGTTCCAAAATATCAAAGATCCCATTTCAAAACACCAAACTGCAAAATACCAGTTTTCAGATCTCTTATATGGGCAGGATTCCCAAACCCAAAAGAATGCAACGTTGTCAAAATGGGATCTGTGCTACCAAAAGGAGTATTTTCTCCTCTGAAAAGCTTCCCTCTGATGACCATCAATATRTATATTTATTCTAATTGTACAGCCAGGTGTAATAAAAATTTTACTTTAAAAGCAAACACGTGTAGTAGTTTTCTGCTTTGTGTCTGTGAGAACCAGCATTTGGGCCAAAGAGCTGCCGTCAGTATCAAAGGATGGAGGAAATCTGCTCCCTGCAGATGCACAGGGGAAGGCTGAGTAGCAGGAAAAGGAAGTATTTATAAATTATATCAGTGTTTTACTGACATTCAGGGCTGCCCAGTGACGTGATGGGGGTGCTCAGGTTCGGTCAGGATTAGCCACGAACAACCCAGCCAAACCAGTGACCCCTCAAGGGATGTCTCAAACACTTCAACAGAAACACAGGTCAGTAACGCTTGCAAAAGAAAAGTTACCGGTAATCACGATCCGTGGGGAATTCCCTCGGTAATTACAAACCTAGGACACACAGAATTTTGGAGGCAAAACCCGAGTTTTGGCCGGGGCGCCCGGGCGAGAAGGACGGCTCATTTCCACGGCAAGGAAAGGCCGGCACCGCGGTGCTCCGGGGGCACACCCGGGGCTGTGCGGGGGAAGGAACAGCCCGCAGGAGCTTTCTCCGCGCCACGCCCCGCTCCAAGGTGCMGCGGCCGCCCTCAGAGGGTCACCTGGGCACACCTGTGCAGGGAGCTGCCGGTGCAGAGGGGCCCGCGGGGCCATCCCCAGTGCCGCTTCAGCAACGACGATCGGAGCATCCAGCAAGGGCTGGGGAGCAGCTGGATGCACCCAGGCACAGAGCATCCATCCAAGAAAATGCCTAGGGAAAAGCCCTCATGCCAAGGGGCAGCGCCTGAGCAGGCAGGGCAGTGTGTGGGGCGCCGGGGGAAACTTTCGACTTTCCCCTTTTATCTTGTCAGTTCTTCCCGGAGCCCCCAGTCCCCCAAGAAAACAGAGGGGCTATTAGGAGAAAAGAGGTTCCAATTGAGGGGAAAAACTTCGTTTTCCTTATTTTTCTGTGTTCGAATTGAGGGGGAATCCCCTTCCCCTGCGATTTTAATGGTATCATTGGAAGTGTACTCCACCTTTTCTATGCTGTTAGGGATGTAATTTGACAGGGAATCCCCATTTTCCATTATTTTCTATTTTAAATGGAAGGGGAAAACCTTGACCATCCTATTTTGTGGGTTTGAATTAAGGGTAGCTCCCACATGTTCATCTTCTCAGTGTTTACATTAACAGAGAAGCCCAGTTGTGCCTCCATTTTAGGAGTCTGAATTGAGGGAAAAATCCCCCTTTTTCCATTATGTGAGGAATTGAAACTGAGGAACCCCCCTCTTTTCTCAATATTTTAGGGGATTAAATTAAAAGGGAGAAATCATTTATTTTCCATGATACCAGTTTAAGTGGAGGTGAACACCCCGTTTCCTCACTTAAAGGGGTTCAGTTGAAGGAAGCTCCGCCTTTTTCAGATTTTAAGGGTTTAAATCTGCACCTCAGGGTACTTCTGCTTGTGCTCTGGTACCAAATATCTCATACAGGGGTGAGCCCTAACACCACCCAGGGGTCTCTTATTTTTCATATTTTTTATTTACAATGCCTATAGCCCTAATTAGAGGTCCCAAGGAGAGTTAAATTCTTCATATCGCTACTGTTGCTCTCCATCCTACTTAGTCACATGTGGAGGACTACTCAGTAACCACTAAGGAACAATTATGCAAATTAATAACAAATCTATCTTAGCTATCTTATCCCACTATCTACCTATGCTGCCAAAACATATTAAAAATCCTTCTCACAGTGTCCACTTCTATACCCTAGGGAATTTATCCCGAAGCTCCTCCCATCCCAGTGGTTCTCCCATGGAAGCTCCCCTGTCCCTGTGGTTTATATTTTTAAAATAAAGCTTTTTCTTTTAAATATTTTAAAATAATTTAAATATCTAATTTAATTTTATATTAATTTTATTTTAAATATTTAAATATTTTAAATATAATAAACTAATTTAAATATTTTAAAAATAAATTTTAACATTTTTATTGTTATTGTCTTTATTTTTCTTTTCTTATTTAATATTTTTTAATTTTAGTTT
>CADDXX010000531.1:0-17570 GCA_902810485.1 Alauda arvensis
TCATATTGAGCACTTAGAGGCAAGACACCATTCATGTGACGTGCAACCTCATTGCATTCAGAGTATTGTAGAATTTCATGTACAGTTTGCTTTCTTTAGTTCCTGAATAAATTAAGATTCATTCATACCAAGTATGTATACAATTTCTTGCTTTCAGGTAAGAAAATGGTATTTTATATACAGGATTGCTGCAGGCACAACACCATGTCATCAAGATATTTTTAGGAAAGAGATGGCAGACTGCAGTATTCGCTGATCTCCATGAGCCTATAATTTGTGCATAGTACTCTATGAGCAGAAAGTGAGAAAATGTGTCTATTTACATACATATTTTTTTTAAATTTCTGTACTACATGGCTTTCAGTACCAGATTTCATTAAACTGGAAAGTTGGAAGAACAATTTGTTTTCTTCTCTTTGCCCTTCAGTTTCTTAAACTGCTTATGTGACTGTAGCACAAAAGTGGTGAAATATAAAATATTATCATCTTTTATCAACATTTAAAAGCCAGAGTTGATTTGATTATCTAAGGCTTTTGTGTGTGATTCTTCACTCATATCCCTCTGCTGTCATATATTTTGTCAATCTTCTGCTCCTTGTTTGCTAGTTTGCAGGATATTACATTTTATTGCCAGGATTTCTCCCTGAGAGAAGCCATATTTATGGTTTCAGAGATTGGCTTTGGGAACATGCAGATTTTCCCCATCATCACAGCTTTACCTCTTCAGTTCCTGCTAAATCCCCTTTAAATACCTCATTCTAGTTCTCCATTTAGAATTCACTTAACATGGCCAAAATAGAGCTATTTTGCTTTCAAAGTTTCACATCTTTCTTCTTTATTATAATCTCCAAAATACTTTGTCATGAAGATACTTTATTAGGTAGGATTTGGTTTTGCTTGGTGTAACCATAGTTCTCATTCCTGGAAACAAAAACTCCTATGTTTACCTTTTCCACATCACACAAACCATTTCCAAGCAAACTGATTTTCACAGTGACCAATAAAAAATGAGACCGGTATTTTGACTACCCCCCAATTTCCTTCCATTTCAACATTATTATTTTAACATTATGGACAATAGTTTTTCCACATAATTTGTTCTTGTCTAAACATTTGTGTACCAAATTCATGCAACCTCCTATATCTATAATTGCTGTTAAAATGGCTATATGAGAAAAAAAGATCCAGCTATAATAATACTGAAATATTTTATCTTTTCCCTTTATCACATCATTTCCCAAATGTTTTCATATAAAATTTTCTGTTTTAATTTTCTCTTACTGTCATGTTTTAGACTGGCTCAGAATTGAATGGACAAAAATATGGGGAGAAATAGTTAACTAGTGACATGTGTGGTGTTTAATACAGAAAACTTGGATAGAATTTCTCACCAAATGATTATAAGATTTCTGTTTGCTCTCTTAATACAAAGACCCCAAAACTCATAAAACAGGAATTGAAAATAATGGACTGTGAGTTTTGTTTAACAAAATCAAGAAATTGGTGAATATAAATGCTAGAACTTTGGTTTCTCGTCCTATATAAAAAAAGCGTTTATGTTCTATTGATCTTACTGTAAATATGTTTTAAAAAATACATTGTTTTGAAAGTCAAGACACCATTAGTAGTATGCCAAGAATTTACAACAGCTATGTTTTAAGATAGGCACTCAAGCTCATTGTATCTGTTTGATGCCTCTTTGTCTGTCTGAGATCCTTTTGTGTTCACAATATGCATGCTTGGGGTACCTTATTGATTAATTGTATTAATGTTAAATGCAAATTGAGGCAATACTTCATAAATGCCTCATGTATGCCTTGCCAGACAGCATGCAAGTTAACCTGGTCTTTTTAAAAAGCTGAGCATTATAAAAACATRTYATTGAAGTAGAATTTTAATGAGGTGTTAATGGAGTTGCTATGGAGAAATAATATGGTTTGGTGATATATAAAAATGTTTACAATATCAGAATTTCTTGGAACAATTCCTTGTAGAGAACATTTCTATACACTCAGATTTTTAGCTATCAATCACTTCATAAAGTCTGACAAATAGCAGATCACACTATCCCACTGATTACCACTGATTGTGTAATCTGACACACAAATCAACATGTCCCTAATAAAGACCCAGTGAAAGTCCTAACAGTTCATGTTCTGGAGAACTGTGTTTTGGCAGAGTGTCAAATCAGGAGATATATGAAAGTAGATGTAAAGAACTGGAGACTATGGAAATTCTTTTGTTTTGCCCTGCCATGTGCTGATGTGCCAAATGCCTTAAAATTACCTCTGTGCATCCTTTTTCTTAATACAACGGGGTATGGATGCAAAAACCAGCTTCTCTCACCAGGCTTTATAAAACTGCTTCTCTGTTAATAAAGTAAATGATACATTTTTCCACCCCAAAAATATAAAAATCCCCTGCAACAATCATATAATGTTTCTGTGAATGAAGAAACAGGTAAGATGAATTTGGCAATTAGAATAAAATTGAACCAGAACTGAAGAGAACAAGACAAGAAAAAAGGAGAGACTGAGCTAGTCATCGGAGGTACATCCATATCCACAATTGTCTGTCAGCCACTTGCTCCTTGGGGAAAAACAAGGAACAGTTTCCATCTAGCACAGGACATGTCTTCATAGAAACAAGCACACCATGGGCAACTTAAACTCCCAAGTTGCTTCTTTGCACCTTAAGAGGAAATATTTTTCAGCTCCTTTAATTCAGCAGATACATGTGCAAGTCAATCCAGGATACCATCACACACTACTTTGATTGGATTTTCTACTTCCATGCAGATAACACAACATGGGTTTGACAGTCTCACCCTGCCTCAACCTGTCTTTCTCAACAGCAGCAGCTTACTGTGAAACTAAGAAGTTTCCTCAGAACAAAAAAATAAAAATAAAATATTGGTTAGAAGACTGGAAATAAAACTGCATGGAAAACTAATAGCAATGATATTTAATTGAAACTTTACCAGCCTGTGTTTGCTCTGTTTTCAGATACCATTTATTTTACTTAATGAAGTTAATATGCCAATAACTCATATGCAAAATTTAGATGGTCAATCTTACTCTATTACATGAACCTAATAACATAATAAGTCCACTAACAATTTTTCATTAAATTAAGTTTACTATAATCTATCACATAATACTTTACATGTTTTGCTTTTCTGTATGATCTTTTAGGAAGAGCACAAAGTATTTCCTATGACTTTGCTATGGTTATAGCAGTAACAAGGTTGATACTTAAGCTAATTTAGTCTTCTTCTTTTGTAGCCCCCTGTAAGCTCTGAAGAATGTAACTGTACTGCTGCCACAACACAAGACTGCCAAATTCTCTACCTACAATACATTGCAGGCAGCTTTCTCATTGTAGGTGTACTCTGAGCCTTATGGAAATGCACAAGGTCCATCAGAAACACTCAGTTCTAGAAACTGCATTAGGACTCATTAACTAGTTCTTCCATTAGACCATTCCTTCCCTGCAGAGAGGTATTTCTGAATGAGCAATATTTCAAATGAAGTCATGCATCACATAAGTTTATTGATTTTTATTGACGTCAATGATGAACATATACAACCCAACAAAACCAAATAAATACAAATCAGCTAGTCACAGACAAAATAAGAGAATCTAAAATGTGGCAAACATTACACTTAACTCTTTGAAGCTGCATAAGTCCTTAACAGTTCATAATTAAAGAATAGTTTATGGTATGAAACATAATAAATAAAAATTAATGGACTTACTTCATAATGAACAACTGACAATTAAATAATTTTATTTTAAGAAAATATTTACATGTCTGATAAAGTACTATAGAGATGAATAAAAAATTAGTAGCTACTTGAAAAATCCTAAAAATGTGAAGATTCTTATATAAAATCTTGGCAGTGACATGGAATCAACTATCTTGATGTGTGAAAAAATCTAGACAAGCACGTGGGATACTGCCTAGCTGAGAAGAAACTCAAAGGCACTCAAGAAAGCTAAGTGGTAACATAGTAATTTAGTCCCAAGAAGTCCATAAATATGTTTTATCTGTACAGTTGTTCTAGATACCTTTAAGATAACAGCACAGATAGACATTAAGGTAGTCTTCAGTCACAGTCATTCTGAAATGATCAGATTTTAGTTTCAGTTATGCATACTTGCAGAAAATTTCTGAGGAATTTTTAGGTGTAGGTTCCCTAAAAGCTTCTGCCAGCTTCCAGACAAATTTTCCTAAATCTTATGTCTGCTGTAGAGACAAAATGAAAAGGCAACTGAACTTGTGTAAATTACAGGAAGTACAAGTGTGGTACAGGTGATAAGATCATCATCAGACACTCCACTATGCCATTACTCATTAAGAACTCCAGGGGAAGTCTGGTTTTCAGGATTACAGTCCATCAGTAATCTAGAAAAATTATCTAGAAAGTTATTGTCTGAGAAAAGTAATTCTGCATTTCTATTCCCATGGGCTATTCACACATTCTGTGTTTTTACTAGATGTATATAGTGGACTTCTGAATTACAGTCAATACAGACAATTAACACTTCTAAAGTGTGATTTATTTAAGAAGATATTAGAACAAACTATAATACAATAGCTACTACAAGTGTCCCCTTTTTTTTGACATTGTCTTTGAAGGCAGTCCAGGCTGATTAGCTGAGATTTAGACGTCTGGACCCAATATATTTATTTAAATTTATTTTAATTATGGCATTTTTAAAGCTTTCTAATTCTCTCTTTCACAAAGCCCCAGTTCACAAGGTGCTCTAAAAAATGATGTTGCATTCCTAAAGGTATTTGACTTGCCCTTTAATTTTTTCTGAGTCTGCATACCACACATGTACCAGACTACTACACTGACAAAGGTATAGRTTCCAGAAGGTCATGTTTTGTCCTCCAGGCCCAAAAAAGAAACAGAGGAGCTCATATTCTCTCTGCTTAGGGATAACTCCCTCTGGTGCAGCCTAGTGAGTGCCATATGAAGAGCATTTGGTCCTGGTTGTCTCATGAACGTCTGGTACATTTACAGGGCTATTAAACTTATGTGCTCCCTTTCTCCTTTGGATTTAGTAGCAAAGGTGTCAATAGTAGCAATAGAGACATTTTGTGTGTACATACAAAAATACAAGATATTTACCTTGGGACTATTTTAATTTAGATCAAGTCCTGACTAATTTAGGTGTGCACTGACTTCAGAGAACATCATTTCAGTCCTTGTCTGTCTAAGAAACATGCACAGGAACACTCTTACCTTATTTACCTACTACCATTTTGCCCTTTGTAGTCTCATTTTGATCTAATAACTGAAAGGAATAAATATCTTCTTAATGATGCAATCAGTTTCCAATTAAAGTTTTTGTTTTCTTACATCTAGGAGAAAATATTCCTAAGCCTATGACATTTAACTCTAACAGAAAGGCTACATGATTTTTAAGGTCCATTCCAACCCCTTAACTATCTATGATTTTATGATATGCTTTGATCATTCAGAGTCCAACACACAYATTTTCCTATGTCAGGTATACTTTTATACTCTTAATGAAATTTTACGTAACATTCTGCTCTCTTTAGCTCAGCTGGAGATGTCTGTGCAAAATTCTAAATACTTAGTGTTTAGAAATGAATCATAGTTCCAAATGTTCTCATTAACACAGATTTTTCAAAATATTTGTTCAAGACACAGAATTGAGAGCAATATTAGGCAGGATTTTGATAGTAGATGTTTCTACATCGTCCTAGAAGGGCATTACAAGGATTACTTTATTTCCTCTGTGTCAATGCACACCTATTACAAGATCTGATTTTCTTCATTTGATGAATAAAATAGCTGAGTGTATGAATCACAGTCTGAATGTCTTAGAATTTAAAAACAGTCAACAGGATTTGATCTAAAATGCTTTAAAAAATGCTGCATTATTATTATTAATTTTTGACTCACACTACAAAACCAATGTGCATCATGAAATAATGTTTTTAACTAAAACCATCTCTTCTGTGATCAGTCTGCTACCTGCATATTTAAACACACTTTACTACTTATCATGTATAACCCTACCATCATTCTAAATTTTGTCTTCTTCCCATTTTAACAGCTCTAAAACAGTTTTGTTTACCAAACTCAGGTGTCCTATTCCCACTTGCATTTCACAAATAACAGGACACACTCTGTTTTATAGGCAGACTGCATACCTGAAATTTATAAACTGTAACTGGAGATGCCTCATTTAGATTGCTGCCTTTTTTTTTTTTTTACTTTTTTTTTGACCAATACATTTCATAGCAGAGTACAGAAGTATAAATGGGAAACTCAGTTCTCGTACATCTTTGTCTTTGGTTTCTATTTCTGACATACTAATCTCTGTAGTTTTAAAAAAGATGAAATAGCAGATCTAGAAATATGTGTCTGGCTTCAGACACTGTGTTCTCTGATTGTCAATTTTCTGTTTTATAAGGCATGTAATGCTCTTGCTCAGAAGGGTGCTCATGCCAGTCCAGGCTGACTTCTTTTTTTTTTTCCATTGGTCAATAAATTGTCAATGGCTTTGTGTGCACCTGCTAAATGAGTTTCCTTTCAGATAAGTCTGAAGAGGAGTAAAGTTGCCAGATGTCCATTTAACTTAGAAGCTGAAGTCTCCAATTGAGGCCAAAAGCAACTAGCAAAGCAAAGGGAGGAATTGTTCCCACTGAATGCACAAGCAGATGCAGGACAGGCAGAAGAGTTCTTTCCAAAAGGACAACATACAGGTCAGATATGACAAATGTAGAACAATTGATGTGATATAACAATGGACATGTTATTGTAATGCTCACAGAAATGACAGCTTCTACCTCCTGTTAAGCCTGGCTGCTGTATTAACACTATTTGCCTAAATTATAGGTTACTGGAGGTCAAGATTTCATGCATATTTTTCTTCAGCTGGTTGGTGACTAGTGAGGTTAGAATAAACATGACTGTAAACTTGGGTTGTCAGAGATCTTGAATTATACTGATTTGTGTGGTGCTAAGAAGACAAGTCATAGCAGCATGATGTGATCTGATTGTTACCTAAATCAGTTAGTATTTCTGTTTCAGTGAGTAAAGCCCACACAGAGGTGATCTAAGTACCCTCATTGCTTTAGGTCTGGTCAGTTCTTTGTCCAGAAGTTGGACAAAAAGTGAATACTTGAAGTACTTTCTAAGTCTGTATTTGAGTTGAGAATGAAGAAGCATTGTAAAACATAAAGATCCAGTCTACTGAAGTATGATACAAGCATTGAGGAACCTGACTTTCAAACTAAAAAAAGCATATTATTTTTATTTCAAAGAGGTCTATGTTCTCTCCCTCCATTTGCTGATCTTTCATGATTTAAAAGGTCTAAAATCTACATTCTTTCTAATAAAATATTTCCTAGTTCAGAAATCACACTTTGAATCATTCAGAATCACATTCCCCTCCTTGGCTGTTGGTAGCTGTTGTGAAGTTACATATTTTTCAAGATGCCAGAACATGTTACAAGATTTCCACAAAAATAAGCTCTGAGTTATAAGTAAAAAAAAATATCAGCAGCAATGCTTACTTGATAGTGTAAAGCAATGTTTATAGGTTGCTTTGGTAACCATCCCTCCTCAAGATCCTTTGGTTTTCTTCTTGCTTTACAAAAACCTCCTCAGGTCTCATTTTATACATATTGTAAAAGATGGAGCTATACTCATGAAAACTTTATATCTTCCATAGATGGAAGCTTATTTAACTTTGTAATAATATAACCAGAGGCTTCTTCTTTCCCCAGAGTAGTATGTTACTGGAAGGAACAAAATTATCAGAGCTGCTAATAGTCTTGCCTTTGCTGTGGGATGGGGGGAAATTCATTTAGGCTATTTCCATTGACATAGAAAAGTCATTGGAAGATAATATAAGATAAACTATGACAGCTAATATAAGATAAACTATGACAGCTATATTTACTTCCCTGTTGTTTTATTTCAATACTGTCCAAATTTTCAATACAAACAGGAAGTATTTTAATGGAGAAAATAAGATTATTTATTTCAAAGTAAGTAGCAGGTATGTTTATTTCTATTTATATAAAAGACAGTTTAAATTATTAAACATASTGTGGTGTATTAGTAGTCATTTACGATTTTATGTCTTATGTAATACTGTCACAGGCTAGTTAAGAATTAGAGAAAATATAATCAGTTATGCAACTAAAAATAAATCTAATTGCTATTAAATTCAAAATTTCTCAGAGGACATTTTTTATTATTAAAAATTTCTTAAAGATTATATTTTGAAATTCAAACATGCCTTTTTAGTGCAGAATTCTGAGATTTGACCAGCTTTGAATTTAATTCTCAAAGTTGAATCTTCCTCAAAGAAGAACTTCTACAACCCAAAAAGCTGTTTAAAAGTGAAGCAATTCAAAGAATATGCAGAACTACTCATCTCTTCCACTTTAATCACATCAGTCTCTCCATAATGGAGAAGAGAATGGGATAGCAGTGGCCATGAATAGAGAGAATTTAGGGGATGAGTTATCTAGCTGTTAAAAATATGCAGTCTTCATAACTTGCCTAMGGTCTTTCCTCAAGACTGTCCTTAAAAAACCTCTGATCTTATTTACTTCCTCAAAGGCTTAGAAAATGGGGGAACTTAAATAAGAGCAGGCATAGAAATAATAACACTTAATTAATACTGGTGCTGAAAATCTCCAAAGTGCCCTACAAATATAGACTAATATTCAGAAGATAATTTTTAAGGAGAGATAAATATTTATATGCTAATAAAAAAGTTTTWAAAATATTCCCTTATGTAAATGTCTTGACTCTAGGTTAAAGCAAAACAGCCCAAGAATTTGAAGATTAAAATTTCATAGGTTTTCATCTACACACCATGTTTAATCTAAGTTCAGGGTCAAAAGTAGCTTTTAATTAACAGAAAGGGAGAAAACGAAATACATTGTTGATAAATTGTATTGTCACAAAAACTTGCAATCATAAAATATGAAAACTTCCATATGATAAATTTACAAGATTTTTTATTTTTTAGTATTATTTATTTGAATTCAAGAAATGTAAGGCTCCAAATGCCTTCTCCTTGCAGAAGTGTGCCATCCCTCCAATCACCTTTGTGGTCCTCCCTTGCCTTGCTCCAACAGATCCTTCCTGCGCTGAGCACCCTGGAGGTGGATGCAGCWCTGTGGGTGCAACAGCAGAGCTGAGTAGAAGGGCAGAATCCTCTCCCTTGCCCTGTTAGCCCTGCTGGTTTGGTCATGTCCAGCCTCCCTTTGACCAAATCCTTCTTGGCAGAGCTGYTCTCATTCTGTTCATCCCCCAACCTGCCTTCATACTGGTTCTTGCTTGGTTATTTGYACCCACTAYCCATATTTGCTATCAAAAGGATTCGAATTTTGATGCGAGACTGCCCTTTTTTTCCTGACCTGACATATCCTTGACACTGATGTGCTGTCCCACCAATGTGGCATGGTTGCCACAGAAACCAAAGTGAGGCAAAATTGACTTTATACAGTGAGAAAAGGACCTCCAGCAGACCTTTTTTTTGAAGACCTGTTGGTCTACATGAGGTTCCACAGAGGTAATCTCTCACATTTTCCTACAAGAGAGAAATCACCTCCTGCTGATCTGCACTTTAAAGGCTACAAGAGAAAAGAGAGGAAAAACAGATTTAAAGGAGTTAGGATGTGTCTAAGTGGAAGGGGAATCTTAGACTTTCTCTTTGTTTGTCAACTCCTCAACTGAAGGCTCAGAGAGGTGACAAGTGTGCATTTTATACCTACAGGATATCTCATCTATGAAGGGTGATTATTACTGCTTTTTGTGAGCTTTTGAGCTACTAAAGTCTGTCTCTGAAGTGAAAGAGAAATAATCACCACCCTTCACGGAAGAGATTTTATTTGTTCTGCAAGAAGTCATGTCTTCATAAAAGCCCACATTTGAAGACTGAATTAGTAAGCRCATCAGCTTCAGTCAGTCAGTTTTTATTTCTGCTTTCTATCCTCAAGGAGGAATGTTAGTCCTTAAGTCTCCCATGAAAGGAGGCCAAGCTCTCTGTCAGAAGGAGAAATTCTCTGGAACATCAGGAATGTACATGTCACAGGGAATAGCAACCCACAAGCTCTGTGGAGCTCAAACTTTTACATTAGCTGAAAATACGTTATATAGTGAATGTTTCTTCAGATAAAAATAGTAACTATTTTTTTGTGAATTTTTCAAAATACATTGCCTTTCCCCCATATATTGAAGACCCAAGTTTCCATTTCAAATTTTCATATTAAAATTCAATTATTTTAGTGGTGCTTCTGACAACTGGGGGGTTTTTTTAAACGCATTTAATTTTCAAGACTGTGTTCTCTTTACTGGCTGACCTGGGAAGAAACAGTCCACAGATATAACATCTTGACACTCACTCAAGTACACATGAATTTTCTGCACTGCATTTCTAAGGAGTTTTTTGTTGAAGGTGCCTGGATTGCCTCAGCATATGGAGTTCTGCACAATATTATTTTGTACTTCTGAAGTACTAGTGACACTGAATGTTGCATTATGCATTAACACACTGAATATCATGTTGCCCCTGACTCAAAAGAGACTGCATTTATATGTTTCTAATTTGAAAATGGATGTGAGCTGTAAAATTCAGAGTAGGCTTTCAAGACTCTAATCCCTCAAAGAGAAATGGTAACACTATGCCTCACAGAGTACAAGTAGCATTTGCTTTGAGTATTTCACTTTTTATACATGAAGTAGAATTGTATTAACTTCACTGAATTTAGAGTCTATCTTCCCCAACACTTAATTCTAGTGTATTCACTCTGTAAGTTTTATCTGGATGATTTCACATTTCTATTCTCATTCTAGTTAGCCACTTGCTGTTTAAAACATTTAACAGCTCTGAAAGCACTTAGGAGTATGGAGTTGTGCTTTCAGGATTTTAAGCTTTTRCCATGCTGCCCACTGCAAACGTAGGCACTGATTCATGAGTTTTGTTATCTGGGCCTTCTTATAARTTAAGCTAATGGATTTGTCCTGAAATCTGCATGTTGAAAAGYACCATTAAATTGAGAATATTTCCATTTTTAATAATTAGAAAACTGCAACAAGCAATTATGTTTATGGTAAAACCTCCCCCTCTCTGGCACTTAGAAAGAAAGCAGTGAGATGTATTGGATGCATTCACAGGCAACTTCACTGCTATGGAGCTGCTCCTGAAGAACCTGAGGCTGGATTTCCTTAATACTGCAGGCCCTGCTGTGAGCTCCAGGGAACCCCAGGGGCTTCGTGGTGCACATAATAATGTGTGCTTGGTCCCACCAGCTATCCCAAAGTCTTTGGAGCTCCTAAGAAAATCCCTGCCACCCATCATTAATTCTGAGATCATTTACCCATATCCCATAAAAAAGCTCCAGATTGAAGGGCCCTTGAATGGCCACTCATGTTCTGCAAAATGACCCTATTGCAATGGGATGAAAGGAAACAACTCATAGCTCMAGAAGTTGAGGGAGGATCAAAGATGGGAGATAGAACAGAAGGAGAGACAAATTACATAAAACTTTTTACACTGTTGTCACCTTATCCAAGGTATCACAGAATTAACTCACTACTTGAAGAAAGCCTAGGAAAGATACTGAATTGTAGCTTTTAAAATGCAGTTTAAAAAAAAAAGCTAATGAAAGTAGTCAGTGAGCCATATTAACCTATAACACAAATTTTAATTTCGCTGATGTCCCTATTACTTAGAAAATGCCAAAGTATATTTTCTATAGCATTGTACTACATACACTTTATACACCATGCTGCAATGTGGTGGACTGACCTTGGCTGGCCACCAAGTACTCACCAAGCCATTTTCTCTCTCCCTGTCAKCAGCAGGACAGGGGGGATGAAACAAGAAGAAAAGATCATARGTCAAGATAAAGACAGGGAGATCACTGACTAGTTACTRTCTTGGGCAAAATCCTCTCATCTTYAGGGAAATTGGTTTWRTTTCTTGGCAATTAAAAATAGACTTGTATAGGAAGAAATAAAAACATATCCAAAAATACCTCTCCCAACCTACTTCCTTCTTTCAGGCTCTACCTCATTCCTGACACTTCTACCTCCTACCTCCCAGGTGGCACAGGGGGATGGGGAATTAATTTTACTTCCAATKWTWCTTCCTGCTCACACTATTCCCYTACTCCAGTGTGARGTCCCTCCCACAGAAGTTTCTYCTTCAKGAACTGCTCCAGTATGAGTCCTTCTTACAGGCTGAAGTTATTCAAGCACTGCTCCAGCAGGGGTCCTTTCCTCTTGGTACTTTCCTTCAGGAGTAGGCTGCTCCAGAATGGATTCCATGCAGGATATTACAGGTCCTGCCAGAAAATCGTCTCCAGTGTGGACTCCTCTGCATGGGCCACAGTTCCTGCTAGAAGTCTGCTCTGTCATGGGCTCCCCATGGGCTGCACTGTGCATCAGCCAATTCTGGTGTCTTCCACAGTCCCACAGTGGGGATATCTGCTCCACTGTGGTCTTTTCTATGGGCTTCAGGGGACTCTCTGCTCCGGCATCTGGAGCACTCCTTTTACTCCTATTCTTCCTCCTTTCAGCTGCTGCACAACATTTTTAACCCTTTCTTAAATAAGTTATYRCAGAGATAYCACCAGAGTTGCTGGTAGGTTCAACTTTGGGAAGCAGCATGTCTATATTGGAGCCAGCTGAAACTGACTTTGACCTGAGGACAGCTCCCAGTCTTTTCTCACACAAGACACTTCTGCAGCCTCTCCACTACTAGAACAGTCACATTGCCATGAGAATCTGATACAAGCCAATAGAAAAAACATGTCCCAAGTTTACAAGGTGATGGGAAGGATTGTCAGATCTCTAATTTGATTGAAAAGTGTCTGTTTCCCTGTAGATGGTTAACATATTTAGAAATCCTTAATCAGCCAGACAGATTAAAATTAGGTTAATCCAGCAATTCAGAGTTGAGACATGTGATAAGAAACATTTGATCTGAGAAGAACATTAAGTATTGAAAAKGAAAAAGAAAATAATGTATTACTGAAAAAATGCATCATATTTGTTGCTATAAAGGGCCTACTGCAAGTAATGATCAGTGTTCAGGTGAAAGACAGCTCTACCAGAATTGCAATTGGTCATAAACCAAACATCTAKGGTCTTAAAGAAACAGTCTACATCTTCAGAACTGAAACTAGGGCTTCATTTTCATTAGATAAACAGAAAACAATACTACATTTTTTATCACCTAATTTATTGCATCATGTTTCCAGATTACAAGCCTTAAAACACATGCCCTTCACATAATAATGGYTAATGGCTAATGACTGATGAGGAATGACATCTGATATATCCATGGTTCACATTTAACATTTTGCTGCCTCTGTTAGCTAGCAAAATGCACTTTGTGCAAGGAGACTAAATTTATTGGCTTTCAAAAAAAYTACTATTTAACAGATATGCTAATTATTAAATATTGGTCAACAGGTGCACAGCACCAACGGCACACTGTGCAATTTTCATTGCTAACATTGTATTTAGAAATAAACCACCTTCTGTAATTAATAGAATACTCAATTCAAGTTTATTCAAATGAAATGCACTGAAGAGTTGAAAATACCTTAGSATATGCAATGTAAGGTTTATTCACAGAGAGGAACTTCCCATGGATCAAGTTATGGCTTTGAAAAAAYACCAAGTCAGAACAATAAGGAGAAAATTCAGAGCTCTGTAATTTTCTTACAGACTTTTTCACTAAGACGGTACCACTATAAAGAAACAAACTTCCTTTCTCAAAACCAGCTTTATTTTTCTGTAATTTTTAGCACTGCTGCATAACATTTKTGGCTTCTTAGAAAAGTCACAAAATTTTCAGAGGTTTTCAGTGTTTATCACATTGTAATTTAAAGAACAGARAAAGAAAATGCTGCAGAAAAGAAGCACAGAATATGAAACAAATGRTGTAGTTGAAATTAAATACACAAATCTTTATTTTAACTGTTTTTTAACAGAATAAGACAATCAGCTAGAAATGAGTCAGGAGCAAAGATAACTTGTTTCTCAATATATCAAAGAAAAGCTKTATTAATATAAGGTACTTCAAGAGCATGACAAGAAATAGAAAGGTTTTGAAATCACTGTCTTTGAAGTTGCTTTTGGCAAGACAAGACACCCCATCAGAGAAATCAATTTCCCAGCTATTCAGGATTTACTAAAAAAGCAACCACTATAAATGCTTTTTATTGGAATATTCTATATCTCTAGAAAAATCTCAAAAGTTAAAWTGGATTCTGAAAGATAGGAACTAAACACATGGTTGGAAAAATCTGGCTAATTTTGTCAGTTTTGAAGTAAGTTCTGATTAAGGAAAAAAAAAGGAAAAATAAAGTTAATGGCAAACTCCCCTGACTTGTCTCTCAGTCCTGCAAAGATTCCTGTTCAAAAAGATATTTTTCCCTCAAGATCTGGAAAGAAATTTAACTTTAATGAAGATGAAAATTACAGTTTAATGGGAACTTTTACAAGTTCAGCTTCATCTTATTTCACATTTACTTACATGAGACAAAAAGACAGAAATAGCTCTAAAATGTGTTTGGCTGTTACTAGTATTTTGGCTTAATTCAGCAATAAGAGTCTGACAGCTATGAAAGAGATGGGAATATTCTGAATAAATATATTAGCTTGTTTCATAACTRCATTACTTTCTTCTGTGCAGGTAAAAAATTCTACTGACGTCAGCAGAGCTACAGTAGTGCAGACAGTCTACAATAATTGTTCCATTGAAAGTCTGACTGCTCATAAAATCAGACAATGTTACAGCTTTCCAGTTAAAGATATATTAAAGATCTAAATCTGCAGATATGAATGGTATTATTAGCCCAAATTTCTATTTCTGACTAAAGTGGAAAAATATGGTGTCAGGACAAATTATTTGAAAACCTGTTTTCTTTCTGCTGAATAGAAATCCTTGATTACAAGGAAAACCACTTTGACCAGTGGTGTGGGTTACGAAGTATGAACTAGGAAAGAGTTAGAAAAAAAAGGAGACATCTCAAAACGAACCTTTCTTTTCCTCCTGAAGATGATTGATTCACACTGACTAGACAAAGCAATGTGGTAGTTGTGCAGTTTTGGCTTCCATTTCATAGTTCATGGCTGTTTTATGGCTGGAGGTTGACAAGAAACACAGCCTATTCCTATGCTGTGATCCCCCATCATGTTATTAGACTACAGAATCAATATACTGGAGGTGAGACTGACTATCTGCTTGGGTTAAGAAAAGTTCTTTTTCCTTCTGGGATGAAAGTGGTAAAACCTTAATAGCTTGTTCACCTTTGTTCACCTCCATTTCAGMAATATTTAGTCAATTCGTTTTAGAACTATGTAGGCTTGTTAGTTCTTTACAATATGCACCTCATGCCCAAAGTGGACAAAGGAGCCACCTCACACAAATACAAGTGCCCTGAGCAGTTTTGGTCACGGCAATATAAGCAATGTTAATGTATTGCAGAGTCCAAAGGAGGGCAATGAAGGGCCTTGAGGGGAARCYGTATGARGAGTGGCTGAGCTCACTTGGTCTGTTCAGCCTGGAGAAGAGGAGGCTGAGGGGAGACCTCACTGCAGTTACAGCTTCCTCGTGAGAGGAAGAGAAGGCACAGGCACYGATCTCTTCTCTGTGGTGTCCAGTGACAGGACCCAAGGGAATGGCCTGAAGTTGTGTCARAAGAGCTTTAGGTTGGATGTTAGAAAAAGGTTTTTCACCCAGAGGGTGAGTGAACACTGGAAAGGGCTCCCCAGGGAAGTGGTCACAGCACCATGCCTGACAGAGTTTGGACAATATTCTTGGGCRTACAGTATGGCTCTTGGCATGTTCCTGTGCAGAGCCAGGAGTTGGACTCGATGACCTTTGAGGGCCCCTTCCAGCTCAGCACAGTCTCTGATTCTGTGATTCTGTATCAGCAGTATAGAAATGATATGATTAGAGCCCCATAATGCACTTAGATGCCTTGTATGTGAAGGGGAAAAGGAASAACAGATAATTTTCTTCTTCATTATTGAGTGCCATATGATAATTTTATTAATTAACTCTGTCCATATTAATTTCCAYGCATGTCTTTATGTTTGCCTTACAATTTTTGATTTTTGAAAATAAGTWATCCACTTCAGGATAAARTWAATAAATAGAACATGAAGAYTAAAACAGTAGAAACAGAAGTCACTRGTGCAAATGTACCACACTGCAATGCCCTTTTTACTGTAACATGACATGTTCTTAGAGTACCTCTAGGCCATGCCAGTCTCATTTCAGACTACAGAGCATATTACTGCAGATTGCACTTGCATGTGCACACTCTCCTCAGCTYTTCTACTTGTCTGTTTCATGCCCTACTGCCTTCACCTTGCTCTAGTTTAAAAATAACTCAGAGCAGAGGCAATGTTAAGTGCATTTTGTTCTGGTTTCATCTGAGGTGGAGTTAGCTTTCTTCCTTGTAGCTGGTACAGTGCTGTGTTCTGGTTTTAGTATGAGAATAATGTTGATAACACACTGAAGTTTCAGTTGTTGCTGAGCAGTGCTTACTGTAAGTCAAGGACTTTCCAGTTTCCTATGCTTTGCCAGTGAAGAGGTGCATAAGRAACTGTGGGAGCATGGCCAGGAGCGTTTAACCAAACAGGTAAAAGGGATATTTTATGCCATATAGTGTCATGCCCCRAATACAAATAGCGGGAAGTTGTCTGGAAAGGGCTGATGGCTGCTCAGTGTCAGACTGCATCAGTCAACGAGTTCCGAGCAGTTGTATTGTGCCTTTCACTTGCCTTTTTTGCATTTTATTTATATCTGTCTCTTAATTACTAGTAGTYATAGTAGCATTTTTAGCATTATTCATATTATTAGTATTATTATTTTACTTACAAACTTTAAATTTACTTATAATTACACTTTACTTGAATTGTTCTTATCTCAACCCATGAGGGGTTTCTTTGTGGTTTTTTTGGTTTTTTTTTGTTTGTTTTTGTTTTTGTTTTTTTTTTTGAGGGAGAGAGCAAGTGTCTGCAGAGTATTAAGCTTCCAGATGGTGTTAAAACATGACAGCCCTTTTTGGTGCCAAATGTGCAGCACAAAGGGTTGAGATAACAGATCTGACCAGAGTGTGTTAAAAGTAAGTTGCCATAAGCATTCACTGTATAGGCTTAATAGTTGCTGGTCACAATTTATTTGCTTTCAGAGTTGCACTTGTTCTCAGGGTTGTGCAGCATKTAATCCCTGTGGTGATCTTTATCAYTCATGGGGTCTGGGCTAAGACTATAATTTTGTTGTRCTTTCTAGTATTGGCCTGACTTATTACAGATAGAATCACTAGCCATGAAACTAATCTGGTGAGTGTTCTTTGCACTTTTGTCACCTCTATGCTTTAGGAGTTATTATTAATTACACATTTTGCCTTTTCTTCTCTGACAGTCAGCCTATGGGGAAGACTCCTTCCTTCCTTCCTTCCTTCCTTCCTTCCTTCCTTCCTTCCTTCCTTCCTTCCTTCCTTCCTTCCTTCCTTCCTTCCTTCCTTCCTTCCTTCC
>CADDXX010000531.1:17755-36662 GCA_902810485.1 Alauda arvensis
CTTCCTTCCTTCCTTCCTTCCTTCCTTCCTTCCTTCCTTCCTCCCTCCCTCCCTTCCTTCCTCCCTCCCTCCCTTCCCTCCTCCCTCCCGTTGGTCTTTTCCAACTTAGAATCAATTATTCTATTCTATGCTAGGGATTGTTGCACAGTGTTTTAGGTTGCTCAGAGAATCCTGACTTTTGAGTCCTGTTCAACATTTGTCACTACCTTCAGAGGGAAAAGCATTTTTATGCTATAATTCACTAAACTCTTGCAAGTTTAGGTGGAGATGAAGAGTCAGCACACCTTGTTTAAGATACTATTACAACACTATGGAACAGACATTCCTTCTTAATTRCATCAGCAAGTTTAATTCACTTAGAAGTTATTCTGATCATAAATACCCTGTTATTCCTTCTCTCCTGGCCAKTCACACTTCATGCAGTCAGCTCATGCACACTTATTGTCACTAGCATGGAAACAGAGCACTTCTGACACACAATAATGAGAAATAGACCTGCCTTTCTTAGTGCCCAGATGCCACAATGGCAGAGACAAATTTGATGGCTTCATGGAACATTTTAAAAAATCCTTTTCAAAATTCTTTGCATAAAGATATTTCACTATTGTGATATTTATAAAGTGTCATTACCAGAGATTTTGCAGACCAAACTTTTAAATGTAATAAATAAGGACAAAATATCATAGTTTCTTCATTATTTATTGATTTTATTTTCACTATTTTTTTATGATTTTGGAACCCTGAGACTGAGAATAATCTAATTGCTCAAAATTATTGTTCATTTGCTAAATTCTAACCTACAGCAAGGATAACTATGTAAAATATACACTCATATGTGTGCAATACCTCTTCAATTAAAAAGTGTTTAAACTATTGTCAATATTTAGTCAAATATAATCCTAATTTAACTCAGAGCTATAAGGTAGTACTTTTCCATTCTTGTCCCCCTTCTTGTTATTTCTTTGAAGCTGAACTTTAAATTTGTCTCTGCATTTATTTCAGAATACATTTCAGGAATTTATTTTCATGGAGTCCTTTTCTACAGCTAAATACTAAAAATATGTTCTTCTGTTTCAAAACAAGACCAAGACTCAAAATTCTTGACTTTCACACTGAGAATTTGATCAGGAAATTTAAGCTTCACTGATCTTTGATACAGAATGTTCATATAATGCAGATTATGTTCTCCATTTTATAGTCTTGTTTTCAGCTTGTAACTTGTATTTTCTGAGAGGCTCATTGATGAAAGCATTTTTTTGTCAAAAAAGGGAGAGAATTATTAATCCCAATAAAGTAACAAATTAAAATTAAGAAAAGACTAACGTTTAAAATTTTATTACAGCTGAAAAATCTCAGAGGAAAAGCATATATTTTCAACATACCAAATTACTTTTCCATCCAAATACTAATCAGAATAACTCAAAAAACTTGCAGTACATATTTATAAATATAGATAAATAAAAAAGTTCAAATATCTAAACCAGATATCATTCATTTCATATATGTAAATTTCCTGTTCTCCTACTTCAGTCCTGTAGTTAGTATTTTAAATTAATGCAGTTAGTAYTTTAAATACTCTATGATCTTCAGGTATTAAGAGTCCCACACTGCTGCTCTGTTTATAGTGTGTTTTCCAACACCTCTTCACCTCTTGATTCTTGTTTCATTCCCAGATGTGTCTCCARTTCTGTGCTTTTGTAAATATTTGAGCTGAACATTTCTATATAAATTTGTATAATGAATATGTTGTTTCCCAAGTGACAGAATTGTATGTGCTGAATGARGTATATGATGTAAATAGGTGAATAGAACTGTGGGAGGAGATTYAGCTCCTGGTTTTAGAAGAGTAATAACCGTAATTTCTCTCAATCAAATAGTAGTTTTATAATAAAACCTATTTGAACTGATTTTACAGTAATGATTAACACAAATAAGTTTGCTGTTAAATGCAGTTTTTTGAGGTTTTTTAGTAAAAATTTTTTAATTATTAGAGTGGTTCTGTTGGTTGGTAATGTGATACAAACTTATTTTCTGATTTATGATAAAAGTACATAGTGCTAGTAGCTTAAAAATTATATTAATATTTTTCTGCTATTTTGCTTTATAACATTAGGTCCATAAATTGCTCTTAGCTGTACAGCTCTTTATAACAGAAATTTGAATAATGATGTTTGAAACAAACATGAGCTCAAGAGCAAGAGAAAAAAAACCACATGTAAGTGCTGGAAAACCTATTTCTCACAAAACCAAAGAGTAGTCYTGTGCTTGGATGAAACTAATACAAAAACTTTAAAAATCATGTCTCTTTCTGTAGAAGAGTGTCTTCTTGCACACTGTGTTTATACCAAAGCTAAGTTCATGMTTATTTTTATTACAGAAAAGACAGGCTCAAGTAGTGGAAATAATGATGCTACTAGGAAGCTGTGCATATGTTCCATCTCTCCTGAGTTCAGAACTTCATTAAGAAGCATAAAGACATAGTTGTGCATATCCTGTTATTTATAGTCATGTTTGGCTTTTTAGAGAAGAGCCAGGCTCTATCTGGGCTCCAGACTGCACATCAGAAAGCTGCAGGTATCCCATAAATCCTTTGTTGTACTTGTCCATCCTGTCTAGAGGTCTTTAGTACCAACACTTGGTCCACAGGCTCATGCTGCAGAATCACTTCTTCAGATTTCTGAACAGTAGGTATRGGGTTCAACTTCAGAACAGATGTTCTAAGGAGTGTGTAGGAAGGTATCAACAGATAAGCCAAACTCTGTCTCAATGGAGATGTAGTTAAAACAGGTAATGTAATCTAAAGAGATATCAAATAAGCCAAAATCAGTTACTTATTAACTCAATTTGACATCTTAAATATAGGGTTTTTATAATATTTTAAGTGACCTAATGCATCTTTTCTGGCCTTGGTTTAACTTGACTCCTGTGGATGCTCTGTTAATTCTGTTATACTGGTATCCCAGATAAAACATGGTATAGCAAATTTAATTACATTCCTCTGCTTACTGATTAAACTTTGAAAGTATTTTAAGGTAATGTCAGTGCATTGCTAGCATGACGATATCTGAAATACTTTACAGGGCCCTCTTAATATGCAAATATAATTTCTTGTATGCTTCAGAATACTGAAGGATAGCTCACAGAAGCTTTAAGCCTGTATTTAGGGTAGGATATAAATGGTTTTTTATAAACTATCCAAGATATCATTTGGCCATAATTGAAATACTAAATTGTACTAAAAATATTTCTGAATAATTCTACAGAATTTTTTTCTCCTAGTTGTAGACTGGAGTTTCCATCACAAAATGGACCTATAAAGAAATTGTTACAACTAGCCACATGGTCTCAATGTTGGTTCCTTTCAGCCAACCAAGTTGAAACATCTGTTAATTAATTGACTGGAATAACTAAGAGTTTTATCTGTTTTGAAAATTCAATTCACTGTCTTCTCCCTCTAAAGACAAACACGGGAATGCCACCATGCAATTTATTCTACTTTATCTTAAAAAAGCAGTATAATTTAAGCAAAGTCAAAGAAAATTTTAAGTGCTTATCTTAAAATTGCAGAAATTAAGATACAATTAATTTCTCTAGTACCTGTCGCATAATCTACCTCTACCTGCTCTTAAAGTTCCACAAAATTGCAGCAAGGCAAGGCATAAATTAATTATGCTTAGAAGAGAAATAAGGGAATACCCTAAATTGTAAACTACAGATATTAAGAAATTAACCTAAGTGTTTTTATTCTGGATGTTCACACAAACATTTTTTCCTCTGTTATGATGGTGAAGAGAAATTAGGCATTTCCTTTAAGAAATTTACTTCTATTGAGATGTAGATTTTTTTTTCAGATACATGTATAATAAAGATGTCCCATTACAATAAATAAATAAACTAGATTAGACTAGATTAGATAATAAATAAATAAATTAGATTAGATCCCATTCTAAAATCGTTGGGGTTTGAATCCTAGTGTCTTCATTGTGACTAAGAGAATTAAAATAAGTAATTTTGTTAGCTTCATATTTGATTGCCCAAAATAGAATGGTATTCTGGTATTTTGTATAGGTACATACCATTAATAAACATACCCATGGCCATGTGGTCTAAATCTTTTTAAGGGCTTTTGAAGACCTATTCTTTGAAAATCAGCATACATACCTTCAATGCACGGATATTTTTAAAATTTCACTAATAATACAGATGGGAACAAATGTTTCTTTTTCTCATGAAAAGCTAAAAAGCTTTACAGTGATGTTCAGCAAAGTTTTTAAAACCTTCAAAAGAAGACTTGTACAGATGCAACTCCTCTGAAAACTTAAAAGAAGCAGTGCAGCTCAAAAAAATCTCCTTATTCCAAGCAGCTGGTCTTCAGAAAGTGTGGGAAATTCATTGCTGGAGACCATAGGGTCAAAAAAAATCTAGCCAYGGGTTAAGGAACTTAAATCTCAACAAACAATTTGGACAGAGCAAGTAAACTTTGTATGCTTAAAAGCTGTGRTTTAAGAGACTTCAAAGTTTTAGTCACACTTCATTAAAACCCACCATAAGATATATTGTTTAAATAAAGTTTTWAATGGAATTCCAGGGTCCTAACATGTTTTGTTTCGAGGAGCTACAGATGAGCAAAGGGAAGCATAGTTTCACCAATCAAAGCATTCAGTGGTTAAACTTTTGTCTCCATGCATGCTGCTTGGCTTCTCACTCCCACACTGTTGTGTGACACCTCCCAGTTGTGCCAAAGCAACTGCTTCTGAGTTCAGCCTGGAAGACAGCCAGGTGCTGATACATTTTTAAAAGAGTTTTTCCACTTCCACCTCCATTTCAAGAAGGTTTTCAGCATAGATGGGTTGTTCCATCCCACAAATACTTGTGTGAGAATGATTGAGAAGTGCTGCTCTATTACTGGCAATAAAAAGCCAAGGGCTGTTGGTAGGGTTGAGAGCTGCTTTCACTGGGGCTGCCACAGACATCACTTGTTGAAGCCTCAGAGTCTGAGACTGACAGTTCAAAACCATGCTGTTTCTGGGACTTGGATGATTCGACCTACAGGGAAAGTGACAGTTCTTTCAAACCATAGGTTGATCCACAAAAGCTTCTGGAAATTATCATTCAGCTTTCCAGAGCAATCAGAAATAACACGTCTTTCTACAGTGCTTAATAGTTTTTAAAACAATATTGCAGTGGTGAAGTTTAGCCACTAGAGTTCCTATGTTAGAATGGAAAAAAATTAACTCACCCTGCCACTTGTAATTGGCTTGTAATTGTACTTGGTTTGCTGAGAAAAAAAAAAAAAAAAAAAAAAAAAAAAAAAAAAAAAAAGGCAACAAAACAGATTCAGGTCCATGCTCTTGGAGCAGTTGCAGTCTGAACACTCTCTGTGTGAAGTCTTACTACCTCAGTATTGATCTTCTGGAGTTTTTTTCACTATGCCTGTTTTACAAAGAATGTACCCATAGGTTCAGCGCTGAGTAAAAATATTCAAGAAACAATACTCAATCATTATTCTTAGGCAAAAACCAAAAAATCCACTAAAACTTTTTAAAAACTGTAATGAAGGACAAGTTATTTTGCAAGTTATTGCATTATTTTCTTCCCAGGGTTCCAGGCACCCTGTTTATATTAACTACTTCAGTTAACCACATTTGTTCGCAGTTCTAACTAGAGAAACAGATCAGGAGCCCAGGTTAGGGAAAAAAAAAAAAAAGAAAACAAAAACAATAGAAAAATAATTAAAATAATGGAGGGCAGAAAAAATGGTGGTGCAAAATGAATTTGGAGGATGGGAGTTATAGWCATTGATTTAAGGTTAGGAAATGTCCAAATTGCCAGCACCTCACCTGACATGTGCTTCATGTGTAGGACAAAACTGAAGATGAAGTATTTTTGTGCCAGCTGACAGTCTGGATATACTCTCAGCTGCCTACACATAAGGAAGTGTATGTGTGTACTGCTTTATTGATTTTAYACTTGCAAGAAAAGAATAAATGCATTATTAAACCAGTAACTGCTCTTTTTATTAAAAGCATCACATGCATTCTAAGTTCATACAATAGATGGTTCTTATGTAAGATATGCTTTCAAGCTCAAAGCACAGAGTCGCATTTTTGTTGCTTATCTGGTTTAAATATAAATTTTAAATAAATTATTCAAGAAAACAATCTTGTATTATTATTATATTTAGAATCAGTTTTTCCTAAGCTTTCGTGCTTGTTACACCAAGCAATATCTAAGTAATTAGAGTTTCTAAGAAAAGCTCTGGCCTTCTAGAATACTATTAAGAAGATATTTTAAATTCATTTCTGTTAACTGAAAACCTGCAGGAATAGAATTACTTGAATAAATTAGTTTTTCTCTAATAGACAAAGAGCATCTTAAATTCTCACTGTTGATATAGGAAGCATCTTCCCTTYATAACAAACTCTATTATCATAAATTCCAGTTGTTAAAAAGAGAAACGTAATTACCTGTTATATAGGTAAAATGCAAACTGGTTTCAGAGGACATAAAACAGAGAGAGAGACTGGGAAATCCACCAGAAAAGGGGGAAAAAAAAAAAAAAAAAAAAAAAAAAAAAAAAAAAAAAAAAAAAAACCACCACAACAAACTTAACACATACTTTTAAAACTAAATAAGAGGAAAATGGAAATCTAAACATCTCAAATGGTTAGGTAACACATTTCCTGAAATGTTATACACTATTCTTTGTCATAGTACACTAAAAAGGATGTCATTACTGATGGCACTATAGATTTTTAGAATGGTCCACTATACTGTTCAGATCCTTGAACACTGGTGAAGCACCATAATAGTAATGAATAGTGAAAAATTCTGWCTTCAAAAGCACTGAAATTAATTTATGTCCTGCAATCACCTCCAGTCAGAGTAGTTGGGTTAGTTGTGTCTTGTAAGTMATCTCCAACTGGAACTAATTCTATTTTATTCTGTTTGTCCTTCCCTAAAAGGAGYGTTTGTTAGAAAAGCAAATCAAGCTTTGTGACCAGGACACTGGCTGTRAGATAGCTTGTGTGTAGTGCTCACTGTCTCCATCTGTCCTTCACTCTTCGTATTTACGTGCCCTCTACGTGATTTTCCTCAATCTCTCAGACTATACAGTAGCTTCTAGAGTATATGGTGGAGTTTAAAAAAGGTGACTCCCTAGAGTCCCTGAAGACCAGACAGAGAGATTTAGACCTGCACAGAGAGGGCACTCCTTCCAGAAGGGCAACAAACAACCAGAATCCTGGCCAAGGAATATCTTGGCATATCATCATTGCACACGTTTGGGTGCAGGAGAGACAAGACCAAATTGAGGATAGTTATCTTGTAGAGCCACATAATGACTTCACAGCCTGTTTCCAGTTGTGAAAGAAAAAAAAAAAACAAATAAAAAAGGGTGGGGTGTGGGGTGGATTGGTCATTTTTGGTCAGTGAAGAGTAGCATCCTGACAGTTCCAGGCAGAGATGCCAGAGCCAGGCTGTCCTCAAGCAGCTGACAGGCTGAGAATTGTAAAAACTTCTGAATGAATAAAGCTTATTAAGAAATGAAGAAATAAAGCAACAAAAGGCAGCCATCAGTTCAGGAAGACGGGTGGGACTAGTGTTAGAAGTACTCATCACAAATTATGYTTAAGGAGAAATTGTCAGTAGAGCAGTGTTTCAGGAAAACACATGAATCTCACTTCCACCTCCTACTAAGCTCAGACTTTCAAGGCAAATATAATTGCATGGAACATTCAGCTCAGAAAAAGGATCAATAGCCAACCAATTTAGATTCACTTCCCAGTGAGGAAGTTATTAGGAACAATTTGGAAGAAGAAACAATGTTGGAAGAAATTTGGAAACACCTTAAGAGCAGTGATTTGGATAGAAATAGTCAACAAAAATTCACAAGAAAATAGAGGAGATAGATTTCTCTTTTTTTAGCATGTAGGACTTGTCAAAGAAATTACTGTTCAATTAACACAGACAATAAAATGCATTGCCCATTTTTAATTTTTAACAGAATTTCACCTTCCTGTGTGGAGAAGTGAACCTACTAAGACAGAGTTAAATTTCTTCATAGCAGATCACCTGGGTCTGTCTTCCAGATTGACCACTGAAATCAGTGATGATAAAATGYTCACATTTAGCAGCTGCTGAGCAGTGCTTGCACAGTGTCAGGACTTTCTCTGGTTCTCACTCTGTGTCTCCCCAGAGGGAGGCAGCGGGGTGTGTGTGTGCACAAGAGGTTGGGAGTGTGCATTATCAGGCATATGAACTTGGAAAAGAGGCATTCCCTCCCATGCAACATCATGCTCATTTATAAAAAGGGAAAAGAGGGGTTTTTAAGGTAATCAGTTACTCAGGAACTGGATGGACACAGATCTACCCATGGGARGTGGAGATGAATTGCCTTTACTTTTTTTGAGGGGTGTGTTTCTTTCTTCTTCCACTTCTCCATTTATTTTTATACAATTTTAACAATATTTATCTTGACCCACAGATTTTTTGGTTTTATTTTTCTTCTCCTATCCCCCAGGGGTGGAGGAAAGTGAAGAAGTAGCTGTATGGTACTTAGCTAACCAGGGTAACCCACAACAGGAGGGTAAAGGGGCAGATATGACTGTATAGATAAATGGCTGAAAAATAGAGCTGTTGTAAAATACAAGAAAYCATGGTAATCAATGATCCTTAGGCTGGAAAAAGGTACACTGGAGTCCCAGGGTACAATTAATGACTGTAGCATCTATTCATTTATCTTTAGACCTATTCAATTTCCTATATGGATAAAAAATAAAAGCAAACCCAAAGAACAAAATTTTTTTTACTGTGATTCCAATTTAGTTAGTAAAATTAAGCCTTCAATACTTGTATACATCCCCAAAATTATAAGTTTGTATAGAGACTGTAGTCATGGTTTTTTCTTTGCACGTAGTGACAGATTATATTAGGTATTTGGAAAAACCCACATGAGAAGTACATACACCATCAGTAGTGTAAAACATGAAGCTCTGGATTGTGCTAACTACACAGCATATTGCACATTCTGCCTGCTTAACATATCTTCATTTTCAATCTAATCCTTGTCAGGGAAAAAAAAATAATATCTCAACATTCCTGATTAAGCACTAGAGTGAAGAACCAACTATTGTTTTCAGAATTGAGAGGGTTATTTCTTTTTAAAGATGAATATATTTAGTATCACAGTAAAGAACAATGCCCTAGCTACTAAAAAAGGTTAAGTACTTGCATAATGTTTCCATCTCTTCATTTTCTAAAAGAAGTATAATAATAATAATTACACTTTATAATAGAATTTAGTCGCTGCCTAACTGTGTTTTGATTTCTTAGGATTAGTAGTTGGCACTGTAATTGTTATTCCTTCTGATTGCAAGAAGTACAGCATTTAACCAGTCGGTTCTCATTTAGCATTTCACAGACTGCATCTTTTTTGAGACTGATTTACAGGTAATGAAGCAAACTATATTTAGATATTTTTCAGGGGATGAGTCTTTTGATATTTTTAGYTGGAAATTAAATGTGAACATTCCAGGTATTAAATGAATAATGTTGCTAATATGCATAAAGTTATTGGATTTTTTTTAAGATAGGATTTAAAAATCTTACTTATTTTTAATTGTGTTAAAACAGGAAGCAGAAAATAGACTTGCATATCTGCATTTTATTTAGTTGGCAAGTTCACCCTTCTGATGCACTTAGCATTCAAGAACAGATCAATTGTAAGATTCATAAAATGGAATATTTGAATAGTGATATGTCAAATTAATCTACTAACTTGTTTTATTTATTGGATTGTGTAACAGCTATCTCTTGACATTTATCCAGGTGTGACTGAGAGGGGAAAGATTACCATTATTAAGACTTCCAATTTTCCTCTGAGTTTCCCTTTTCCATAATCTAAGTTAAAGCACGATTCTGCTCTTCTTTAGTAACAAGGTAACACTACCTGAAAGCCCCACATCACTCAGATACAAATTCCCACTGATCTCCTATCGAGAGAGAATTTCACCATCAATAGATTTTATTTCAGCTTATCAGACATTGATATACACTAGTTTCCACAGCACAAGTTTGTGGAAATGTTGACTGGAGGGACATCACTATTCCAATGCTCTGATTGAAGCAGGACTGTTGCCAGGAGGSAGTTCATTCAGAATGGTTTGGTCTTATTCTATTCTTAAAGGTTTACAAGGATGGAGGTTTCATAGCTGCTCTGAGCAAGACATTCCAGTGCTGCACAGTGAATTTTCTTTCCTGATATTCACCAGAGCACTCACAAAGTGCAATCTTCAGCTATAATTCCTTCTATTAGTGTCCCTTGGACTAGCCAGAGAGGTTTAGCTTCATAACTTCACCACTGCCTTTAAGATAACTGCAGGCCTGTGAAAGACCACAGTTTAGCCTCCTCTTTGTCAGATTAAACAATACAAGCTTCCTTGGCCTCCCCTTCTAGGTGATTCCAGCTAGACTATAAATACCCTAGTAACTCCCTCTGGGCAACGTTTGATTTAACTATGTCCTTGACAAGGGTTCAAAACTGAACACAGTCTACTGGTGTAGCCTCACCAGTGCCCAGCAGAGGGAGAAAACCACTCTTGATCTTGTTATAGCAAAGTACGTGGTTCACAGCTATGCCAACCGAATCTCAAATACACATCTCCATGTTGTGTTGTTCTCTTAATAGTTCTATCCACACTCCCTGCTGTAGTGCTATCCCCCTACAATGAGGAATGTCTATTTGTGTCCTTTGATAATGRAGGATATAACCCTTGTTAGATACCCTGAAGTTTCTAGGTCACCTTCGCAGGTTGGCCCAGGACATGTCAGTTGTCTCTGTATCTAGAACCAATGGTAAACCAGTGAACCTGGAAGAAACAATATGCAAGGCATTCTGGATCTACTGGAGACACATCCTTTATGCAAGTTGCATATGGTCAGTGTGCAGTGATCATTTCTGGTACATAGGTATGTTAAAGTGCTACCTGTATTTAGGTTAAAATAAACACATTCCACYTGTATAAATTCCCTGTACTATTTTTGTACTATTTGTTTCTATCCTTCTGGATTGCAGTAAAATAAATCTGCTCTCATACTTGTTTACATGTCAGTGCTGGCCTGGCTGCATTTGATTTCCCTTATGACATTTCAAATAGTATAATATCTAGACAGCAACAAAGGAAAAACTTTCTGTTCTTTGGAATACAAGTCAAAGGACTCCAACATTAGTAACAATAAACATGAATGGGGTCAGATGGAAYCTTCATTCTGTTTTTCTATTATATCTCCATGAATAGGAGTCATGGATTTGAAGTATTTAAGTTTCAAAATMATTTTATCTACCAACCTTTTGGTTCCTTATTATTTGCAGACTACTACTAATGTCTGTGRAAATTGGTGGTTACAAAAGTTCACCTAGACAGACTAAAAGGTAGAATGTGAGAATTACTTCTGCTGTGATTCCTGTGTATTTTAGGACATAACACTTTCTAAGAGTATGGGAGCACCTAAAACTACATGCACTGAAAAAAATAGTTTCCCACTAACTTACARTGGATCAAAGCTTGGAAAACTCTCCTGATCCAGCTATACAAACAACTTACCCTTGTGTAATGCTTTCAGGTAGAATATCTTCTAAAACTAGAGGGTTGTTTAATGGCCATCTTTATTTTTCGTTGACAGTGAATTCATCCATTTCAAAGGGCAAGTACAAGGTCCATGGACATTTAGGTCCCATTTGAGTGCTCAAAGTAGAACCAAATGGGATGTAAATGGTCTTGTTATGGGCTCAAGGTAAATTCTACACTGATTAAATAGGCCATAGTGTCTCAGTGAGAGACAATGGTTAACAGCAGTAAGGGCAGGAAAAAGCAGTTCAAGTGATAATGTGTATATAAAGTGTCCTCTTTGSCACTTCAGAAATATCAAATTATGGCTGATGAATTTAGGGCCTTGATTAAAGCTTCCACCATGAACAACTTGCAGAAATCCAAACTGCTATCAGGTAAACTGATGTGTAAGTGCTATCACCTAATTTCACAGGGTACACTTAATTTACCCTAATTCTTTTCAAACCTCTCTGCTAGTCCATTTGTATATGCTGTTGCTTTCCCTGTCATCCATTAATCCACTTGAGAGACTTTCTTTTTTGCCTCCCACAGAGCCTGAGTGTCACCGTTCCTGAGAAATAACACTAAGACTCTAATACTTAGCATTCTAATTGTAATTTTGAAATAAAGGTAAAAAAGTTATTTTAGTAAAATTTAAAATAAAGCAACCCCTAGATAAACAAAACTGTCCTAATTTGTTGGTTCTTTTGTTTTCAAAATACTTTCAGAGTTAGAGCAATTCAAAAGAGCTAAAAAATAACTGAAAGATCTGCATCGAGCATATTTATAATTTATCACATAAATTTTCTTCACTCATCACCTTTTCAGATATCCAGAAAAGAATTATCTGTATATAATTCAAAATCTTCCTCTAAAAAAATACATTTAGTAACTATAATGTTTATTTCTTTAATTATAAATTGATTATCCATGCTGTCTAGCTGAACAGCATGATGTTCATGGACAGTCCTTTTGATGTAAGGAGACTGTTCTCAAGGAAATGGACAGAAAGAAATTATAAGGACACATTTCCATGGTATTTATAAACCCCCAGACCTTTGTGTGCTCAGCTTTCTCTTCTTCTTTTAGCATGCTTTGTTTAAAGCAAAGAATGTGTACTAAATTTTTTTTCATAGTAAGTTATCATAGTTCTCTGCTCAAGAATTGGTATTGTTCTGTGATTTTAATTAGTTTACCCACTGGGAAAATTAAATGCTTCACTGTGTACACAGAGAAGTAGTGAATGAAAATGGATTCCCATGGAGATTTCCTAGCAAAAAGTTTACATTTGTTTTATGCAAACTTGATGGCTAGTTTTTAATTATTGCACTATTTTGTTTATAATTGTATTTATTTAGTGCAGGTTTTCTTGAAACTGATAACAGTGATAATTTAATGCTCAGAAAATAGTTGAGAGCATTATTGGTAAGTGTAGTTACTCCATCTTCCTGTGTATCTATACACAGTGCCAGCTAATATTGCTACAGTACTTATGAAATATGARCAGATGTTGATATAGTCATCACTGTAAGTATGAATAGCTTACCAAGTGTGAACACTATTCTCTGGTATGTAAACTGCAATCCTAGAAAATGAGGTGTCTGTTTTTAGCAACATTGTAGAATAAGTTCAGGACTAATGAACTACTACTCATTTGTTTTCCACCTGTTTCTGTGATCTCTGCTCCATKAAACCATTAAATTTTTCATAGTGCTTTTTCCATGTCATCTCCGACCCGTATTCTCCAATATAATTTTCTCAGTCCTCTCTGTTGATAATTCTAGGTGACACTGCTTTTGATGCCCATTGACGCCCTACATTTCTTCCTTCAATATAGTTCATTCCTGTTTTGTAAGGGTATTCCAGTTTCATATTTGTGCTTTGCCATATTATTTTATCCATCCTGCTGTTCAGCAGTGATATGCTCTTAAGGTAAGCTTATTTTTTTAATACCTTCAGTCACCAACTTTGTAAATATCTCCAAGACTTCTTGAGTCTTTTCTCTCAGTTTATAACACCTATGCCCTGACAYCTTTCTGCCCTCAAACTAACCATCTAAGAAAAATTTCTATCATMTCAATTTGCACCCTAAATTTTCTATCATCTCACTTGTGCACCTTAGAATTTCTGTTGCCTACATTGAACCTCTCACATCTATGTTCTCCAGAAAGTTCTGTATTATATGTGCACCCACAAACTTGCATGGGTGTACCATTCTACTGCATCCACAGGACCCTGTCTTCATTTTTAAAACAGAGATTTCATGACACAGCCAAATTATCCCAAACCATTACTACCGTGGGGAAGGCATCCTCCATTCCTGGGTACAGGTTTACAGTTCTTTCCTGCATTTCCCATGGTCAGATATATATATGACACCTCAGGTGTGGTAGAATCACAGGATGGCTGAGGCTGGAAGGCACTTCTAGGAATCATCTACATCAGTCTTRCATTCCCAGGAGTCAGATAGAACAGGTTGTCCAGGACTSTGCCCAGATGGGTTATCAGTATCTCCARTGATGGAGACTGGATATTGAGCCTTGGTGGTCTCTCCCTAATGTCAAATACCCAAGTCCCTGGAAGCAACAAATCTGCCTGAGTGCTCAGCAGACAGTTGCCCTCTGCTGCCACTCACCACTTTCTCTTGGTGCTGCTCTGGGACTCACAGATGACTTTGCTTCTTCATTGGACACAACTCACAGTTCCCAGGCACTTGCTGCTACCATGGCACTGAACCCATTCAGGAGTTGGAGATCTGCAGGTGGAACTTGACGAACAGTAACGCTCTTCCTGGTGCTAGAAGACATGAGCTTGCAACTTTTGCTCCCAATTTCCAACCCAACCAGCACAGGCCTTGCCTGCTCCTGTCCTTTGGTACAGCAGCGCCAATGCAGATCCTGTGTRTGCTGCCCTCACTTCTCTGTGCCCTTCTACTCTGGCCACTGCCTCCATTGGCTGTGCTCTGAGCTGGACACCCCCAAGCCAAGCTGAAGTGTTGTTTGAATTTTCCTAATCATTTGGAACAAACCACTTTGACCAGGAATAGCTAACAAAGTTTAAAATCATATTGTCTGTCTCACAAAACAGGAGGTCCAGAGAGGAAGAAAGGAGCTGCAGGACTCAGCCCTGAAAAGGATGAATGCTTTTAGCTTTAACASTGTTTGCAAAAGGAGGAGGAATCATTGCTTTTTTCAGGCAAACTTGAGGATGTACTCTCCTACTCATGCACATGCTTTCCTTCATTCCCAGGTTTTCAACAGAAGTGACTCATAACTCGAGAGGAATTTTCAAGGACACAAACTTCAAGTCCATTTAAATGTGTTACTGAAGCTCTGTGCAAGATGCTGAAGCTTGAGAGCTAACTAAAATAGTTGCCTACTTTATTTTCTATTCAGGTGTACTTRTTTTCTCCAAAATATCCCACAGGGTGTCTTTGAGAAGCAGCAAAAGCAATACAATTGTACTAGTTTGAAAGCAAAACCAATGAGAGACTCCAAATCAGAAATACAATTTAATAGGAAAACAATAAAATAAATGCAATAGTAAAAAATAGACCCCYGACAGAGTCAGAATACAACCTAACACCTGGGTGGTGGTAGCAGTCCAGATGAAGTGGCCTTGTTGAAGCAGTGATCCCATAGAATGGTCTGGTAGCTCCTGTCCTCTGGGAATCCAGTCAGTGAGGGTTTGTGTATCCCAAACTGCAGATTATATCCAGGTGGGAGTGCTTGGCTCCTCCCCCCCAGGCTGAGCATCTCACAATGGGCTGATGTCATTCTATGAGTCACACAATGGGTCCTTGATTGCCCATTAAGCAGAGATGGCTCCTGAGGGGAGTCACCTGTGAGTCATTGACCAGGGCATTGATGGACCATTAGCAGATAGTACTGAGGGAGGGGGCAGGGAAAACACTGCCCCACCTGGTTCCAACAACCCATGAAGATGGTAATAGAATACATACTTTGGGCACATCTTACATCGCAACCTAGGACAATAATATATCAAACCCCACTGATAACTGATAAATAGTACAAACTGCTTCACTAAATTGGAATGTGACAATTTGCAAAGGTTTTGACTAATCTGAGTAAGACACAACACCTAACATCAGTTGGCTCATTGTTTTTCAGAAAGTTCTTCCTCCTAAACTAATTAGATAATTAAACACAACCAAACTGTTGTATTTGGTTTTCTTCTTAAGGTTATAATTCAATTAACTAAATAACAGGAATATTAAAAAGTTACATTTGTGTTGTTTAAAGATATTTTTTGTTTAAAGAAAAAAAACTAGCAAAAGAGTCTTGCTCATTGTCATGTTCAGGAACTGAATGAATTTGTGCTTCACTGTGGAAATCCTTTAATTAACAGTAAAATATAGAAAAGTCAATGGAACTTAGAATGTTAATGATGAAAAGTCAAATAAACAATTATGGTTACCAGACCAACATTAACACTCCTCAACTGAGTTGCAGATTATTTTTCTCCCAAGTATTATAAGAAAACTTCCAATTTTATTTGTATATAGTCCACTAAAATTATTAACAAATGCTAATAATGCTCCTCTATTAAACAATTTGGAAAGATGAAGAGGCTAAATGCTTTGGCCAAGTATAGTAATGTCTGTATCAAAAATTAATAGGGTCAAGGTGAGAAGTCATTTATTATTTAGTATTTGGTGATGCTCATATGCTCATTTATGTACTGCCACAAGGTTTCTGTTTATTCATTAGTAGAAAGCCATAAGAATATTTTTCAGTTATCTTGTGGTTCTATTTTTYCAAGAATATTTTTCAATTATCTTGGGGTTTTATTTTTCCTTTAAAAAATATATGTATAAACCCACTTCTGAACAGCTGCAGAATTATATTGGTTTGATAACATCTGAATGAACTCCAAGACAGACAGGAGAGGCAAAGTTACACTGAGTGGGAAATTGCCTGGAAGTTACAACCTTCACCTGAGAAAGCAGAAACAGGCTTGGGTTCTAGTTAGTGAATACAGACTACAGTTGTAAGGAGAGATACAATCTCTTTTCCACTAGCCTTCTCACTCCAGAAATAAATTTAAAAGAACCTAAACCCCAGCCAGAGAGACAAGACCCTACATATTACATGAACAATTCTTTCCAGCCACTGGATTATAACTATTTTGGGTGGTATCCATTTTCCTTGAGCTTTCTTGTCTACTTTTTTCCCCAAATGAAAGATGAAAAGAAATCACGATCTCACCKCAGTAAATTATTTAACTCAGGTCAGTAGAGAATATTTCACAACTGTTCTTATGTCTGCAAAAGGCAATTAACTGGAAAYTCTGAGTCTAATGTAAGTGGGAACYGGCATAAAAACATTTCGRCTTCCTGACTTTGGGACATGTWATTCCTGAYAATTATTTTTTRTTACTTGATCAGGATTCACTGTGTTAACAGAGGAACATAGATTGGTTAACAGGTGAGGTACTGCTGTGTTGGAGGGTGTGGCTGCAGGGGGTCCRGCAGCAAAGCCTGGAGAGGCTCCTGCCTTGTCTCATAGTCTGAGCAGAGGAGCAGTGGCTGAGCTCACTGGGAGGCATAGCCTGAAATACATGAAATACAAAAGTCATTCCCTGCAGTGAGAAAAAAAGATCTGGAAAAATCACCATGGAAAGGTCAGGTAAGGAGTCAGTTGGGTAGTGCACCAAGATAGGGGGTAAAGGACTTGGGCCTGGTTGGGGAAAAACAATTGGGATGGGGATTACAAAACTGCAACTCRTATTAAGCAGAGAGTTGGGATGCTACCTAGAATAAAGTGTTGGTGATTGAAAGGTAAAAGTATTGAAGTGTCCTGAAAGATGAGTGTAGGAATATTGGTTTTTATTATTATGAGCATTTGTTTTATGTTTTATTCTCCAGTTCTGCAAAGTACACCTAAAGCACCTGTTATCACAATTTCTGTAATGGGATTTAATGGTTTTATTTCACTTTTCTAACTTCTTACTGTCTTTCATATRAATCCCAGATTTTACAGGAGTTAATAAGCAATTGCTGTTTCTTCATGGTCTGTGGTGATATTGTTTACTTGACAAGTCAGCATTGCTAGTTATAGAGGGGTGTTTTATTAAATTTACATTCCAAGTCTGTTCTTGACTGAGCTGCCTGATGGTGTAAGGTATACAGTTTCTCTAAATCTCCTTTTGCCACCCTTCAGAAAGCCCATATAGTTGGAAGAAATATTTAAGATATTCTGACAAGTATGTTATACTATTGTTCTTGACAAAAATTAATTAACTTTTTAAAAAATGTATTAAAGAGTAAATACTAGAGAGAAGAAACATATAGACTAAAAGGTTTGAGAACTGTTGCTTTGCATGGCAAAATGTATTGCAGCACATTGTTTAGGACTTTTTTTTCCTGGGTTTCTTTTTTCTCATTTTTTTTTCCCTCAAGGCTGTGTTTAAACTTTTAAAAAGCAAAAAACTTGGAACATTTTGGCATTTGGAAAAGGGGTTAATTTTCATCCAGTTCAAGATTATTTTTTAAAATTTATATTTATTCCTAGAGTATAGCAATATATGGAAAGAAATACTTCAGTTACAGTATATGGATATAAAAACAGTTTTTAAAGGATATAGTTTTAGACWATTGGCAAGTAACAGAAAACATGGTGGTTTTCTGAGTGAAGRTAACTCAGGTGTTTGTTATCAGGGCACAACTAGGACTAGTCCAGCCTCTGTTTCATTCCTGTGTGCTGTTAATCTGGCCTCCAGCGCCAAATCAGAGATTTCCCAGACCATTCTTCCTTTAAATGCTTTCCACAAAATAGTTGTCTTGTGATGCAAGCATGCATGTGAAATGATTGCAAGCACTATGAAGAAATAATTTATTTCTTTTCTCTTATTTTACTCATATTGGCAGGAATTTAATTGAATTTTATAAAAGTGGGGGAGAGTTTGAATCCTAAGTGATGTTCTTGAAAATCAAAGACCTTCTTTCCTTTTTTAGGTGAAAGTTAAAAAACATTTCTTTATCCTTCCTGATTTTTGCTAAGAGCTGCTTGAGAGCAAAACAGGATACAAAGGGAATAGTGTTGGATAAATATTCAGGATTTCCAGTCAGAATAATACTGTAGCAGAAAATAAGTTCAAAACCTTTTTTGTGGTTTTTTTCATGTTATTTGAKCTTTATGTTATTCATCCTTCCAAATATTTTTAAACTAGTGTTTTATTGCAATATGCTTATATTCTTTAATTTGTTGCACAAGAAAATTAGTAAAAATATTTTGGATTATTCCATACCATTATCTGAGAAGCTATTGAAAACTTTT
>CADDXX010000531.1:36728-105658 GCA_902810485.1 Alauda arvensis
TGTGCATGCTTTTAAGAACTAACATGACAACTCTTTTTTTTTTTTTTTTTTTTTGCTATCAAAATATGAGTGCCTGTCACTAGGCAAGAATAAGGCATTACTGGAATACTATTTACAAATCTGGCAGTTCATTTTTATAAAAATGGTTAAGACTGCATTCAGTAGAGGTTGTTAGGACATACAGAGATAACATTAAAAGAATACATCAAAGATGTTGCTGCTTTGGTTTRGTACAAGAAAGCTTGAGGAAGAAAAAAATATTGCTCCCACAAATGTTAAGTAGTATAAACATATCATAAAGGTGGCTCTGAAAAGGGACTGTGTTGTGTTTATATAAGGATTACATTATGTACGTGTCTATGAAGGCAGTAAAAGCATCCAAGCTGCTTTTCCAATTCTTATTTTCTCTAAATTTAATTTACCTCTATAACAACTACACATTTACTTTTGCTGTTCTGTTCTGCACGTTACTCCTTTCTTTGAGGAAGGTACTGTTCTTATTATAAACKTCTTGTGTTTTGGTTACTCACTCTCTTACAACTTGAAATAAGCTAGGAAAAATCCCTAGGATTTACTTTATTTATTTCCTTCAATAATGTTTCCTTTTTACTGTTCCATAGAAGCTGAATAAAGCCTTCTATTAAAATACTATGCATTTTCCCAATTCTAAACTRTTTTAGTGATTGCAAGCATATAAGGGCTGCTCCTAAAAGACTCCCGTGAACCACCTTCCTTAGTAATAAAAAAAACTGCCCATCTTTAAAAATGCATTATATTATTGTTCTCTTCATATTTAGAGATAAACACTTCCATAGTCTTATAAGATGGTGTAGATCTGTTTGCCCCATTTGCAGGTTTGTTCAGTAGCATGTGAACATCTGCTTCTCTGTAATTATTGAATGTAATGAAAGTGGGATATGTTTAATATATGTTTAGTTCAACTTTACTTTTGAGTCCTTTTTTTTTTTAAAGTTAACTTAGTGTTTTTAGAGTCAGAATTTTTACCATTAAAAACAGATGTTCATTATTTCCTAGACAGCAATTTAAAGGCACCCATGCCTTTCAATGCATGTTTGCTACATGTGTTTATTGTAATTGAAATGTAGTTATTGTTGTTCAATACTTTAAGAAAAAAGAAATACAGTTGAATCACCCTTAAGCTTTATGTGAACATATTAAAATGTGCTCAGAGGGGAATGTAATGCTTTTCAGAAGCATTTCAACTGAACTTTGGGAAGAAATCAGAAGCTATAAGTTTAATATTATGGTGTAGAACCCATTTTTTTATGATACTGACATCATTAAATATGTAATTAATCTTCATTAATACATTGAAAAGAGAGAGATTTTGTGCCATTCTATGTTATCAGTATAAGTCAGAAAAGATTTTGCATTGCACAGTACAGGTCTCTCATCTAAACTAATATTGATTTCATACTTAGAAATTTCGAATTTTTTGATAGGAAAATAGCATTGGGTTTTTTTTTTTGTATTGTTCAAGACAGTTGCTCTGGTGTGTTGAGATTTCAATTTGGACCTCCACAGAGTTGCCAAAAGGAGATCAGGGACCCAAAAGAGCAACTGACTCTGGCAAAGTAAATTTCTCTTATAGTCTTGATAAACTTTCAAGTGACTTGAGAGAAATCAAGATTAGAATRAATGGAAATTTAACAATGCCAGACTGAGACACTGTAATATCTATATGGTTATTCAGTTTTGCACATGGTGAAACTCTCTTTCCTGGTTAAAAGGAGAACTCTTAAAAAATTACCCCAAAACATGGAGCTTTTTTTTTTTTTTTTTTTTTTTTTAGTAACTTTCTTAATGACAAATGACTGATAGAAGAGGAAAGTCTTCTGGCAGTATGATGTATTAAAAAAGTGCCAACAATGAGCAGTTAACTCTGTTTGCAGAAAGAAATCAATTTGGGGATAAGAAAAGTAGATAAAGATTTTCAAATGAATGAATTTCTAGGAGTGAATAAATTCACCTGTCTTACAGAGAACTGAATGCCCTCCTGAAGTTTTTGTTTGAGTGATCCATGAAGAACAAGACCGGTTCTTATTACACAGACAAGAATGGAAGGAGAATTAAAACACTTGAGAAACTTAGATTTTTAATGAAATCAGAAAGGAAACTCAAGGTCAAAAAGGAAATTCACACTTAAAATATCCCACCACAAAACTTACCATTAAGACATCAATTTATTTTTGTCATCATGTGCTATAGGAAGGAGAAGAGGACCACCAAAGATTTTTACTCTTTTACATATCTCCTGTATTGTATTTTGCTATGTTTTTCTGTGTTTTTACATTCATTAAGGATACCAGAAATCAGATGATAACACAAAACTGCTTTGAACTTCTGAAAAGMAAAGTGGACAGGGTTTGGAGTGGTTGGAGAATTTGTAAACTCACCATATACTCCAGTATGACATCACCTTGATCTATCATAAAATGACCTGCAAAGTAATTTTTCAGTTCCTGTTTTGAACTCTGCATCCCAAACTATTTACTGCCAATTGTTTTTTTCTCCCTGCTGAAACATACACAATCTCTATCCTGTTCACCCACTCCCAGGAGCTCTCCCATGGAGAAGTAATAACTTTCCTTATACACAGGTAATCTTTTTGTTCCTGCTTCTGTGTGGTTCTTCACTTGACCTGTTCAGTTCACTTGTAAAGACAAGACTTCTAAATGGTAGTTTTCTTTCAAAATGGTTGTGTTTTCTGATCACTTTTAATACTTTTTTTATCTCACTTAGCACAGAGTAAGCCTGCTATACTTGGCTGTCCAAAACATAACTAATTTTTAGCATATGAGTTAGGAGGGAGAAGATATATATGTACTCATGCATATATATGTACACATAAAGACTCTTGAATATTTCTTATGATAATATCTACTGAWTGCCTTCATGGCTTCTGAGTCATGGATTAGGAGTCTCCAAATGATATTGATTTAGATTGTTTATTAACATCACAAGGCTTACACCTCCCTGGAGCTCAATGTCAGAGCTCTCATTGATGTTAATAGGACTCAGGAACAGTCGTGACTTTTTAGAATGGGTATATTTTATTTTCAAGACCTTTTTGTTTCTGCTACTGCATTTGCCCAAGAGCTATATTTTATGTKTTGTTTTTATTGTTCTCACTTAAGGTCATATGATAGTTACTGTTTTGCTTCATCTCTGACCCAAATTAAAGGACAACAGTCACTATTCATGAGTTGTTCTAGCACTGTTTTTATGGGAAAAGACAAGTAACATTGTTGGTAAGGAATTATGATTGAGCTTAAAACAAAAGATTCTATTTCATCAAATATCAGCTAGGAATTTGTCTGACAAGTTCCAACTGAAAATGACAAAGACATCCAGACCAGTAGTTTCAAATTTAATCGTTTTGTCTGTTTCCATAATATCTGTGGTATTAGCAACCCAGCTGGAAGGAAGGAAATAAGTTACACTTTCTATCTTAAAGCTGGAAAAGAAAGAAAATGCAGATGACTRCTGTATCTACTTGTCTGTTATAAAAAAAGTTGGGGTTTCCTTCTTTTTATTTTTTCCTTTTTTTCCACTGAAATACTTTTTACTATGGACTGTTCTGAACACATATGAACTTCCCTACTTGCATCCAYTGTGGACCAAGCCAGGCTACTCTTTTGGGATATTCAGGGAAATAGACAGAATATGAGCTAGTAAGATAGTGAGATTCATCTGTTGTTTCACTCTAGATCCTAATTTTTCTCTTTTCATAATAAATAACCTAGACAAATAGATTTGATGTGTAAGCTTATAGTGTAATGTCTGAATCTAGATCTTCCTTCTAAATACTTGGAGAGTTTAGGGTAGGACTCAGTGCCTAAGTAAGCAGAAAAAAATTCTGCTGCACGGGGGTGGCACTTGGCTTAGAAGTTGACACTCAAGGCAAAGAAGTTGCTGATTTAGGCATCTCCAGCCTGAGAGTGTTGTTTAAGGGATCTTTCTAGGTCCCTTTCCCTCAGCCCAGAAATTAGTTTTTACCTAAATCTCATTTTCAGTGTATAGTGGAAATCATACCTATGGCCTTGTCATCCCTGCTGTAAATTGGAGATTAAATTTTACTGACATGGATAGAAATATAGTCACTTTAACCTGTTATAAATCAGTGTAGCTGTACATAAATTGACCAGATCTTTGCTGATTTCCATCCAAAAACAATCTCTCATGCTGAATTTATTTGAATTCTGTTGAATTGATAACTGTAACATGGTAGTTGTGGTGATTTGTGGGATATGTAGAAGCTTCCAGTATATTTACCAATAACTAAAATGCAATGTAACTCTAGATTTTTTATTTCATTTTAATTTATTTTTTTTTTTTTGCAAATGCACAGGAGGTGCTGAATTTTTGTTTGTTTGCTTTGTTGAGAAAACAAAGTATTTATCACTGGTTCTGGAATGAAAGCTAGTTGGTATTGTTTTACATCTGCTGAAGAAAATCGAGGTTTCATTTCATACATTAAGCTGGGTGAATCAGATTGCATATGACACCTCTCCTGTGTGACAAATGGGTTTGTAAAGTATTACTTGCACAGCATAATGGTAATTTGTCTACTTGGTGGCTGTAACAAACGCATTACATTTTTGTTTAACGGTTATAATTCATCATCTCAATACACAGAATACTTTATTCCTCAACAGGGGATAAATAGGATGTCAACACTGAAGTTACATTTGTTTCCMAAAAAGCAGCACTACTAATTCATTTTTGTGTCTCCCCACAAGTAGTAGCYAGGCTGAGTCTGTGGGATTGCATTTTTAAGTCAAATAATAATGCTGCATGMCTGCTCCCTGCTCATTTGAGCAAGTGTAGCACTATGGGGAGAAGTCATAGGACATTTTAATTTTTGTTTATTTGAGATGGAAATTGTGACTGCTTTATCTGTATTTGTTGATATGGGATTAGAAAACATTTATATATATCTATAAGTAAATCTTTTTTCTCTGCAAAACTCCTTAGAAAGTTATGCTTCTCCATGTCAACTTAAAAAAAGAAAAGAAAAAAAGATCTTTAGCTTCAGAAGACCTTTACAAATGCAATAGTACAACCAGAGAGGAAAATATTCTCATATTGCRTGAAATATCTACAATAGAAAATCTCAGTTGCAACATTAAATATAAATTTAGACACACCCATTGCTGTTTTTATGTGCTGGACATGTAAGAAATGCCATAAATGTAACTTTTAAAATAAATATATGATAATCATTAATAATCTGATTAAATATTACCCTGAGATAACCTCARCTGGATTTTAAGCTCTCAACAGGTTTAGCACAGCAGTGGCCATTTTTATATGACTACCTAAGAGCTGCAAATTTCTGAAGAGGATTTCTTCCAGATTAGAAAATAAGAAGTAGATTTAGTATTTCTTCAGATGCAGTTATTTGTCTTTGATCTTAAAGACAGAAATCTAAGTTTTTCTTTAGGTGTTTGGTGTAAAATAGAATAGCCTATTTCAGTTGGAAGGGACCTACAACAATCATCCAATCCAACTACCTGACCAATTCAGGGCTTACCAGAAGTCATGAAATGCTTTTAGGGGCTTCATCCAAATACCTCTTAAACACTAACAARCTGGGGGCATTGACCATCTGTCTAGAAAGCCTGTTCCAGCATTTGAACACCCACTCTTTTAAAGAGGTGCTTCCTTATGTCCAAACCTTCCCTGGAGCATAGTTAAACCACTTCTATGTGTCCTATCACTTAATCCCAGAAGAAGAGACCAGAACCTCACTCTCTACTTGTCCTCCTCAGGAGCAAGAGGACATTGTAGAGAGCAATGACATCACCCCTCTTTTTCTCCAAGCTTGACAAACACAAAGTCATCAGCCGGGATCCTCAAAGGATATGCCTTGCACACATTTCACCAGCTTTGTTGTCCTCCTCTGGACAGATCAAAGGACTTTTAAATCCTTCTTAGTKTGAGGGGCTGAGAACTGCATACAAGTGACAGAGGTGAGGCCACACCAACAATGAGCAGAGTGGGATGATCACCTCTTTAGACTGGCTTGCTATGCTGTGTTTGAGTAAAAGCTGGTTTTATGTACCCCAGGATGCTGTTTGCCCTTGCTGTGGTTCAACTCCAGTTGGCAGCTAATGTCCAATATGATTTCTCACCACCTACTGACCCATACACAGCCCATCTCCAAGCACTGTTTGGTCCTTCCCATCAAACTCCCCACAGTTTATACACTGAGAATGAAATCCTATGGTATGGGATATACCTTTGGCCAGATCAGGTCAGCTGCCCTGGCCATGCTCCTTCATAGCTTCTTCAGCTGCCCTGGCCATGCTCCTTCATAGCTTCTTCTGCACCTKCTTACTGGAAGAGCATGGGAAACTGAAAAGTCCTTGTCTTTAGTGTAAGAACTGCTCAGCAACAGCCAAAACATCATTGTGTTATCAACATTGTTCACATACTGAATTCAAACCACAGCACTGTACCAGCTACTAGGAAGAAAATTAACTCTGTCCCAGCCAAAACCAGAACATACTCATGACTGCCAGAGCACCCTGTTGACTTCTGTKGAGCTTATCATCAACCAGCATCCCTTTCTGCAGGGCTTCTGTCCAGCCACCCTCTCCCAGCTTGTAATTGTGCCCAGCATTACTCCATTGTAGATGCAGAACCTAGCATTTTGGCTCGTTAAATTTCATGGAGTCCTGGTTACAGAGGAGAGGGCAGAGTACTAGATAAGCACTATAACATCTCCTTTTGTTTTTCATCCCCCTAATMCTTACCCAGCATTTCACAAACACATCTACCCTAACTGTAAGGGCTGTGCAGTCAAATATCTCCCCTACGTACAGTTCAACCCTTCCGCTTCACCTGTCCTGCCAAATATACATTAATCAACCATTTAAAACCTCATTATATAAAAAAAAAACCAAACAAAAACCTTTTTTTTCTCTTTTCACATTGGAATTATTTTTTTCTACAATTATTATTTCTCCACAGATGGCAAAAATTGTTTTAACACTAAAGAAAATGAATTTTTTAAAGGACTAAGATTTCTTGTCTATTTCTTCCCTATCGTTATACTAGGCCCTCATAATTTTTGCTCTTTGTTTCTGCAAAGAAAGCAAAAGAACCTTATTAAATGCTTAGTTGTTGTTTAGTCAACTTATTTAAAAATGTTTATAAAAATAATATGTAAAATAATTTAATTCTGAAAATAAATATGAGATTAACTACATGAACAGGAAGGTCATGATTCACTCTTACAGTAAATCTTTTTAGAGCTTCCAGTACTGTATCAAAAGTTTCATAACTGCAGGATAAAAAATGATGATCTGATATAAATGCTCTGGGTTTGCTGAAATCCTTTCAGAAATACATGACGGGTTATCATTGTGCTACCCGGCTTTATGTAAAATTTTAAATATTGTTTATTCATGATTTTTTAACTTTAGGCTTAATCAAGTATAGGCTGTCCTCTTAGAGTTGACGTAAAAATAAGAAAARGTTTTGTAATTTGTATAAGCTCTGGCTATTTCAACAGAAGAAGTGCAGAGCAAATGTGTTTATGTGATGTATGCTGTTGGCTGGAGTGTTTCAACAGTTATAGGATTAACAATCGTGGAAGATATTTGAGACAACCCCTGCTCTGTGAAATCAGTAAATTTACGTCCAGTCTATTGTGTTATATTAACATAGGGTTCTGCAGAATTAAAGTTTAATATGCTGCAATCAGTGTYAAGGGCAATATAATTTCACAGAGTGACCAATCTGGTGGAATGGCCTCATATAAAACTGCTAAATTTATCTCTTGGTTTAAGACAACTATGCCGGGTGGACAGTCCAAAAAAAAAAAAAGTGTTACCTCCCCTTTCAGTTTTAACCACTCCTGTTTCACCAATAAGCAGAGAGAAATACAGGAAGATACAAGAGAAAAAAATAACAGTTTACTAAAAACTGAAACAGCAAGAGACAAAATGACAGTAATAATAACTAGAAACAAAGGTGCTCAATGCCRCAGACCACCCAGGAACAAAGAAAACAAAATGGCWGAGAAAGCCCTCCCCTAAGMTGGCRTCYTCTGCAGGMAGCTCCATGGTCTGAGAGACAAAGGCAAAATGGCTGACAAGTCCCGCCCCCAACCACATGTGGGGAGAGTGAGAACAAAGACAGAAAAACAACACAGCAACCCAACCTCTGTGAGTACTAAAACTCCCCCTAAAACACAACCAACAGGAATGGGGACAAAACAAAAAGAAAACCTGGAGTACAGAAGGTCCAATGGCTTTCAAKCTCTTTGCTTCAGGCCACTGGGTAGGACCTTTCTCTCTCCTGGTGATAGCAGCTCTGTCGACAATGGCAGCTGGAAAAAAACTTGGAAACTGGGACAGCAGCAACCCTGTGCTGTAAATTTCTCTGCCTCTTCCTCAGCTGTCTGGACCCACTTGACGCTGGCACTGCACTCTGAGTTGCTGGTGAGCTGCAGGGAATGTTTGTGGGGGAAGAAACAGTGCCAATTAACACCAAAAACCAGCAGCTCCCACCTCCACAGGTCCTGCTGCAGACAGGTATTTGTGTAATTTGCCCTGAAGTAGCTTGGAATTGCCAAGAAACTGCAGTTTCTTGGAGAGCTAAGCCAGGCAAGGAGCTTGGAGAGCAACAGAAGAAGATTTCTGTCTTGTGCTATCTCAGTTTCTTGGTGGAAAGGAAAGAGAAAGGGCCAAAGCTTCTGCCCGAGCAACCCCAATGGTTAAAAAAAACCCAGCACCCCTGATCTCCCAAACCTGGGACCAGACACCCCAGTTCCACTTGTGGGCCCCAGGACTTTACAGGAACAGTTACAATTTTGTGTCATATGATGTAGCACAAATAGGGAATAAAATACATATTTTTGGGTTACCCRTGACAATATATGAAACAAGAAAAGGCCTAAAAGTTTCATGTGTACATCTTCATTCATGTTTATGTCATCACTCGTGTTTATTGGGGAACAACAAAAAAATCTATTGCGTAGAAAGATGGGAAAAGGTCTTTAAGAAAAAAAGCAAAAACAATTTTGTGTTAATAGYGCCTTTCACTCCAGCTACTGCAGAGAGACTTCCCAAAGAGACTTTCCCTGCTTTTAGAACTGTATGACAAAGTTTAAAAATTAGAAATGTTAGGTTTATGATTAAAAAATAAGAAACCACTTGATTAAATTGAAATGAAACTGAGTGATGGAGAAAAATTATCAATTTGTAGCATCAAAGTGACAAATTTGTCAGAGACCTTAGCAGTCAGAACATCCACTGATTTTATGCTTATAAAGCAGGCTAAGAAATTTAATACTCAGTCTGGAATTTTGTTTTGTTATAATGGAAATTATATAAAAATTAATAACATGCATTTCAATGGAGAGTGAATGAATATAAATCGCCCCCTACATGGGCAAAACTAGAGAGCACTGACATGCTCCTAGCTCTAATGTGAGCCAAGGTCCTGAATTCCTAGTTAAAAARTATTGAATAATTCCAAATTTTTAAAAAGGATATGGGGAAGGGCCAATGAATCCTTGCATTATAAATTTGTAAAGCTAAATAAGCCACTTTTTACTGGTTAACAGAATTAGTTGACTGATGTAACAGAAAGTTATCAATATTCAAAATTTCCCTGTCAGCTATGTATTTAAAAAAAATTAAAGACAATATTTGAAATATTTTTTTAATGTTTCATTTGATCAGATAATTTGCCAGGTCTTTGTGGACAATCGTGTGGAAATCTACGACGTATACTGATGAACTTCTGGGAACAGTGAAAAATATTCTCATGCCATCTCTATTAAATAGTATCTCTTAGGATTGTAAAATTGAGATTTTATATAACACCTCCAATGATGATTATTTTGCAGGAGTAGAAGTGGGATTTGGGTTTAGGAAATAAAAATGTTTTTTCTGTGTACTTATCTAGGTGTCTAAATTCTCTGAGCTCCTTAATTCACAAGGGTTGCAAATGGATTTTTCTCTCTGATGGCTCCACAGAATTATATAGGGAGGTAGCCTCARTAGGCAAGGTCTTGTCTGCATCCATGTTACAGCTCTTCTGGGGCATYACAATGCATAAAGCAAAATGAAAAGAGGAAATAGGAAAAAGAGATTGTTGTTTGATTGAATGTTTCTTACAGTTTTCCATGGTAAAAACTAATTTTCATGTCTCTGGAAAATCAGAGGACACATTAYATTTTTTTGTTACCAGTGTAGCAAGATGTTATCACTGATATTGTATTTGATTAAGAGAAGACATGCACATGCAGAGGTCATCTGTAAATTTTATTCTTTTTACATAGGCAATAGTTTATTATATTTACTCCTCAGGCATGAAGAAAGTCCTTCTATGACATATATAGGTCAATCCACATGAATGGCAAGATTTTTGCATCATAACTATATCATGGTTCACTTTTGCATGGGACTTCTGCCAATTAGTCTTCCATGTGCAATACATAACCTTTGAAAATACTTAAGGGCTATTTTATGTATGCACAGTCTGGAAATTTAGTTATAAAAAGCACAAGTATAGAATATTCAAGGAARTCATAAAAAGATGCAAAATATAAAGAAATTCTACATTTTTTTCTTTTTTAGTAAAGAAAATCTGACATCTCAGAAATTCTTGAAAATTTAAATGCTTCTCTATCATCACTTATTTTAGATTTGAAAGGTCATGGGATCATATGCCTGTAAAGCATACCACATTTCTAAATACAGAAAAATTGTTTGTCACAGAACTGTACATCATTGACCTGAGGCATGATGGGGTTAGGTTTAGGGTAAATAGTGTTACTGAGATGGGGAGGAGAGGTGTCTAACAAAGTCACAAAAACAGCAAAGTCTAGTTGGAGCCCTTTTAGACCCTAAATCAACAAGTACAAATTTGATAAATGCTTATGTAGCTCTGTTATTCTTACATATAAAATGCAAATTCTAAAAATGCTAACTTGGATAAGAGAATTTGGAATGACTTCCTCCTTTTGAAACTGTGCCACTCTACACACACAGATACATGTAACCTACATAAAAACATTATTAACAGGGAAAGTGTATACATGAAAATACATTCTTCATTAATAAGTTGGTTTGAGTTTGACGCAATATTTGGTATCATATTACTATTTAATAACTGTACACATAAAGATATAATCAGGGTGATAAGGWGCTTCCTTTGAATAATTCTGATAGTAGAAATACAAAACAATGAAATATTGTCTGGGGAATCTATGGAGCCTCAATAAACAAGTATAGAGAAATAAACAACTTTATAGTTTGAAAAGGTGAAAATTCTTCAGGGAGACACATTCTGAAAATAAAGTGTAGATTCTTTTGGATTGTTTTTTCCTCACTCCAGATAATAGTGATAATATTATTATCTATTTTTCTACTAATGAAAAATGTTCTTTTTCATATCTGGGTTACATCCAATKTAAATAACTACATGTCCAAGTGGATTCAGAGACAAATTTATTTTAGATGGGCTTCTACACAATCAATATGTGCTTATGATTAGTGTTCTCATAGAAAAAATGGAAACTCTTTCAATGACAAAAAATTAATTAGGAGCCCTCTGTAAGAGCCATGCCAACATAGAAGCACAGAATGACAGGGATATGAATGCAATTTCTACAGTAAATGCTAGCTAAATTTAACAGTTAAACTTGAAATAGACAGATAATTATCTTTCTAGAGGCTCTTCCCAGCCTATCTGTTCTCTTTCAGAATGTGTCATATAAGGACTTCTGTTTGAGAGTGAGAAACACACACCCAGCACAAGTKCATGGGTGAACATTATATATTTTATGCCTGATATATTTATTCTTTGATCTGAATGAGGATGAGAACATGACATACCTGACATATTTCAATTTGCACTTAGAGAGAAAATATCTTAGATTTMTTGATATCYTTTATTTAAATTACAAACAAGAAAAAAGGTGGTGAATAAGCAAATTATTTATTTCATTTGTTCTATGTCAACAATAATAAAGAAACTTTGTATTCTTTCTTCCTGTATAATATAATACACGTATTTGGCCCCTGTTATGCCAAACTCATGAAAAAGCCTCACACTTAATGCAAATATCTTTGAAATAGCTTCTGTAAATTACAAGCATAGAAAGGGCAAATCAGAATGACTGCAACAAAAATATGCTAAAATGCAATGTATTTTTGAGAAAACCTATCCCTTGTTTAAATGTTACATATAGCATATTGATTAAGAATTAGAGCAATGCTTGCTTAATTTCAAAACCCCTTGGAGGGAATATTTTGCAGGATAATTTATCATGTATTTGTTTATGCTCATACACATTATATTTGTGTAACACTCATTCTAATTTACATGAGAAAGTTTAAATACCTGATACAGAGTAGTTTCTTCAATCCTCTTTTGCATTAGATAAGTACACTGAGACGAGTTACAGGAACTAAATAACCAAACTTCTTGCTGACAAAACCCCGAACTTGTCTAACATTCTCGAATGTCCTTTTTATGTATAAAAGAATAGCTCCTTTGCATTTCTCAATTAAAGTCAGTATCCTAATTAGTATTAGCAATCTGTAAATGGGAAAATATAAGTGAGAKCATTTGGGCAAAACAAAGGAAAAGACAAATATACAAGAATATATTTCTTTTCTCTACTCCATGTCTGAWCATTAAGGGTATTCTAGTTTGTTGTGTGTAAGCCATTAATAATTTAACATTTCTTTCTTTAAGAACTAGATAAATCCAAATACCACTTGGGGATTTTATCCCAGAATTTTGCTGAAGGCATTTTAATCTCCCTGAATTAACAAAATCAAAGCTAATTTTAAAGGCTTGACAAGCTAAACTAGACTTGACTCATAGATAAAGAAGCCTTATAATAAACTGTTTTTCAGTTGATATTTGTGTGACCTATAAATTATGTACCACTGCTTTGAAAGTCTGTATGAAAATTAAAGAGAGAGATCATTTCTTTTTGGACAAGAGATAGCTTTAAGCTATTTTGAAATAAGATAAAGCAAAAAAGAGGATAGTGAAGGAAAGACCTRAAGGGACTTTAGTTTTATTTCGCATAAAATTTGATGTGGTAAGCATTCACAAGCTTTCTTCTCTTTTTAGGTATGAGAAATCCTTACTTTCAATATATCTGATATTTTGTCTGTTTTGTTTCTTTATCAAATTTAAGATCTGGAGGTAAACCAATGCAAAGCAGGGTTTTTAAGGTGTTCAAAGTCCAATATCAAAGTCAAAATTAAGTGCTCTGACTGCTGCCTGTCAGGTGTGAGGGTGTCAATTCTCTATTCCCTTCCTCATCTTTTGTGAAAATCAGTTATGGTAAGAGGCAAAGGTCTACCACTTTGGGTAGTAAGTGAAATGGGGGAGTAAAAGCTTRATTTTTAGTTCCCTTGGGGTTGTTTTCTTAGAATGAATACATTTTCTTTGAAAATGAGAAAGAGGATCCCTAGAAGCACATATCTGCATGTAAATGGTAGTTAAAATAAATTCATGGAGCAGAAACAGAATTAAAGAATCTATTAGTTGCCTAAACTATAAATACATTTTGGAAAAAGATATACRAATTGAGGAGTACTAAAGCAAAGCATCCAGGGAATCTGCATRAGAGAATTTATGCCTGCAAGCAATTTTATCATTTCAGATTCCAACTTCAGGATCATAGATTTCTAATGTAGGATTTCCATACCTTAAAAATTCAATAAACCTTTGGCAAATACCAAGTATTAAATGATAATCCAATGTTTATTGCAAAWTTTTTATTTTCACAAATACAGATAAAATGAAGCTCTATTCCTTGACAGATGAACATTTTCAACACATCCATTTAAATACTGGATCTATGCATTCTTCACTATGTCAAAATTAGTTCCTAATCCAATAATTAAATATATTGCTCTTCATCTRTCTACGTAGATGAAGTACATAATGRTTATTTTCTCAAATATACTTAATATGAATTGGTAAAGTCTTTCCTCTCAAATTGATCAAARCCAGCTCCGCATTCCTGGCTGTGTTCAGGAAAAGTCTTGATTTTTGAGGCTTTTTTTACTGTTTGTTTTCTATTCATTTGATATCTCTGGAATCACCAATTGCAAAATTTGGTTTAAAAGTTACTATTAATACTTCAGAAAAATATGAAATCCTTTGAATAAAATTATATTCTTGTTCAAAATCTATACTTGTGTTTACAACCTAAGTCATAATACATGAAAGTACAGRCTCTCCTCATATAAAAATTGACAATCCTGCAATTACAGTTTTTGAAAGAGACTGTCTCATTAGAAGTCAGCAGAGGAACTAGTATCATTACAGTATTCAAAGCTACTCTTGAATAGCCAAGAGCAGTAGGTTTCCTTGCAGAGTCTTAGATTATTTCCATTTATTTCCCATTTAATGTGGAAATATTGTCCTATCTATCTGGACACAAAGAGTCATGCTATGTGCTTTGAAAGAAATGTGTTACTTTTGAAAGCATCTTCCAACTGTTTTAAATGAGATTCTGTTTGGCATGCATTTCCTGTACACTTTTCAAAATATAGAGCAATAACACTCAGCACATTGTGTTCAGGCTCTGATAGCACATGTAAACTGCCACACAGCATATTCACTTTCCTTTCTGGAGAAATGTCCTGGTGAGGCTTTCAAGAAACCCTTAGTCATCTATTAAAAATATCTTCCTGAATATTGGATCATTTTTATTGTATTGTCTTTGCACCTGTCCACAACATTATTTGTCTGTCAGGTTATTGGTGCTACATTGTCTTTATTGATTTGATGATGTGTGTACCTATTTGAWTCAATATTTTTGTGAGAAGGTTATCCTAATTTTACTGTAGATTKGTTAAGAACAGACACTCTATTCTTCACATGGTAAATATAGGTAACATGACCATTCTGTAATATTTTAACACTCAGTTTTTCTGCTTGTGATTAAATATTTATGYTTTAAATTTTCACAAGAAATAACAAAAACTGAAGGATTTTATGTCCCACTCCCACTCCAGATGTCATTAAGAAACTTAAGGAAAGCTGCCAATAAAAATTCTTCTTCCCTGTTTAATAGGTTAGCTGAACCAAGAAAGAGTGTACAGACATGAAGCTAATCATAATTGTTTCTTGTAGTGTAAATGGCACAGTATCACAAACATGTCCATTTAGGAGATCTTCAGGGGAGCTGTTGGAGACTGTGTCCATCACTGTCTTCTATTGYAAATTCTCCTGCTCCAATCTAGCATGAGGACAAAAATATTTATTGTAAGTTCACAAAACTTCAGTCTCTAGGAGAAATGTCACAGCTCTTAATAAGTTTCATGACCTCTATTCCTCAGCCTTGTTCAGGTACTTGTGATGTGTTCCCACATGCAGCCTTGGTACCACTCACACAGTCCATTTGCTGTGTGTTTATGGTCGGTTTTGTTGGACTCGTTTGCAGGAAGTTAGCTGAACTTTATAGCCATAATTAACATGCTGCAAAACATAAATATCAGCCCTTGAAACACAGGTAAAGTAGAACTTACTTTTACTGCAGCATTATATATTTTTTTCAGCCTACTGACAAATGTGACTGCATAGTGATTATRTAAGGAATGTGTTACAAACAGGTCATGGTGATATGCTGACCAACTGAAATGCATCATGTGCGTGGGAGTTTCTATTTTTCCCCAAATTATMAGGCTGAAAGCAGAGTGTACTGTTCCGTTTCTATTAGTTTTATCCTGCACAGTGCTTCTCCAGACACAGTCAGTTMCATGAAGTCACTCAAAGAAAACGTTTTTAGAGGATGGTTTACAATGACAACTTCAATTTTAGTAGTGATAYCTTTCACAGACTTTGTATTTTTCAAACCTTTAAGAGATAATGAACTAGTTGGTAAAGACAGTGCTGAAATACTTCACACTGTGACTTGTTCCATTTACCACTAACTTCCTTCCTGCTACCCCTAGGCTATTCAGGAGTATAAATCCTATAGGATCATTACAAACAAATTCAAAGCATTCACAGCTTTCACCTTCTTCTGGGAATGGTTTCAATGAGACAATACTGAAGGTCTACCTAGGCAGCAATTTTTTCACTGCCAGCACAAATTGGTGATGTTGAGGTAGTGTATAGGAGAAATGGCTGATGCACGGTGATAAATCCATCAATATATTCTCCCAGMATCTCAAAATCCAATTTGTATGGATTTTATGGGTAGAAACAGCATAATTCTGCTTACTAAGCCCTGATAGTTTTTTCTTTCATTAATCTTGCTTTTCTGATAGTATGTTTGTTCTCAGATAACAGGAAAATTTTTGGACCCTGTAAACTCTAAATCTTTTGGTACATAATTCAAGAGTGAGCCAGGATACTGAACTAGGGTTGTTGGATTGGCCAGTGAAATGCTGAATTTTCAGATGCTTCCCTATGGTGTTAGAAGACTATTTTGRAGACATTGTCTTCTGAATGAGGCAAGGTGTGCCTAGTCCTGAGGCAGATGGGGTAGAAAGTCTTTGTCCAAGTTATCAMGAAAATGTCCCACATGGACACACAATCTCCCACACATTTTAATTGAGAATTATTCAGCTAATGTTCCTTACACAGCTAGGCTCTTTAGAATCACCTGATCTCAGGCATCCTCTCACTGGAGGCATCACACATTCCTAACGTGCCAAAAAATGTGAATGGTACACTGCCACGCAAAAAATCAAGAGAGAGATTATACTTACTGCCATTTTCCATATTTTCTGTCATCAATATGGCRGTTCTTTTTGGTTTATAAATAATATATAGAAGTACTGCAAATAATAGAGCAATTTTCACATTTAGACCTTAATTTTATTTTATAATAATATTTTAGATGTTTCACACTATTTAAAAACAAGGTATTTTTTGTCACTAAGACTATTTAAAGTAAGGGAAAACTACACAAAGGAACCTGGGGATGGGGTTGTTGTTTATTTGTTTGGTTTTATTTGTCTCCAGTTGTTCTGATCTGCACTGATTTTCACACTTTAAAAAAAATCAATAATGTTATTTCATATTCATACTTTCCTTGCTAAAGTATCATAATGGTCCAGGTTTCACTTTTAGCTCAGCAACCTGGTAATGAAATACTGAACAAAGAACAAAATGTATAGAATGTAAGATCTAAGTAGCAAGTGCTTTCCACATATGGGAACAGAGTTAGAGAAGAACAAATGGGTAAAATATTACAGGTACTTCTTCCTCCCATGATTTTCTGAATTACTAATTCTGTATCTGGGTCCAGATAATAAGATAATTCCTTTTCCAGAATTACTTTTTCTGAGGCAAACTCCTGTGTGTATGATCAAAAATGTCTATAGGTCACTTTTGTGTAAAGTATATAAAGAACTTGGCGAATCTTTGAATATACTGAATCTATACATAAGTTGCTTCACTATTGGACTACTAGAAAAAGTGTGAAATATATTTTTGAAAGTAACAATAGATTATAAAGCAGTCTGCAGATAAGACTACTTTCCAGATTTTATTTTCTGAGAATAATGTTTTATCCCATATAGTTATGACAGACAAAACATATGGTATTGAATAAGATATAAGATTTGCCTAAGAAAACTTACCTTTGTGAGGAGAAGTTTCAGGATCTATTTTCTGTTTGTTGCAGATCTGTAGCCACATATGCCCAAAGCCATTAACATATCAAAATTTTTCTATCGTTTATTTTATAGCCGAAAGGTAAACGGTCTATTGACTTTTCAAGACAATGATGAAATTCCATTGTGAATATTTGGAAAAGTATTAATAAATATGAAAGTGTAGGAAATTGAAATGTTTTGAACTTTGACACTGCCCTTGCATGTAGTTAACAGGGTTAATAGGAAATTCAGAAAACATTGTTCTGTCTTCACAATACCCACAACAAAATGAAAATTATTATTTGCTCTTCTGCAATTGCCCAGATAATTTATCACATGATACAACAGAGCAGACAGTCTATAATTCATTACTTGGTCTGTGTAATAAAAGTGGTACACTATTTTTTAATATCTTTCAAAAAGAAACTTGCAATAAAAGTTGAGATATTGTCACACTAATATATTTGACTTCATGGACTTCATGTTGGAATGGAGTTGAGATGCTTGAGGCATTACCAGGTGTTGTCTTTTATGCCAAGTGTCTCTTTACTGGCATATGTAAGTTTATCTGAAAGGATGAATAACAGACATATTCAGTGACTTTAATTTTTGTATTTCATACACTGTACTAGGAGATTGATGTGAACAGAGAATTGTAGGTTTATTACCCAATGAATTCCCTTTTATGAAAAATCATTGGAAGCAATTTGTCACTAAGAAACTGACCAAAAACATAGATATTMTATAAAAACACATATGACAAAATAAAACCTTTCCGAAAGAATCCATAGTAGGACCAGGGAAGTGCCTCCTGTACTGGACAGTGGTGGGGCTGCACCTCAGCAGTTTGTTGGTTCTGGGCTCCTCACTTCAAGAAAGACACTGAAGTGCTGGAGTGAGTCCATAGAAGGCAGTGGAGTTGGTGAAGAGTCTGGAGAGTAAATCCTGTGAGGAGCAGCTAAGGGAGCTGTGGGAACCAGGAGAAGAGGGAGGCTCAGGGGTGATATTATTGCTGTTTACAGCTACAGGAAAGATGTCATAGCCAGGTAGTGGCTAGCCTCTTCTCCCAGGCAGCCAGTGACAGGACAAGAAGTGGTGTGAAACTGCATCAGAGGAGGTTCAGCCTGGACATCAAGAGGAATTTCTTCGCAGGAAGGGTTGGCAAGCATTGGGATGGACTGCCCAGGAAGGTGGAGTCACCATCCATGGAGATGTTCAAGAAACAGCTGGATGTGGCACTCATTGTCTAGTAGACAAGGTGACTGGTCAAAGTTTGGACTTCATAACCTTGGAGTTCTTGTCCAATCTAAACAGTTCTGTGATTTTATGTTCAAATATCATAGCCAACAAAGTGATTGTAGCAAGCAAAATTTATCTGAAAATGAATTAGCTGTTTTATTTGTAAAGAAATGCCAACTCTTCTGAAATTTTCATTAAAAAAATAAAACCTAATAGCATGTATGACAAAAATTATGAAATAAATAATTTGGTACAAGGTTTTTTTGCATGTATCAGGAGTCCTGTAAAAAAGGTTACTAAGATTTCTATCTTCAGAACCTGTTTTTTGCTGTTTAATAAAGCTCAGGAAACTAGTCATAGATTTATTAACAGAAATAATAATTTTTTCTATTTGAATGGGAATTTTGCCTTCTAGTCGTTGGACTCTTTAGTGCTAAACCTTCAGATTAAAGTATATATTCACTAAGCATATAAATAGTTATATTCACTAAGCATATAAATAGTTATTACTTATTGAAAGATTTATTGAAATATATTTTAAAAATAATATTATATTCTCTCTTGATTTAGCTGGTCCTAGTTTATTCTGGTAATACTCCTAAATAACTAATGGAAGGAGAGGCACTGGTTATGGAAAAGTTACCAATCTCTGCAGTCAAAAATCATGCCTTGTATCAGACATATTAATGGTGGACAAGTGGGCAAAATTCTGTTTTCTTCCATTTAGCCACTGAATTTGTACCTACTTTGCTTTCCCAAATATCTGGGACGTATCCCTTTTTAGCCATCCAAGAATTGTGGTTCTGTTCTGCTTTATAAAACAAAACAATACAGAAAGGTCACCATGGGGTATGTGCCTCTCAAAATCAGAGTTCATGTTCAGATTTCCCTGTTCTCTGCTGGCACCTTGCATTACTGTCACATTTAAGTGTTTTTCATACAAATGACATTATGAATGAGAAATTGCATTTTACTGCCTTCTGCTCTGAAGAGTATCTAAGGATTAGGCTTCTTTGTTCACTTCTCTTGTATGGTTATCAGAACCTGTGTCATTTCAAACTAGACTATGGTCCTAGTGCCTGACCATACTGGAGCTAAAGCTGGTCTTGAATGCCACTGCATTGGCACCTTTGCCCTTTTTTATTTGTTGCCATGTGAGACCATTACTTTGGCTAGATGTACCAAAAGGAATTCCCAACTTGCTAGTAATTTACCTATCCAAGGATAACCAGGGGGCATCAGAAAGTTTTTGTTAGTCCCCTCATCATACTGCATAATCTGAAATTTGGCARTGGATGTCAGAGCATTTTTTCTGAAGCATATTTGGGTGCAGGATTTGGTTTGCTTTGAGAATAAAAAACTGAATAATAAAGAAATTGTGTTGGTCCAATTTGGTTTTGGTTAGTATTTTGGTACTTGCTTGCTTTTATATTTTTTTCTTTTAGTCTGTGATCTGAAGTCTACTACTTATATGTTATATGTGAACTTATACTAATGTTTTGGAGAAGGACAATTCTTCTGTGTAGCTCTGAAGTAGGACAGAAGTGAATTTAGTCATATGAGTATATGGGCAGATTGAACAGCAATTCCAATAGTRATCCCAGAGTAGTAGTAGTAGTAATAATAATAACAATGATAATAATAATCCTTTATAGTACAGTAGAATTAAAAGCTGCAACAAAAGCACTTTAAGAAATGTGTGTGCGTGCTTTACTCAGCAGTTATTTTTCTGAATCAAGGGCTGAAAAAAGAGATAGTGGCATTTATTTCCATAAAATATCAAGAAAGAACTTGATCTGAGAGAAATACAGTCTTTTGTTAGGTGGTGCCTTGYGTTCCTTTTGTCTGAAAGTCACTTAGGGGACTTTCAGCTTGTCTTCATTCAGCTTCTTTCAACAAGAAGTTCCTGGGGTCACRTTGCAAAAAACTTCAGAGAGAGATGAATATTTTAAGTGATTTGAAGTGATTCAATAAAAAGGTGTTGATARAAAGCTCAATTCTAAATTCTCAATTTATAGTGAAATCTATTTCAACAATGTCTTCATTCAGCAGGTCAGTTTGTAAAGGCAGCTGTCATTCACTCCCTTGAAGAAGGGGCAAACAATATCTAATACTTATTATTCTACTATCACACTTATCAAGTTTCCAAGTTTTTGAAAAATTACATAAATATTTGAGGAARTTGTAATTAAACATTGTGATTGTCACTAGAAGTACCTTCTGAAAACTAATAAATATAATCATTTTTGTGTAAATTGTAGATTTTTGAAGTGTTTCCAGATGCATTTACTTGTGTTGAAACACAGAACAATTTACAATGGCCAAACAGTAACAGCCACATTGGTAGAATCTTCCAATTGAGCTCACAGGCGTATCACAGGTGCTTGATACGTGCTGTGCTCAGAAGTCTGTCAAACTGCTACGTTTCCACTAAATATATTATGGAGTTAATCAGTATTGGAAAATCAGACATCAACAGCTCAGGTTGACATTACCCAGATTGACATTTTACTTTCCATTTAAATGATYTTTGTCATCCTATTCTAAAATCTGTAGGGGCACATCCAAGTTTCTGACTTCCTCCGATGCCTTCTTAGGTTTCCTTGGCTTTTTTTCCCTTGATTGTTTACCCCTTTGCTTGATCTATCCCTCAATACAATACAAACGATGCTTTAATGTTGCACACAAGAGGATTTTTTAATTTTTCAATGACAACATGCAATGTCATGATGGAATTTGATCACAAATGAACACAGATTAAACATCGTCACCACAGGTTTCAGTAAGCTTTTCCTTTAACTGATGTCTGATTAGCACTTAAATTGTTTCACACCACTACTTACCTAGGATTTTAGTGATCATTAGTGGGTCTGAAATTGAACGAGAYTAAAGGAAGCTTTGTTTCCAATTCAGGGCATGGTTTGCTTTTTCCCGTGCAGGGTCATTTGCTACTAAAGAGGTGTGTGCTACTGATTAAAGCTTMGTTTTATGCATCATTGTATTCTGTTATGAATAATAATGGTATTTTCAAGTTAGGCAGGATATTATTTAATTTCTCCTCCAAATATTAAGCACTGAGTGGTTTTGTGCACCTGCATAAGTTGGATGTAGCTTACTTTAGAAATACTATTCTTGTTCATTTCTGCCATTAGGTGTGTTTCTGTACTCTGTGGATATTTATGTCTACACAGGACATCAATCATCATAAACCTGCACAAAATGTACAGTTTCCTACTGACTTATATGGCTGGTACTACTGCCTCTGAGCTATGGTTTTGAGCACCCTGTAGGGAATCAAATCATTGTGAGGTTGTCTAAGAAATCTATATTGAATTGTAATTAATATGTAGGTCTTCACTGTCAGCATGAAAGCATAGTCGTCTTGCAAAATTATTTCTACCCTACATTTTTAAATGAAAAAAATGAAATTCAGTTGTTGAATTACTTAAGAATGTTGTGATAAAACCAGAACATTTTCTTGAGTCTTGTTCTCTTACAGAGTTCAATGTATAAAAGAAAACTCAAGACTCTTCCTGAGCATTTCCAGAAGAAGTTAACTGCAGGTCTTAGTGCAAGGATTGTGATMCTGAAATAACAATCTCAAACTGGAGCCAAAGTAGTGATTAAATATAACCACTTCCTTCTTGAAACAGCATTAGATAATTGTCTTCAAATAAATACATGTACTGCACATATATAACAGTTAACTTGCAATGAAAAAAGGAGTTTTATTTTGCCATAACGCATTCACTTTGCCGGGTCTGGGGTGATCACAAGACTATCCCAGAACCATTAAAGTTACTTGTTTGCAGCTCTAATTTCAAAGCTTTCAGAGTAGAATACAGTTGTCAACATATTTGTCTCCACAGGCATATTTTCCATCTGTGATGACATAGATGCCTGTATATGAGTTATAGTCTTAARATTGTGTTATTATGCACCACAGCACCACTTTTACATTTTATATCCATAAAAACATAGTGCTATAATTAATTTTCTAGTTGCATAAAGATTTTATTTGATTTAAGAAGCAGCAAGTTCTGTGCTGAAAGTTAGGTACCTCTATTTAAAGACAATTTTCACTTCCCACTATTTCTTTGATCAGCATCATTATAAAAAAATAAATAAAAAGTCCCAAAATACTATTGTAAAGTGCTTATTTAATTATGGTATATGCCATGGTATCTATTTTGCAATTCCCTTTTAATTGCTGAGCAAGGTACAATAATTAAGTCTGGAATTTGGAGCCCTCAATTTGGTTGTACTGTTTGTTAAGGGGAAAAGGTTATACCACTACAMTGAGTATGAGATTTTCTGCAGTCATGAACATTCTTTTGACTTTTTTATCAATTTTGAAGAAGCACTAGTTTTTTCAACTTTTTCTCATAGGTGAAGATCTGGAGAATTACTTCCATTTAACTATGAATTCACGTCAAAATAACCCTAATTTCTGCTAGCTAAACAAATACTGGAGGAAAAATTGAACAGAAATAATGAAAACCTATTGAAACTCAAAAGTAAAGGRCAGGTTTCAATTCCTTCCATCTAATCCTAATCACTAAATTCRGGAGCTCTATGTGGAAGTCTTGCTTTGTAAGGCAAGAGACAAGCTTGTGGGAGCTAAGTCTTCCTGAAACTTGAATCATTCTATAGAAGCCTGCCCCTCTTTAATTCCCACAGGAAGGATAGTAATTTTCTAATCAGGGCTTTTCAGCCTATTGTGATTTGCCACAAAGCTGAGCTGCTTCTAAAAGCACGTAATTGCTCAATGATTCAATCCTTCTACTTCTTCTTCTCTGCACTCTTGGATAATGTTTTCTATGTGTTTTCACCTGCTGACACTGGAAGTGGTTTGATTCTAAAGTTACTTAGGACTTTACACTTTCAAGAAATATTTTTTCTTCATTATAATATAAGCTTTTGGTGCCTTATGTCAGTAAATGGTTTCACTGCAGAGTCAGATGAATGTCAGGGGTATTTTTGTGTCCTATCCACGTGATCAACAACCTCAGCTTTTTTATAAAACCTTACTTTAGCTAAAAGGTCAAGAGGATGGTAAAGGACTGAAATGTTGGTTTGTATGAAGGAAATTTGAGGTTTAAAACACATTTCCATATAAACTAATATTGCATATCAAATAATCACTGAGGTATGGGAAGAGATAGCATTTTAATAACTAGGGTTTATTATCTCAGGTTAAAATGACAGACATCATTCTCTGGTTATTCCTGATTCATATTTTTTCAAGACATCTTTTGCAACTATAAAGATGAGAAAATAGTTTCTTATTTTTAGATGAAGATACAACTACAAACTTTGACTTGTCATTTTCATAAAGAAATGCCAGTCAGTAGACTGACACTGGCAAATTATTGTGCCATGTAATTCAAACTTGAGTTTCATGTAGGTCATGTAATTTGCTAAATGTTCTGTCAGTTTACTAAGTGAACTGGCAATCTACATTAAACTTTTTTTTTTTTAGTACTGAGGACTTGAATAGCAAAGTCGGGAGTTATGCATTTGCAACAAAGATTACCATGAAGCCTCTATTCTTACAATGAATCAAGAATTATAGAAGCAGAGTGTGTATAAAAAACTGTCAATTTGATATGCTGTGTTTACATCTCTGTCTCATATTTCTTCTATGATTTCATTTTCAAGAGCAACTTCCAAACAAATTTGAAATCAAAAGAACATCATTCAAGCATTCAGTTACATTTAAAATTAAAGACATACTTTGCAATATTCTGGCAAGTTAGTATAGCATATTTTAAAAAAACAGAGACTTTTGTCTGAAGATATCACAGAAGAAGCAGAGARGTTTTTGAGTTTATGAAAAGCTTGAAAATACTGCCTTGTGTAACAAGGAACTAATTTATTTACAATACTTCCAGGTCCAATTTGTGAAGTTATTGTATTTGGATGGCTTGCATTGAGAAACTGAAATGGTAGTAAAATTGAATCTCAGATTTTGGTATTGATATTGGTCTTCCCCTCCATGTTCTACTCATTAATATTTTTATAGATTTCTCAGTTGCACTGTGGTGAGGACAAAGCTTTTTTAAAGTGAAAGACAGGAGTTCACTAAATGTTWTTTTGCTCTGTTATAATTGCTGTTTGGGTTTTTTTTTTTATTATCAGGTTTTATTATTATGACTTTAAAAAATCATCAAGAAGAATTGTTTTGCTCTTAATGCATCCAAATGAGCTAAGTAATAGTAATTCTTTTTTAAAAAAATAATGTTTCTGTTTGAGTCCTTTTCTACTTTAGAAAAGATGCTGCTTATGACAACATGTCTGAGAGTTCTTCAGTGTTAATGAAATRTTAATGGCTTTATTATATTATCTCTCCATGAAAAATAAAAATTAAATTCTCTTAGTGTATGGTATTCAAAGATTATTTTATTTTCTCCTGTGTTTGCAATTAAAAGTTTTTCAGGCTATTTAAATATTTTTAATACAGATTTATCAGAATAATCATGGGGTAGATCCTGCCACAATATATCCAGMAGAGAGGTATTTGTGAAGATTGAAACCTGAGCAGTTTTGCTTTTTGAATATGGTCAATCAGAAGTATTTTAATGAATGTATAGCCTAAAAGACCTCTCACACTTAGAGGAAATATATTTCTATTAGATTAGACAGACTATTCACAATAAACAGTATGTGTGAGAATTATTGTTTTTCACTACTGCTATTATTAGCAAAAAAACACAAGGAAACTGTGAATTTCTTTAATATCTCAAATATTCTCAGGAAAATTTATCTTAGACATCTTTTGGTTTGAGAAGGGTTGGCCTGGGTTTGAAAATGAGAGTGCAATACAATGTCAAGATTTTTGCATGTCTCTCATGATCTATGCTTTGCTCCATTGAACTACATAAAGGGCAGTCCTATGGCTTGAACCTTGGTGAGAAGGAGGAACAAACCATTTCAACATTTGTTGAACTTTTCATTTTCAAATGAGTTTCTGTTTTAAGGACAGCAACCCACTCCAACTGCACATAGCTTCAAAATCTTCACACAGTAGGCATTCACATCAGGCATTCATACTCATATATCTTCCAGAATGAGAAACCCTAGTAATCATTGCTCCTCCCCACCAATTGCCTTTCCTTCTTGTTCCACTTCTGACCTTTGAAAGATTCTTCGATTTCCCATTTTACATCACCTATATAAAATGATGACTGTTGTTTTTACATCAAACACAGACTGCGTTACAAATGGAAAATATTCTAGGAAATCAAGAGCAATCTGAATTAATCATAAATCAATTTTTGCATCCAAGAACACCAAAATTAGCTACAACTTACAGGAATAAAACAGTTTGTATGTATTTTACTTACTTTATTCCTCCAGCCTATTAGAGAGATGCTGACTGGGACAAAAATTCTTGACCACAGCAAGAGACAACAAAGTACTTAGATTTTTTTCCTCCATATATATAAAAATATAATTCTTTTGTGTAAATCTATATATTGTCTAAATTAGGTGCTTTAGCTGAAGTGATTGCAGTAAGGAGAACAAAATTCTTGTCAGAGTAGTTGAACTCTGTTTTATTAAGATGGCCAAGACAAGGGTATATAGCTCACATTTAGGTCAATAGTGTTCACAGCTTAATGAAAGGGTGTGAAACAGATGTCACAGATGTCAAAAGGATTGGAAACACTGGAGGCTTTCTTTCAGTCATGCTTGTAGGATGATATCTTTCTAAGATTTTCCTGAGAGACTACAGAAGAGATTGAGTTTGCCAGAGAATTAGTGTGGGAGAACAACCTGAATAGCCATGGAGTGCTTATCTTAAATCATCCCTTACCAGCTAAACAACATAATTTGAATCACTAGCTTTATACCAGTCTATAGATTATTAGATTAAAAAGTATATGGGAGAATATTATCTTACTTTGGAGTAATCCCTTGTTTGTTAACAATGTCTTACCAAGGGTTTACTGTTTTAAGCCCATGATATCTGCTGAACCAAAACCGACATTTTTAGATGTATAACCTACCTCAACCATCAGAGATGTGTTACTGAAGTTAGTTATAATAATGTATTGGTGTACCATATTTATACAGGAAACTTACAACTTCCTAATGGAAATCTCCTATTTTGACAGCTGGGTCTAGCTTCAGCAAATTGTGAATTGCCCTCATCCACAACAAAGTTTCCACACAGCCCCTTTTAGTGACTTCATTGTCTGAGCAGTAATTTCAAAATCTAATTACAGACTAAATTAGATTGTTTTATTACGGTCTCATCCTTCTCTCACTTACCAAAATGACCATGCCTTCCCTGCTGAAATCTAAAATGCAGTTCCACTTTATGGAGGTGAGACCTGCATTTATAGTTCTCAGGTGTATGTCTTTTCATTTAACTGCACTGGCATACATGCATGAATGTGCCTTGGCCAAATGAAATAACCTGACTATTTTAATTACCACTCCAGCAATGCCTGTAAATGTTACATGTTTTCCCAGTGTTCCTGTTTCCTTTCAGGTTTTCAACATTTTTTGACAAGGTTTTCAGTAGACACAGTCAAAAGCAGCTTCTACCAGTATGTGGCTACTGGTAGAAGATCTGTTTATTGTTATTTCTCTAGACCTATAATGTAGCTAGAGTTTTGGATACTGAAATTCTATTTTGATTTCATGCTGGCAATACTTTTAATAAAAACTCTAGTTTTTTCCTTCCACACCTTGAATAAGTGTGGATATCTGATATGTGTGATATCTGATTGTGAAGCAGATGAAAATCTCMAAATTCTAATTCTAAGAGGTTGCAAAGCAATGTAAATTTCTGAAGAGGTCTGAACAGAAAGTTCTGCCRAGAAAAGTTACAGACAGTAGCAAAGAAATCTTAATTTGCCCTTTGAGGCATTTATGCAGGAATTTAATTTCTTAATTTATTAAGTAACCTCATTTTAAAGTGGTAAAGCCCAAACATTTGTGGTAAAAGTTTCTATGATGAACAACAAAAAAAAATTTTTGCTATGACAACTTAAAATTCTTTAGACCTTGCTGCTTGATGTAACTTTCTAAACTTAGGCACTTTCACAAATTAAATATTTCAAGTAATAATTTATGACAATCAATCCAGGTGTTTCTGGGGAAAAAACCTGCACTTTAGGATTAGATTAAAAATTTTTCTTTGAATGATTTATACCTGATGTAATTGGGCATTTATACAAACATTCAGTTCAATATCTGTGAACTACTAATGCAGCTATGACAAGGCTATTTAGAGATTGATTTTGCAGGGGAAAAACAGTCTTGTATTGGAAGGAGCTACTTGGATTTTTGTTTGGTTGGATTTTTTMTCACTGTTTTTGTAGGGAAGCACAGAACTATATTGACAATAAGAGGAAAAAATCTGAAGCTGGACTTCCACCTAGGGACCGTTCTCAATCTAATCATTTYTACACATTGCCTGTGAGATAATTTTTGCACCCGTATTGACAGATTCTACAGCAAGACACAGTGATTTATCTTTGAATTTGCAGGCAGGAAGCTATTTATTTTGAAGTTTCAAGAAAAAATTATTTAATTTAAAATGTTTAAGGCAGCCTCCAATTTTATCTGGCAGACTGTAGATGCTGTCATCAGACAAAGGCAGTCTACATAAAATAAAAGTTATTTGCTGAACTTTTGTAGGTTCTAACAGAAAGACAGAGTGAAACCAATAAAAGTGGTCATTTTAATAGAAAATTCTAAATGTAAGCCTTTTAGAAAGAAAATAATCTAATATGATTGCAAACCTCCCATAAGGTTCTGATAACTGAATTTGGTTTTGCATGCCTTTTATYGTTGCAATGGTTGTCACTGTTAATAAACCTGGCTCAATCTAGTAGATAATAGTGTGACTGTACCATAATGCCTTATACATTTTCCAAGCTGCACATTAAGCTAATAATGTCATACTTCATGCTCTCACACAATGCAGAAAGTTACCAAGAATTTATGCAGAGCTCACAGTTATTTAACAGGCTAACTGGATTATCCAGGAAGGGGAATCTTTTGTTAGCTGAATTGGTTTGGCCATGTAAGTATTTACAATAGGAGATTCCTGCAGCTGCAAGCATGAGTTTACTGCTGTGTGAGAGAAGGAGAGAGGCCTGCATAGCCAATTAAGAGATGCAGTGTAGTGATTGCTCCAGGCAGGCAAAATGTCAACATCAATTTCAGGTTCCTCACATTAAAGCAATCAGCAATAGACTTTGTTTCAGCTTCTGCTCTCTTGCAGGTTTTTGGTTAAATTAAATTTTATAAGCAGGCAAATTGAACTGAGCCCTTCACCATTTTGAAGCAGGTTTTCTGCTTGTGCAAGTGAAGGTTAATAGGAAATGCAAATATTATATGCATACCAATAATTCTTTTAAAATTTTTCACCTTCTGCACTACCCTTCAAGTCRATTTCCTTCCATGTAAAGTGCTTCACTTTGAGTTCCCTAGAGTTTAGCCATTTGAAAATATATAGGCATCATGAATACAAATTGTATTAAGTATTCCTGTTTTTTAAGTTCAAACAAGATATGCTTAATTTCATTTAGCTCCAGAGATTTGATGGTGTCTGTAATTTAATCTTGTTTCAGAGCAACTTCCCTWCCAACACACTGAAGTTATACTTTCCAGCTCCTCAATTAAATCCATAGTTGCTATAGGGAAACAAATGAGCAAGTGTTCTATTCAAAAAGTGGTATAGATATTCCCTTTCTGCTAATATGTATATAATGGGCTTCAAGGGTAATTTCATTATTTTTTTCAAACACTGTGCCCCAAGTATACTTGGTTTACATTTCAAGTGCTTTTTGTGCTTTTTTAGCCATAATGGTGTTTTCTTGAGGAAACAGATTCTGGCTAGGTGATTCCTAACTCAGAACTCCATGGTATCCTGCAAGGTCGRGTCTAACTTTTCAGTGCAAAAAAACTGGAGGGAAGATAGCACATTCTTCCACAATTTAGCCCTCAGATAAAGTTTTCCTTCTCTATTAAAGAGACAAGCCTTTCAGGCTGATCTAAAAAATAAATCATTTGGATGAATCTGATCCAGCCATGCAGCAAGGCCATTCTATCCTYGTGGGAAAAAAAARGAAAAAAATGAAAGAAGACTTATCCRTTATATACTATGACAGTTTCAGGTCTTTGGACTATAATCATCACAACYGCTCTGATCAACCCAAGGATGGGTGTCCTCAGGAATTTTATCACCAGAATTATGTATGTGATTTATGAGTACTTCTGCATGCTATATATGCATCAGGGAAGTTGTTTTTTTAAACATGGGTAGCATCACCTTTGTCAGACAGACCCTAAACACTGTCCAAACCTTCTGGTACTGTTGGAGATACCATGGGAGTGAAGTCTTTATTTGAAAAAGCTGGGCACAGATTACTTCTGCTTTACACACTTCTTTGTCAGCTTCTTCCAGAATCACAATATTTAAAGATTTATTTAGATTTTTCAATGTGGTATGATCAAACACGTAATTTGATCACAAAACCATTTCTAGAAGAGAACTTAGACATAAATGTTTTTCAGTTCTTAGGGGTTGGTCTACATAAGACTATTTGAAATTCATGTCAGCAAAGTATTCTCGAATGATCACACAATTTTTGTACAAATGCAGGTCATTTTCTCAGTTTTCTGCTGCTTCTCATGAAGTTTCTGGTGCTATGGCAGTCTGTAGCAACCTAATGAGAGCTTAATGCTCGCCTTGTCATTGTTAATTATATCAGGTTTTATTCTGTATAGTTGCTACCAGAGTAACTAAATCCACCAAGATCAGGTTTGTTTGAGAGAAAAAAATGTTTTCAAATGTTTTGTTTTCTTGCTTGCAATATGAAATCAAATGCAAAAAAAAACTTATTCCTGACCAATTGTATGAGTTACACTTTTTTTACCACAGAAAGTAATACATGTTCTGCACTCTAAGGAGGCTTACCTGAGATTTATCAGATTTTTTTTTTTTTTGCAGTACTTTGGGATATGCAACCTGTGTCCTTCGTTTACATTTTAACTTCACAGTATGGATGCAATGAAAATATTCCTCTCCTTCATTTATCTTAACAGTTTTTGTAGTCTAATGATCTTGAGTTGCTCCATGTACTCCATGCTCCATGTGTATTAGCTGCTTGTTTGCAATGRCWGAATGATACCTYACRCRTTTCTACYAGAGGGAAGGATATATCAGGGCTTMGAGACATTTATTGGAAAGATATTTATGTACTTTTAAATGTAATGAAGATGTTCCTTTAGAAGATAGACACATCTACCTAAAGAATAAATTCTTGCTTCTTATTCTGTTTTTATTTTTTGAGTTTGATTTAGAATTTCTTAAGGGAAGAATAAGATGAAAAAAATCAGACAGAAGAGTTTTAAAGAACTTTTCTCGTCAGTTCAGGCTTATTTCAATCTAAGTTTCTTTTCTAGGGAAAAGGTCTGCATGTACTCCAAGWAATCTGAGCTGCCCAAGTTCAGGACAAATGTAATATGTAGAAATTCAGGGCAAGTTAAAATAATTAAACATTCTTGCATTAATATTTGAGAACATCTTGATTGTCTGACAATAAGACCACCCCACCTGGTATGATGATTCTGAGTGCAAAGGGTATAAAACTTTTATGGTTGGGTTAAGGAAAATGTAATCCTATATATTACTCACATTCTGGGAATCAAAAACTCAAAGCGTGTCGTGCAGTGACTTTATGAAAATATTGTATCCCCTATCTTCTGTTTTATGCCCAGAACTGCATACAGCATTTCTTCATTGATTTCTGCGTCTTCTTCTGGATCTGTTCAGTTCAACTCTGGTCCAAGAACAGACCATGACCAGGAGGCAGTGAGGATGCCCTGGGACGCTGCATCCCTGCTCCAGACCTTGGGAGCAGCAGAGCAGAACTCTAAATCCATCAGCTTTCTCCACAGCAAGAAGGTTCAAATATTAACTGTTATTCTTTTTCTCCTGTGCCTGTGTGCACTCTGCTTGTTAACTAAACAGTTTTTTCACTTTCCATCAAGAAATTCCTTTCATAGGAGAGGGAGAGATTCATGGGAAAGAGAGGGCCAAAACCTGCCCTTTTTGGAGAAGCCATTCATTCCTGGACCTTTCCTCCTGAACCTGTCTCAAACCTAGACAAAGCTTTTAAGTTGAAGGCTGTATCTAAGTTCTTTTGTTTAAACATGTTGTCCCGAAATAAACATTCTCTTTTCACATCTGCTGGTTTGTTGTATTTGGTATATGTCAGCAATGCATTGCAAAACACATTCATCCTATGTATAAGGGGAAAGAAAAGCGTTTGCTTCTTTGCTGTCTTGACATTTCCTTTTCATTCTTGTGCTGTGTAGACTTCATTGGCTCTTGGGCTCTTCAGGTAGGAGATCTGATTKCTAGAACACTTAGTCTGTTGTCCAAAATCTAAATAATTCACTTGCACAGAATGTCTCTTAATCCCTTAGAATTTCTCTGCACTCTTCTAGAWAAAGCATTTTCTTTTTGAAATGGAACAGTGAGAGCTATGCATATYATTAAAGGTGTGTACTTATCAGCTACTGYTAATAYCACAAAGTTWTTTTCTGACTTATTCTCAGTTCCTTTCTCAAAAACTTTTCACACTGAAATTTTTTTTTCTTTTTGGACTGCCAGGGAAAACTGAGCTGATATTTCAAGAGATAAACAACAGTGGCTTTGAATTCTCTAAGTTGTAATATATAATCTAGGGTCCACTGCTGTCTGCATGTACAGTGATGACTGTCTTTAAGGTTGACTCCTTTTAGTGAAAAATTATAATGCCTCCTTGTCCCTAGGTTGTTCTCTATACCATCAAATGATGACACACAGAAACATCTTTGTTTGACCTTTTAAAATTAAACTTATCTTAAGTATTGTTTGTGATTTTTCAAATATATAGAATATAGACTCTGGGTCTTTTTTGCTTCAAAGTTTCCCAATTCCATCTTTCACTTCCTGAATTATTACATGGCAATAGAAACATTGTGTATTCAACACTATCTTTTTAGTAATTTATGGAGAAGAAATACTAAGTTTTATTTTGCTATTATCAATCACTAAGACATTAAATTTCATTTTGTAATTTAGTACAGCAGCAGAGTGATGTCTGAAATAACCAGYTTTTTTGATCTGCCAGCAAACAAGATAACAGACAATTGTGGACAGGAAATTAAAATTAACAGTATAGACTCATTGCACAATAAAAAAGGGYATTTATTCATCCTGAATAATTAGAAGTATTGAAACATTATCCAATGCTAAGTAAGCAATATTTTTCAAAATGTATATATAAAAATTTCTGCATTTTAGGAAACAACYTAACCAATTGTTAATTCAGATCAGGTGAAACTCATAACTGGAGAAGATGTTTTGGCCAAAGATGAAAAGGAGTCTTCATATTCAGAATACTACGCATGCAAGCTTTAACTGAGTTTAGAATGTCTTTCTTACTCCTACTTTTAAATCAAAAGTGAGAGCTTGAATACTCAGGCAGAATAGGAATAGAAATGAAAAGCACAAGTCTCTGATATTGAARCTGATTAACTTACCCRATAGGATTTCAAATAGAAGAACCAYTGAAAAGCCAATTGTGTTGTGTTTTAAAGAAAATAAACAACTTTAGCTGCCTTGGAAGGAGTAGGAAAACATCAGCCAGAAAGACATTTCTGAACATAGAAACAAATTTCAGAGTTTTAGAGGTAAATGAGTATGGCTCTGATGATACACAGCAGCAATGTGGACATTTATGGAAGAATTTACTAACTTGTGGAGGGAGATGAAAGTGAACAATTTCTCTTGAATGTTCTCACAGATAAAGATGAGCAGAAAAAGAGCAGAGCTGTAGATTRAATGGCACAGCCTAAAATTAGGAAACACAGAATATTAATTACAAAATATTTGATAGTTCTAATGAAATGATCCTATTTCTAAGAGAAAATTTCCATTCATAAATTAGTWAAGAAATTGGAAGGCTAAATTAGTCAGGAAATYGAAGACTGGGGCCAAGTTAATCATGGTTCCSTAACTTCCATACACAAAATCTTTTGTTGCCAAACTTGAAAACTTGCAAAACCAGATATGCAGATATTTAGTAATTCCTTATACCAATGATAAAGTGAAAACTCAAGGTGTTTGTGGGTTCAAAGGAATATATTATGTTTGATATAAACAAATTATCACAGAATTTTTYATATAGATAGTTGATAATTACAGCTGCCACACTATTGGGTTATAAAAAGGGAAGAGCATATTTGCATTAAAGATACGATTGTTTCACAAGTAATTAAGAATTACAATGCCATAAAAAATTAAATATGTAACCTTTAAAAGACTAAGTTTTAAGACAAATACTAATGCCTGAGAAATACTAATGTCTGAAGGAAACCCACTCCTTAAGAATCTATTCATTTTGTATAATTTAATTCTGTATATGCTATTCTACATGAGTTACTAAGGACATTGTCTATGGAATGATATTGTAGAATGGTTTACTAGGTGTGAAATGAATAATTTCTTGCAGCAAGTCTTGCATTCAGYAAGGGCATTTTAGTAGTGAACTGATTTTTGGCAGGCATCAAAAAGTTAATCACTGATATAAATTYTGCAATTACAGAATCACAGAARATTCTGAGTTGGAAGGGACTWATAAGAATAATTGAGTCCAGCTCTTAAGTGAATGGCCCATATGTGGAGTGAACCCACAATTTCAGAGTTCTTAGCTCYGACTAACTGAGCGAATCTCAGTGACATTGCTTAGTCCAGACTGATTAGAATCTTGACCCATATGCTTGATGTAAATACTTGAGGTAGTTGGTAATGTGTACAGGTCTGCAAATATGTAGAACAATCATTTAATTCTATTTTTTTAAGAGGCTTCTAAAAAATATCAATTTTATTTGTATTTTATCACAAAACTATGAGTTAGCTTAGACCAGTTGGACTTAARTTCAGCTAAATAGTCTGTGAGATTGAAGGTATGAAGCATATGTTAACTTGGGCCTCCCTAGGRACCAAAATTTAGCTGGAAGAGCTTGAGTGCTAAATAGCAAATCAATTTAACTATTGCTTTGTTTAGATTGAAATAAGATTAATAGATGCCAGTATTTTATTTAAATTAATATTATTACTAGGATAAAAAACGAAGTTGCCAAAAAATCTGACTGAATTCCTCTATGTATAGAATTTTACTTATGATGGAAGCTTCCCTCTGCAGACCTTGAAATTCTACTTAAGAGAAAATAAAATTTCTGATCCAGAAAGCAATTTTTCTGTCTTCAAAACAATCCATATATTTTTTTGTTTTGCTATCTACTTTTTCTCTCTTAAACTTGTTCTTTCTTTTTTTGTTTGTGCACAGTTTTTTTCACTGTACCAAATGACTCTGCCATGTTGTAGCTATATTTCTTTATTCTTTATTTCCTCACTGTGCTGTATGATGAAGTTGTTGAACAAGAGTCAGTTCATCTATTACTGTGAAAGACTTACTCTTTATGAAAAAAATTGCTTGAGTTCTAGTGAATTGCAAGGTCACAATCCACAGAAATGGAGGTCTGTAAGAATTTGATGTTGATGTATTAGATAATATTGCTATATGTACAATATTAATGTTTGTATGTACTTAAATATACATAGATATTTCTATTTACGGAAATTCTCTGGTACACTCACACACAGACACACACACACACACACACACACACACACATATATATATATATATATATGCATGCTTTTAGGGACAACTGGTGTTGTTATGCTTGACCAAAAGAATTAAAATGAAAAAAATATTTAACGAAAATGAGATATAAAAATTCATGGATCTATAAATTATGTGTTTAAAATGCACATAATCATTTGGGGAAACAATGAACAAAGATTAAAATTTTAAATATATATAAATATTTATAAATATATAAATATACCTTGCTAACACCTAACATATTGCTAGATACTGAAAACATTTCAGGACTCTTTGATAAATGCTGCTGTGCAGCATCTGAATCAAACAGAGATGAGTATAGATTCAGTATAGTGCTGTAGAAAAGAAGTAAAGACATCATGACTAAAATTTACAAACTAACTTGTCCATATAATACATGCTGAAAAATCTTAAAAGAGCGTTGGAGAATTCTCTAAATCTCTAATAAGACTAATTATTATGGTGTGAAAATTGAAAGAAATGTGAAAGAATAAGGTACAGGGGGTGACCATAGGAATTATACACCAGTTGGAATGCAACATTAGTCCCTAAAATATACTAAGTGCCAGGCATTTTAAGTGAAGTAACAGAGTATTTTACTTTTTTCATTGTATTTYAATCACCATTGGAACACACAGCCCAGAGACCCTGTGGAAGCCATCTTTGGAGACATTCATGACCTGACTTGGCAAAGGTCTGAGCAATTGATCTGAATTCAGCATTGACCATGGTTCAGGCAGAAGGTTAGTCACAGTGAGTAGCTTAAGGATTGCTCACCCTTTCTCCTTACTTACTTGCTAATTTATAGAAAATACTAGGGCAAAAGGACATTTGCCAAGGTGCTTTTCTGGTGAGAAATGATTCAAATTAGGTTTGGAGGAAACCTATGAAATTTTACTCATGAAATTTGGAGAAAAGCATTTATTCACAATATTCAAAAACAACAACACAAATAAAACTGTGAAACTGATAAACAAACAGAGAGGAAATATAATTTATTCACATGAATGGTTCTGTAGTAAATGAGTACATAAGTGAAGCAGGAGATGGGTGCATACAGTATCTTCTTCTTTCCCTCTTATAGCACAAGTCCTTATAATTGTGCAACCCTTAATTTTAAAACCAGAAATCTCTTCTGCTTAATCTTTCAAAAGATCTATTGTACACTTTCTTAATGCCAGTCTGTTTGGAATCCTGCCCCTCCTTTCTTGATGGACTGCGCGTCCAATTCTGTTCTACTTGAAACAGCCAGAAATATCTTTTGAACCCCTCCAGGATGATTTTAATCTTCCACTCCACGTTTAGTTTAGCACTTCCATATCAAAGATGTCTGCTGGTCCTTCATCTTTKCTTATGTGGCTCGAATGCCTCTTTGTGTCATCACATACTTAATTGCCAAAATCTCTGTGAGGCATAAAACTCTCTCCTCTTTCCCTGACGGTGTTGGTAGTGTGCACACATATATTCCACTTGGGAGATGCTTTCTGAATCACCCTGGTCTTTAGCACACATACCTAATGCCAGTAGCTTGATGGAACAAATGCTCATTTAGATGAYGCATAATTTTCTCATTTGTACACCTGTGTGCAAACATTAGGTTTGTGTGACTCCRTTTCAGGTCCCTTCCTGAGASAGCAGGAAATCTGCTTCTACATTTTTCTTRTGTGTGTCAGGTTTTAAGRGTAAAGAACTCATTTCCTAAAAATGCCATTGTGTGTGCCTGTTCACAGATATCATTCGCATTCTGGGAAGTGTCTTCAGAGATCCATAACCATAATTTGTTTTGCTATTCAGATTGCTCATACAATGCAGTCTCTGATTTGCATGCAAATTCATATAACAATATCCCTTTATGCGTTGTTATCATAACTGGACTGCTTTGGTTTGGAGCATGAAAAATAGAATTACTTTGCTCAGACTTGAGCCAACGGTTTGGTAAAAGACATTGTCTAAATCCCCATTAAGAAGAATAAGTGAACACCATAAGGAAGTCTAAGTGTTCAAGGCAGTGAGATAAATCTTCCACTTCTCCTTAGTAACAAAAATGTATTTGCTACAACTCTCCATTAACTCAAGGCAGAGATGATACTGGCTTATTAATACACACTGAGAATTCATGCAGATGACACAGCTTTTCTTTTCACAGTTAATTTAAATAGCCCTTGCTGTGTCAAAAATATATCTTTAAGTTATGCATATCTGTAAATTTTATATATTATGTATTATTTATGCTTCTCTTATCATAGCTTGGTATGAATGCATATCCACTTAAAAGATAATGTTTTCATCCCAAAACAGAGCTATGTAATTTTAATTGCATTCATGTTGTCTTTGGTGAGATCAATAGCAGTCTTAATTTACTAACAGCTTTAAAAGWCTTACCATGAATATTAAGTAACACAAATCAATATGAATTAGTAATTAATTACTTGTTTTAGACAACACTAATCATTGTTTTAATTTCTTGGAACGTCTTTCAAGTTCATGAAGAGAACATTGTTCTATCCTGTTCTTATTGCATTTCTACAGAATGCTACACAAAGGGGGAGGGCKACCAAAATCCATTCCCTACCAGAAATCTTGTATTTTTATGTGCTTAACGATATAAGATAGCATTAGCAACAGAAAATTGTAGTCTTCCTTTTTCTCCATCAGTGAGAGATAATTCACATAAATAATAGAGAATTACAGAGAGATTTAATATAGTTCAAGAGTATTGTTTGTAAGAAGTAATCTTCTGGAGGAAACTATTGTGCAGTTGGTCTATATACAGGATGAGATAAAGGTAGTGTTTATCATATTTTCTCAGTTTCTATCTCAATAGAAGTTAGTATTGAATCTTGGCTCAAACTAAGAGCTTTTCAGGAAAGGAGTCATTACACAGATTCCAATCAGTCATCCCATTGTAAATCTGGATTGCCTCTATTGAACTCACCAGTGTAACTGAAATTACCGCAGTGTAATTTGGCACATGCAGTATAACAAGATAAAAACCCCAGTGGTGTTACATGCATATATATATGCACATAAAAAATCATAATTCTTTCTGCAATGCATTTAGCAAGTCTGTGTAAGGTTCTTTGTAAAGAAGTGTGCCAGAGAAGCAGGTTAAATGATGCTCAATGTTCCAAGCTGCAACTGCAGGAGATGATTTTTCTGCAGCTGCTCGTGATATCTGCTTATTGCACAGTTGGCAGAAGTATAGACAGTCTGAGAATGACTTTAGGAAATTCAGGAAGTAATGAAAAAAGTGCTTGTGTGCAAATACTCAGTAAATAATTTTAAATGGTTTAATCAGGTGAAAGTGTTCAAAAGCTGTTCTTCAACTTTTCTCATAAATCTGTTTCTGAACATGAAATATTTGCTTTTACCATCAACAAAGCTGAAAAGTACTCTGATAAACTCCAAAGACTTCATAGATTACATTTGTCTTTAAAGAAATGAACATTTTCTCATTGATTCTTGTTTTTGTATACTCAAAATAGATATAGTTGCATGATAGGAGATTAATATTCACACGGATTAGGATGACTGCAGTCATCAGGAGAGGCAAAATTGAAAGTGATTTATACAGCTTACCCTTGGACTGTGCTTCTATAAACTTTTCATGTCATATCTTATCTGTTTTCTGGWTTAATTTATGAATATCATCACTAAAAAATCTTGTTGTTATAACAGCTTCTAAAGTAAAAACGTCTGTTAACCCACCCGCTTGAGTTCCTGTTGATCACTTTTGTAAACAAGATAAAGCTAAGTGGAAAGAAAACTCAATTTAAAGCCTGCGATAGATCTTACATATGTAAAAATGACACCTAAGAAATAGATTMGCTTTTGTAAATACAATTTATTTTAGAAAACTATTATGGACTCTTCATGTTTGAGAGAGGTCACTGGCAAATCAGACAAAATTATTCACTTCCCTGTGCAATTTGCCAGGACAGTATTTCCTTTTACCTTTGGGAATCCTGCCTTAAAATCAAAGGAGAAAAGATACCATAAATATATGTACATGAACATTCTGGGGTAAAAATTGCACAATTCTTATGAAGTTAACTCTAGCTACAGTGATATAAAGCTTTTTAYTATCTCTTTAACTATAAAAGCAGATGAACCCCACTAGACAAACTAAAGTCACTACACCAAAAATAAACAAATTCTAGAACATTTAGAAACCATTAGATAATAAACTCCTTTCTCACAGTCTTGAAATCTGCTGTTTGTTACCTCCTGCCCCTGTGCCAAATGCAAATATGCACAATGTTCAATGGCCAGTAGCCAGTATCCCAAACAACTATCCACTTGTTAAATTATATGTGGCATTTTGTAACTGATAGGCTTGTCTCCCCAGTCTGCTTCTAGGAATCTGTCCAACAAAATATCTATTAAATAAGAAAATATTGTATATTGTGTTCTAAACACAATGCTCTTCAGAACAGGGGAGGGAGTATAAATGAAAGAATTGAAAAATATTCTGCTGTGTTGTACATGAAGCTGGTGGTACATTCCAACTGAAAGAGAATTAAGCAGCACCTTATTTCATGATCCTTGTTTAAAATGAAAGATTTCATTCAATTTATAATGCATGTCTCCCCTCTCCTATCTCCATTAAATACTTTATATAAGCATTTAAGGATAAGATCACCTTTTATTACGRGGGTACAGGGGCTTGCTTCTAGCAAACATTTACTTCAGTATACTGTTTGACAGAAGCCAATGGAATCAGTTCTTGCATTTTSAAGTGGTTTACTTTTTCAGAGGAGAAAACCAAAATACATCTTTATACTAAGATTTATAATACCCCTGAGGGGTTTTTCAGTTTTCTCCTATTTGAAATTATTGAAATTTTGAGAGAAAGACAGTAATTTTTTTTAAGTTATTTGGTTTTTTTGTTTGTTTCTTGTCCACTGGGAATAATGAAGATTTTGGGGGGCTGCTAAAGAGTTAAAAACATCATGAATAACTACTTTTAAAATTTGCATCACCCTTCAAACTAAAATAAAAYGTTTTCAATGAATCAAATAAGTTAAGAATAATTGGCTTGCTCAAGCATTTGTCTCTGCTCATTTTGATGGCCTGGAAAAAAACAAGCTAATGAGAGGGACMAAAACCTTCACTCCAGTCACTGACAAATATCTGAAAAGATTGCACCTGAACTTTGTGGATAATGCTGCTTTTTCTTTAATAAGCCTAAGCTTTGTTAGACTGTTTATAGTAAAATAGACTGATATTTAAGTGCTTTGTATGTAGACCAAGACTAGAAAAACTTTGCACCTCCTGAAGTTAAATGCAATGCAGTTGAAAAATCATTAGAGACAGAAAGTTACAGAATAATACTGCAGATACTCTTGCCCTTGAAAACAGTGCTAAGGCAAAAAGGCTGGGTTTGATGGGGCTGGGCTCAATTCCTTGTTTTTTATTATTACATTCTTTACATATGTATATGCACATATATATATATACATATATCTGGCATGCTATACAAACAAGACAGAGGACAACCTAAAACAGTTTTAGAACTTACTCCAGCCTGCTCCTGTTATCCTAAGACAAACGTGGCATGGCTTATCCCTATTCCACTCATAACACTGAGAAGAAGACCCCTCATAKAGGTTATAACATAAWGAATAATTAACATACTGCAAACCCSCTCCCTAACCTGCCACTTCAAACTTGATTTTGTTTGCAAGTTGGGATAATGGTGTGAATTGTAAGGGAGTATGGTTTAATAATACATTCTAGATGCAKGTTGTTGGCCATGTTTCCTATGACAGCTTCAAAGGCTCAGTTTCAAACATATTTAATAATGCACTCCAACACAGCAATCAGCCATGTTTTCTGTCACAGACACAATGGCTTAATTGTAGTCACTTTTTAAAGCAACATTTTGTCTACATATTGCACTCTGTGTACAGTAAAGAAGAGGGTAGTRTCCTACAATACATCTCCAGAAAAAGATGTATCTCACTGCATACATTCACTCCATAAAGTGGACTATAAAGAAGTTTCTACTGTGSTTTTCTTAAGCACTTTCATTTTTATGTTGTTTTATGTCAGTAGCTTACAGATTTTCTCATACTTCTTTAAAAGATGCTGATAAACACAGACTTACTTAACATACAGAAACAAGACAAACATCTTTCTGAAAATGCTGTGTCATTATGTGCTCTTGCCCACTGAAGCAATTTTTAATTAMAATGAACAATGGGAGATAACTTTATTACCATGTGCAAGCTGATTTATTTCAAATAAATTCCTTTCTGACAAAACAAACATATTTCAAACMCTTTCAACAAATAAAAGACTATGTCTGAAAATACATAGGTTTCTGAGGAATCCTGGAACTGTCAAAAAATACTAGCCTGGCCACTGGGATGTAGTGAAGTGAGTCTCTGGCTTCAAACAGAAATTCTAAGTTTTTCTCATGTAATTTTCTTGGAATTTGAAAAAAGAAGAAAAATTTTTGCTTTCACAAGTATGATTTTTAATACTATTTTAATCCATATTAAATGGATTAAAATATGGACTCACAAGAAGCACAAATGTTCAGACTGATTGAAAAATTTAGGATGCTAACTAAAGAATATAAAATATAAGACAAATGTTTTGCTGGTGACCTGTAGACGTAGGATGGTAAATTTCTGTAAACAGCTGTAGTGAGACACAACATCACAGAGCTCACTCTTCATCCTCTTCTTTGTGGAAARGAGAATAATTGAGGCAAAGGCAAGGAAGTGTCCCACTTTTCTGTGCTTTTCTGTACTGTGGCAATTGCTGTCTGTCGTAACAACATGAATGTGATTTTAGTGAAGGAATATGCACAGAGCTGCATTAGAGAGCAGCATGTTCATTTTAAGTGACACTATTATAAAAAATTGTCCAGTTTTCTGACAAACTGAAGCTTAACAATCATACTTTCTTTGTTCTTAGCAGTAGCTGAATWTCATAAATGGAAGGTTTTTGCTATCTAAGCTAACATTCAGTTCATTCAAATGTCAAACACCTTCATGTAGAAGATTTTATTCTGGATGGAACCACAATAGGACAATGGTCTTGGACAAATTTACATACCAGCCAAGTCAAAGATCAAATAGACATAAGGTTGGAGAACTTTCTTCTGAATAATAGTTAGGAATACAAGTATACAGATTTTATTTTCTTAAAAACAGTCCTAAACACTTTTTCATTTTAATTGTTCAGTTTTACTGTCAGTAATTTACTGAACAAGCAATATTTAAGTATAAACAGGACTAGAATTTTCATAGCTTGTTTTGAGGACATAGTTTGTGTTTGACAAATTGTAACTGTATATGAGTGTGTGAGGAAAGGGACAAACTAAAAATGCTAATATTTCTGCTATAATTCATATATTCTTTCACATCTCCCTTTTGTAATTAAAAGTTTTCATTTTCACTCCCAGTGTGGAGCAGATATTTTTAATGACAAATGAATCAATTTATAAAAAACAATGTTATAGGAAATTTATATTTTATGAAATTATGTTTTTTCAGTTATCATTTCTTTTCCCCTGAAATATTGTAAAAACTCATGGATGGTGAATGTTGTAAGTGAAACCATTGTTTCCTGACATGTTTCATATGAGTMATTTAAACTACAGCATTAAATAATTATATTAGCTTACTTTATTTTCTACGTGTTGTGTGATTTAAAAAAACCCCAAGAGCAAAATGTCTTTGTTTGGGTGGTGTTTACTTTTTCCATATTGAGRAGTTTTGTTCCATTGGGCATCCTCTTTTCCTGAAAATATAATATCCGGTTTAATGAATGCTTTCTCTCTCAGCTAAAAAATCTGCATTTTTGGACATGATCCAAAAAGAAATAAAATCAATGAAAATCTTTCCATTTGTTTCAGAGGGCTTTGAGTCAAGCTTTTAGCTAAGCAGCTGTTTGGTACTTGTAATCAGTATAAATCACTCTTTTGAATGATATGCATTTTCCTGTACTATACAGCTACTGTATATAAATTTTGAATTTAATAGCAACATGTCTCCTTACAGGTGACATCCTAGTTCAGTTTATGTGCCTGATCTGAATAYAGCTTGTAAAAGGGACAATTGTTAAGTATCATTACGGATTCGACTATAGTCTAAAACAAGGTCATCAAACCAGAGATGTTAAATAATACAACTTCCAGGAAGCAACTAACACTGKTGACATTGCTGTCTATTCCTGTAAAAATACATGATGAAAATGAAATATCTCAAATACAAACTCAGATGATTAATGTCATATATAGCCTTTAAAATATTGTCAGGAGAAWTTAAAAATGTWGTGCCATTTGCAGCCGACTGCACATAGTTCTACCAATAGAAACACAGCTGAATTTATAAACWGGTGTTTTACACAAAATACTGTATGTAAAACAGCAGCATAAGTTTCCTGCCATCAAAAATGGTCCTTATATAGAGTACATCAGGCAGAAATTTTTAAATGGGAGAATAATACACTCAAAGGGGTAACAATATCTGCATTCTTAACAATATATCCTAGCAGAAGAACATTCTGTTATCATTGTGGTAATAGCAGTGTTGATCTCAAAATGGTGTGCTGTCCTGACTGATCCTAAATCTGGCTAGCTCTTGGTGTAATGCTCCATTGGGTAAGAGTATCTACTGGTACTTTTGCTAGCTCAAAGGTTTTGCCAKATTAGCATAGTGCTGATCTCCAGAAATAGGGGAATGGTTGAGTCTCAGATTATACATTTGGACTCATTCTGATGCAGTTCTTTTGAGATACTGCATTTTTCCCTTCTGCTCTTGCATATGGGTTGCTTTTCTCTTCCCCTGTCATATTTCTTTAATATCCTCTTGAATTTTTTGGCATRAAATTGCATAGATCTTAGAAAATGCACTGCCTATGTTGCAAGTGTCAGTCTTTTTTCTAATAAAAAATACTTAAGAAATTATATACTATGCTATTAATCTCTYATATTCAGTGAAATTAATATTGCATTAGTCTCAAACAATGTTTGCAACTAAGATGGCATGCAGAACATYRTTCTGTCCAGCACGTTATGGCCTGGGAAATAAACTTTCCTTTAAYTKCTTAATAGAGTTAAATAGAAATTTYCTTTTAAAATCAACGACCCATGTAATTTTAACTTATAAGGGTGYTTCTAAAATAAGGTGTAAAAAATAATCCATGCTTATTTTTTAACCTTATTTTTTAACTTGGTGGTAAATAAGATTGTGTAATTCAGCTGATTTAAGAGTGACAGTTAAGTGCATTTAAGAATGCTAGTGAAAGGGCTGACCAAGGCCATCCTGTGGAAGAGGGTTAGAATGTCTCTTTGACTTAGAGCTGTGATCAGTTTCCCTTCTCTGTCTTATATGGTGGATAGTACACAGGATCATGGGATGACTGAGGCTGGAGGCATCTCTACAGATATTCTCATCCAAATCTATGCTCAGAGCAGGGGCAGATAGGGCAGGTTGCCCAGGGCTGTGTCCAGTCAAGTTTTGACTATCAGCAAGGATGGAGCTGATCAGTGCTGGTGGTAGCACTTCTGGAATAACAGATTTGAGWAATTAAAAMACTACTGCACAACAGCATCTGTAAAGTACACCTCTAGGCAGCCTGTCCAGTGGTGGCCCATTTTAGAGAAGTGTGTTCTTACACTCAGACAGAATTTCCTCTGTTTCAGTTTGTGCCCATTGACTCTTGTCCTGTTGCTGGGCACTGATGGGAAGAGCCTGACTGTCWTTCTTACTCCCACAATGAGGTATTAGTACACATGAATAATGTCCTCCTGAGTCTTCCCAGCTCTCTCAGCCTCTTCTTRCATCCTAGATGATCCRGTCCATTAGTCATMAACAGACTACARGAAGGGCTGTATGTAGAAATGTCATAAACATTTCTACATAGGATCACCACATAAGTTGGCATGCAAAYGAGAAAGGGTCAGTCAGTCAAACAACATTTCAGCAATGTCAGAACCAGTCCTGGCAAGACAAAAGCATCACTTTATGTCTATTGTCCAAAAATAGCATAWTTCACTAACAAAAGATTGGGATGTGTGAGTACTCATACTGAAACTTAGTCAAGTGCCAGCTTCTCATCATCACACAGAACACAAGCAGCAAAATCAAATGTGTTTGTTGTGAAATGCTAGTGTATTCATCCCAACACACATTTTTTTCTGATTGTCTTTTGCTAAGGCTTAGGCTTTTCTGAGTCACTAGGAAAACTAAACCTGGTAGAAGGTTCATCATTATTGAAATATCTCCTGGCCAAAAAAAAATGGAATGGAAACCTGTGGCCATGAAAGTGTTGAAAATAACTGAATTTTCAAGAACTTCAGCCTGTGTAGCATAGATTTCACTTGTGATAGCAAATTTGGTTTTTTGTTAGATAGGAATAACTGACTCATTTGATGGCAGATTTCAAACCCAGCTTCATGAAGGCTTTTTGGTTTTGATTTTCTGGTCTGTTCCCTTTTTGTTGTAACAAGGTAAAAGAACTTAGGGCAGATGGGAACCCACTAGAAAGTGATTAAATGGTTTCTGAGAGTATTCTTCCATCTGTTTCTATTTTCTYATGCACACTGACTTAGTTCACTCTMTTTAAAGGGTAGCCAAATAAGAAGGAACAATTTTTTTGATCTGTTCTTAGGAGGAGATTTTTTCCCCCTTTGCTCCAAATCCAAAGTCTGCAGATACTTTCCTCAACAGCTGCAAGAAATGACATAACTTGAGCATCACTATTTTTATTTTTTAAATTAAAAAAAATTATTCTTTCCTACACTGATAAAAATATATATTGAGAAAAATATTGATGATACTGCTGAAACCTATTTTCCTTATAGATTATAAGGAGGATGTTTATCTTTTRAACCTTTTCCTTGAACTTTTTCATGCCATGTATGTGCATATGGSCACTAATATATTTCCAATATTAATTAAAACTTGTTAAAAAACTCTAAAGAACTTACCATGCCACTATTATACGGGTTGTAGGAAAATGCAAGAGTACATTGTATCTTGAATATACAGACTAATTATTAAACACTTTTCTAATATTATTAAAGAGAGTAACTATTTAAATGGCTTGAAATTTYATTCTTGCAGTTAATGGAAATTTCCAAAATGAAAGTTAAAAAGTTCATTAAAATAATCAGAAAAAATAGGTAACTTTCCTATTTCYTACAGTCATGACTTCATGATGCATATATATRTTTAAAACATATACACATATATKCATGTATACATATATTTACAAATTTACATATATATATCTATACATATGTGTTATCATGTCTCTTTCTATCATGAACAAGTGTCATTCTTTTCTCATTTTTTCATCACTACATAGGGGAAAACCTGATTTATAAGAAAAATCAAACACTGAAAATGCAAAAGGTGGGGKTTTTTTAATACAACTAATGCATTTGATGCTATTTTTAAGCCTGAGTGCACAGGATAGTCTAAAAAGTCAGAATCAATTATATTTAATGAAGCGTGTGAATTTATAGGTTTTCTGTAAAGTCGGTAAGGGGAAATGAAAGTAACACAGCATATTAACCCAACAGATATTCTAGATTGACCTCTTCTTGTGACTTAATGTGATATTTAGCAGACAGTGTAACATTAAGAATACTAAGCCCACACAAAATCTTCTAAATAAAAGGCAGGAAAAGTCCTTGAAAATTCAGGAGATTCTATAAACTTCTAGAAGTGMAAAATAATTTTTTTTTCTGTAAAAGTGTGTCAGCTGGCAGTGTGTGGTTATGCTGGTCATTTTAATCTTTCATTATTCATTCATTTAAATGTATATTGTTCTTTAATACAGAGAAATCAACACCTGTATTTTGTGAGGTGATASTTATTGAACACTAGAGTTATAATGGTATAACCTAGCTGTAAAATTGAGGGATGATTAGCTACACATAGATGAGACTTATTGCTTCATTCTTTGTTTAGTTACTGTTATGGTGGGCTCCAAAAACCATAACCATGGCTATTAATAGATTTTAATCTTCAAATGTACAAATTATTGGAAACTGTTGCATGGGGTTTAAGCAGCATAGTTTTGCAAGCAGTAGGTGTTAYAGCAGTGAGCTACTGTGAGGAGCTGCCAGAAACTTCCCCTGTGTCCARCATCTGGCTCCAAGACAGACCCACCACYGGCCAAGGTCGAGCTGAGCAGTGCTGGTGGTAGCACTTCTGAGATAACAGATTTGAGAAATGGATTTAAAAACTACTGCACAACAGCATCTGTAAAGAGAGGGGAGGATRTGTGAGATAAAGAACCCTGCAGACACCAAGGTCAGTAAGGGAGAAGGGGCCAGAGGAGCTCCAGAACAAAGATTCCTCTCCAGCGCATGGTGAGGCAGCTAAAGCACCTGCAGCTCATGGAGGTCTATTGTGGAGCAGAGATCCACCTGAAGCCCCTGCAGGACCCCAGGCCAGAGCAAATGGATGCCTAAAGGAGCCCATGACTCCATGGGGAGCCTGTGCTGGAGCMGGCTGCTATCACAACCCATGGACTCATGCACAGAGGACCTCATGCTAGAGCATTAGCAGGTTTTCCAGCAGGACTTGTGACCCCATGGAGGCCCACTGGAACTGGAACAGTCTGTTTCTGGAGAAGACTGCAACCCCATGGAAGGGACTGATGCTGAAGTAGTTAATGAAGAACCCTGGTTATGGAARTCTGTCTCCAATAGGAGAGACCCCATGCTGGAGCAGGAGTAAAATGTGAATTCTCCCACTGAGATGGAGTAGCAGAGACAATGTATGATGAACTGACCACAGCCTGCATTCCCTGTYCCCCAGTGCCATTTAGAGGTGAGGAGGTAGAGAAAATCAAGAGCAGAGTTAAGCCACAGTGGAAGGGAAGGGTGGTGAAAGGTAATTTAAGATATGGATTTATTTCYCATTAGCTACWCAGAACGCAGTAATTCAGTAATTAGTTTTGTGACTTGATTGTGGAGTTCTGTCATATGAAATCAGTTCATGCAAAGCATGAGAGTTATACTACTTTAATTGACAAATAAGACACTAATTATYATAATAGGAGTAGAATGTGATTTTGGTACTTACTGGAAWTGGTGCAATTGCTGGTCTGTTTATAAAATTTTATCTTCTGAACTCCATGTCTGTTTGGCTTTTGTCAAAAGATGCCTTTAGTTATGTAGACTTTACATTCTGGATTACATTCTGGGTGTGATAACAGTGCTGAGTTTTACATTAGCAGTGGACACACACACACATATATATACGCCCATTGTCCATGCATATATATGCATGTATGTAAATAATGCCACATCTATTCTGAACACCAGTTCACAATTTTGTCACCTGCCCAGTGTACCATTCCAAGTCTCCCTAGCAACACACCAACTCTTTGCAGTAAGAATCCATCTGTCTGTTTTACCAATCCAACTGTTCACAAGAAAACCCAAAATCTTTCCAGGATCAATCAATCTCGGTCTCCTGCCAAGCTATTTTCTCCTCCATGTTAAAATGACACAGGTTCTTATGCAATAAGTTTTTTTGGGGGCCACATCTGTTGTGGTCCACAGGTCTTCAGACAGTCATGGAACTCAAATGTCAGTTAAAAATTAGATAACAAAAAGGGACAGAAGAAAACCAATTAAAATTCAGCACCTGTGCCAGARAAATGCAGAATATTTTTTAGAAATTATATACTCTTACAACGCCTTCAACACCGGGCACATCTCCATATGGGAGTACAACGCATAACTTTGAACTGAAATTGAAAGGAAGATAATTTTCTGCAATCACAGAGCACATTTTACACWAGAAAATATGCACTATTTCTTTATGTTAGTGCTGAGTACTTCATATATATTGCAAAATTCTAAATGTAATTATCTGTATTCATTTCTCTTTCCCTAATGCTATGAAAATAACAATTTCTGCATGTCATTTACCCTATTTCYAGTCTTATTTATTCTGTCTTTAAGCTTCAGTGACTCTGTGCTTCTCTGGGTCATTTTTCTTTATTTCACAATACAGGATCAAAACATATTTCCAACACATATCTTTGTTTTCTATGGCACCAAAGAATAAGTGAGACTGGCAGGGAGTTCTAGGCCACCTCACAGTCCAAAGCAAGGTCCACATCTGGGGGAGATGAGAATGTTTACAGCATAGTCCAGTTGTGACTTTAAATCCTCCAGGAACAGAGATAGCACAGTTTTCAGAGCAACTTAATGTTCTCACAAGATGAAAGTTTCTTCTTCTGTCTGGTCTGAAACTCTCTTGTCACAAGGTACACCTGTGGTTTCTTGCCMTCCCTCCTATCTCCAGTCTATCTCCAGCCAAGGATTGTCTTGTGTCAGCTTTGGGGTCTGTTTAGAGCACTGAAGGTGTCCTTTCTCCAGGCTGGCACAGCTCCATTCTTTTCTCAAATGGTCAGAGCTCCAGCCTGCACCACACCAGTGGACCTTTGCTGAGTTCCCTCCAGTTTGTCCATGTCTTCCCTCTTGACAAATATAAGAAAAGTTAGAGGGACTATCTAGATGTCATCTGAGAAGTGCCACATAAYCATTCCCTCCACCTAACATGGTTCATACAGTCCAGGAGGTTGCTGGCTTCCCTTTCTGCCAGCAAACACCATGGACCAATGTCTGTCCACCTCCATCCCAGTGTCTTTCCCACAGAGCTGTTTCATGTCCTCTCCATCTCCACATAGTATTGTGCTGTTGCAGGAGCTGTTTTTTCCCCTGTAATAGCAGAAGTTTCTTGATGTTTAGAGAGTTTGAAATTTGTCTCTGCTGTTTCACAATGCTCYTGGTGGCCCAATTCTTCAGCCTGTTTGGGCCTTGTCCTTGACTCTAGTGACTTGTATCCCTAATTTRACATAATCTGCAAAATTTATGAGTGTTCTCTGTCACCTCCTGTTCATCATTGGTAGAGATGTTTAAGAGGACAGGTGGACAGGTCCTAGTACAGATGCCTCTGGTAATTCATCTGCCACAGGCATCCAGGTAAAGTATGAYCTGTTAATCACCTTCTGAGCCCTATACTTGATCCATTCATTTGTTTAGCATGTAGATGGTAACAGTCCAATGTAAATATCATGGACAGTGATATTTTATTKTGACAGTGCCAAAATATTGTTTAGTCTATGCAAAAAACAGCCATTATTGTCCAGTATTCATGAATGCAGTCATTGTCATAGGAGACAATCATGTTGGTTTAGCATAATTTACTCTTGGTAAATCAATGCTGGAGACTTCCAGTCACCTGTTTAACTTCACATGCCTAGAAATGCGCTCCAAGAGGACTCAGTGCGTCATTTTTCCAGAAACTGAAACAAGGCTGACCATCCTGTTGCTGCTAGGGTTTAATTTCTGGCCTTTTTTGAAGGTGGCTGTGATATTTGTCTTTCTCCAGTGAACACTGAACTCCTTTTCCATGAAAAGAAACTAAAACCAAATTGCTATTTTTAAAACTTTTCAAACTTGCACATTTGTCATTGAGTACATATTTTGCTGAATAACAATAAAAACAATGAAMTTACACATCTCCTCTGCAGGTGGCTTAGCATTTGCTTTCAGCTGAAGTTGCATTCATTTTCATGGTACATAAATTCTTCTAGGTATTAATTACAGACATAAATTTTATGTCTAAAGAATAGATCTTGGAAATCTTCAGGAGGATTATTGTGTTGGATTGCTGTCAAGTGTACTGTAGCTTGTAAGATGTCAGTGGAAATTAGAGATGCATGGGCATTAGAATATGAACAACCAACTTAGCTGAGGAATTTGATTAATTATTCCAAATTAGCTTACTCTTCACTCACAGGAAATTCAGGCAGTTTCAAGTGAACAGTCTAGATTATTCATATGAATTAACAGTGTAAGTCTGAGTACACAAATTTGCTAATTGTAGTTATGAAACTAGTATTTAAACATGCTTCCTGACAGTTTAGAAACTATTTTAAAATGGTTTCTGTTATTTTAATTACTGCAGTTTGTCTAAAGTTTAGTCAATTCAYGCTMTTTAAGTTACTGGTCTTCTTAAAGAGGTTGATACTGTATTTATTTGAAACAATAAAAGCTATGGAAAGAAAGCCAACGTGACTTATGCTAATAAGTTACTTCCCTGCCTAGTCCAGTGTATATATTTTGCCTTTTAGATCAATGCTTAAACTGGTATGTCTGGATGACTTTTAAATCCCATTCACCTGTACAAGACAATGGCTTGTCACTGCTTTTTGTAAGCAGAAAGCTTTATTTATTCTCTCTTCTGCTTGTGCTGTCAGCATAAAGTAATTTCTGTTTYAGTCTCCTACTCAAAAACCTCAGTATCTGGAAAACTGGGTAGGAGGAAGTTCATTTCTTGTGCATGAATTTTTGAGGTGCCTGTAGAGATCATTGACAACACAAGAAAGCTCTAATACAATTCCACCCTGGTGTTGGATAGTGTTGTTAAATGAGGTTTGTGCTTTATTTTGCATTATCGATGTGTGAAAAAACATTTTTACTTGTGCTTGTAGCACAAACAGCACATCCTAATGTTTCTACTGGCTTTTAAAAATAGTCATCTCCTTGCAAAATCTTTTGTGAAAATCAGGTCAGCTTTATTTTTGAAGTCCAAATTAGCACTGAGTTGCTGCAGATAATATCTTCCTTGCCCTTTATATAGTTGCTCCATACATGCAYGTRCACTTCTCRTTTTCTGTACTTTTTTCTTGTCCARCATGTTCTTAACAGGAAYTAGCATGTTAAACAAGCRGATCATATGTAATATGCACTGGAATATAATATAATTTGAATGCAAAATTTAGTAATGCTGAAACTGACTAAAATAATCAAATCATTAATGATATTATAAGTAGGTTCCTAGATATTCTTGGCATTTTATTACATGGAAGAATTTCAGTCCAGAGARGTAATCTAATAGTCCTGGTCAGTAAAATCCAGCTCTTAACAGACATCCTTATTCATATGAGTTGCCCTGTACATTCAGAATAATAATTAGATTGTATAGTGTTGCTTGAACTTCAGCTCCTGGTGCAAAGAGCTGACTAACATCTCTTCAGGTCATGTGAAATTAATTYGGGATCTGTAGTGTAATGGAGGTTAGGCTTTGTGCACGATTCACATGCCAGACTGACAACTGGGGATTCACAGGCCTGATAGGGCTGAATGGATGAAAGCACTGCTGTATTACAGACTCACACTTTAAACCTAATTTGGAGACAGAATATCACCTTTTCAACTCTTCCCTACATTCAGTCACAAAACACAATTGCTCAGACTTTATACAAAGCCACGACTTTGGCCCTGCAGTCATAAGCAGAGATGTCACAGTTAGTTGATCTAAAATGTATGTAACACTAGGCACTACTTAGCAAAAYGTTTAAAAACAAGCAAAACTAAGTACTGAGTTTTCAGAAGTAGGAKACTGTATTAAATGAGACAAAATGTGTTACAGAGCCTCATGGGAAGCAAATGTAGGAAACAGCTGTAGATCTAATATTACAGRCAGTTCCTCTGCAATATTAGATCTACAGCTGCAGAACACGACAGAAAGAAATAAAAACAAGGAACRTTTAATTTCCATCTTTTATTTTACAAGTGAAAATATTTATTCACATTTTTAATTTTCTATGTTAATCAAAAAAGGAAAGTGATGCCATAGCGACATTATGCTTTTTTAGMTTGCTTGCTTCTACAAAGGATGTTTTCAGTGTTTCTTATGCCTTTTTCAATTCATGACAGGTAAAGAATCATATGGTTTTAAAACTTAGAACATGTCAGACGAGAAAAGGTGATAAAAGAAGGAAAAATAAAGATATACTGAGGAAAAAGAAGATAGCCATTGACCCAGAAATATAGCCTGATTTTATACATTAAAGAAAAGCCAGGCATAGTAGATTTTCTACTACAAATTCTAAGAGGGAAAGTAYCAAAAGAAAATAAAAGCAGGCACTATACTACTGTCATTCCTGKGTGTGATCAGCCCATTTCTTGTCATTTTGATGAAATTGAAAATAAATGCTATAATAATGGTGTCTTCTATTAATGCAAATGCATGACATTTATTTTGTTTTACATAAGAAAAAGCAGTGGATGAAGGAAAGTTTTATAGTTGGGTTCCATTTCACATCTCATCTTTATAATCAAACTGACTTCTGTTCTTAGATAGAACACGAATAGATGCTAGAGGATGGAGAAAGAGGAGCAAATTTTGACAAAGGAAAGTCTTGTGATATTAAATGAAAGAGTTTGAGTGCTTCATGTGAAAAAATCCAATTAATCTTTTTGTAATCTTTGATATCTGCTTGTCCTAATTTGATTTAAGTTCCACAAATAAATTTTTGTAGATATTTTTAAAATTATAAAACCATCCTGTATTATAATAAAAAGGAAGCATTTTGAGGTTGAAAAATATGATGCAAATTACTTCACTTAGCCTATAGCAAAACATTCTGCATGAAAGATCTGTGCTAACTGAAGCAATAGACAATGTTTAAAAAGAAATAATGAATGCAGAAAATAAAGCCTGAATTTTAATTATCACTGTTTTTGGAAACTTACTTTTATCTGTGGAGTTACATTCTTGTCTTTAAATCCAAATCAAACTTTAATCTTCGATAATGATATAATTCATAAACCTACAGTCCACAACTCTCACAGACCTGGAAAAACAAACCTGAGAAAATCAGATGTCATTTCAATATGTCCAAATGGACATAGTGGGCTTATAGCTGAAATAGCATATTTTTATAAAAATTAGAATATTTCCTAAAAGAAACACAAAATCATAGAATAGCTGAAGTTGGACAGCACTTCTGGAGGTCATCTGGTCCAATCCCTGTTCACAAGCAGGGSCACCTGGAGCTGACAGTCCAGGACCATGTCCAGATGCCTTTTGYTTTTGAATATCCCCAAGGAGGGTGATTTCACAACCYCTCAGCACAACCTGCACCAGTGTTAGGTCACCATCACAGTAAAAAAGCATTCTCTGATGTCCAGAGAGAACCTGGRCATCTCATTATGGCAGCTGGCACTGAGGAGGAGCCTGGTTCTGTCCTTCTTGCACCCTCCCCTTCAAGAGTTTGTACACATTGATAAGATGCTCCCTGAGCTTTCTTTTGTCCAGGCTGAACGGTCTCAGCTCTCTCAGCCTTTCCTCATAAGRGAGATACACCAGTCTCTGAATCATACTTGTGGCCTTTTTTGGACTGCCACAAGTCCACATGTCCATGTCTCTCTTGTACTGAGCAGCTCAGAACYGGACRCAGCACTCCAGGTGTGGTCTCACCAGGGCTGAGCAAAGAGGAAGGATCACTGTCCYCTGTCTACTGTCAGTGCTGTCAGTTTAATGCAGCCCAGGATACCACTCCTCCTCTTCACAGCAAGAACACATTGCTGGGATATGTTCATCTTGTGTCCACCAGGACCCCCACGGTCTTTTCTGCCAAACTGCTTCCCAATGGGTGGCCCCATCACTGGTGCCTGGTCGTTCCTCTGCAGGCGCAGGACTTCGCAATTTCCTTTGTTAACCTTCCTGAGGTTCATATAGAYCCATTTCTTTYCCTGAAGGAGACCCCAGAGACTWMTGCAAAAATGGCTYCCTCRCTTGRTTGCCRCTGTTKCCTGTGCCATTACARAGATAYCTCAGAATAACCTGCTACAGACACAGGACAGTTGAATTGTTGCAGCACCCCCTGAAGGTTGATGAGTTGTGATTAGAAAAAGGCTCTTACCTTTGCTACATGTTCTGTCTAACTTGGCCATCTTGCTTTAGAGTGCACTGTGTAGACATAAATGATTTCTCAGTGATGGATTATATTACTGCACAGTAAYTCTATCACTCTGGAATGATAGTGTATGCAGATTACTTAAAAGATTATCACCYGCTTTCCTATGTTCATTTAGCTCTCAAACAATCACTAACAACAACCAGTTACTAACTGTAGTGAGCTGTTTGATTGTGTCTTTTTTTTTAAGAGAAAGAACAAATAAATATTGTATTTTTCATGGTATTTTCATGGGGCTTGTAGGGGTGTTTTGTTTAGTTTTTATTTGTTGGTTTTGTTTGGGTTTTTGGTGGGGTTTTTTTTGCTTGTTTTTGGGGGGGGGTTATGTATTTTTGTGCATTAAAAACATAGATAATATATGCAAGGTTATGAATATAAGCAGCTATTTAGATCTAAGACTTAAAAAAAATTTTGGGGGGTAGATCCAATCTGATTCTTAAAGGGTTTTGAAGGATTTGRTTCCTCATTTGTGTACCTAGTGTCATCTAGTAAACATATTCATCTAATTCTACAAATATGCTTGAGAAAAATTGTAAAGGCCCTTGGGCCTTTCTAAAATGTTTTTAGAAACATTTGCACAGTAATAGGAAAAAGTTTTGCTTGTATACTATTCCACTTAGATTKACCAATATATTTCATAGTTTTCTTCACACGACTTGGCCACTTTTTCTTGCTCAAACTTCCTTTTTCCAGCTTTCTGTAACTGTTATCTTTAATCAGTTTTTATTTTATTTAATGACCTTTCTTTTCAACTTAGAGAACATCAACGATATCAATGGAACTTTAAATTATGGACCAACTTACACTTAACACAAACACGTACAGGACTGTAATGTTGGTCTCCTTTTGAAAAGACATTTTCTCATTTATTTCTGCAAAAATAGGAATTCTCGTAATTTGATTTCAACGCCAAACTTATTGCTTTATTTTAAAATAATTTTTTAATAGTGAGGTTTGATAGAAGTCTTCCATAGAAACTGGCCCCACTAAGAAGGGTTCTTTAATGCATGAGCTTCTAGACACTGTCAATTGGTTTGAATTGAGTTTTGGTTAAGTGTTCCTCCAAAAGCCTGCAAAGACAACCAGGRAAATAGTCTCTGTCCTTCAAACCATATGAGGTATTTAGAGGAGAACRTTCAAGTAAAAATACTTCTTGGTTTTAGAATAATCCTGTCCAAACAGGAATGGTTTTTACATTTATAATGTATGGACTCACYGTGCTTTGTTTACAGCCTTTATCATAAACTGACCTTCTTTCCATCCTTTTGTTGCTCAAATAGGAAAGAGAAACATTCCTTAATAAAATACAAAGAAAAGATAAATCTAACAAAATTGTGGAGACAGATGTTAATGGTGTCCTAATCCCTTTTTCATATGAGAACTGTAAGGTTTTCCCATACTTAATAATCAAATGCTCCCTTGCAAGTAATTTATTCCATCCTAAAACCATAAAAGCKTTTGAATATGATTTGTTTCACCCTTTTTTTGCTTAGAAGTTAGTGCTCCTAAACAAGTAAGCTCTGCCTGTACTTTGATAGACCTGATAATTCTTCTTTGCATTGGTCTATGGTTTTGTGCGCTCATAGATAATTCCTTCCAAAAGAACTCTTCTTTTGAGAAAGGTAATGAGATAAATAGCCTTCATATAGTGTCTACAAAAACAAAGGGAAGAGTAGCCATTACCTGAGATAAACTTTTAGTTCTATTATCACACACAAATCAGTATTTTGATTGCTGAATTTTAGATGCTTTTTAAGATAACTTAGACRTCAAAGACATGAGATATACAGTCAAACACATAAGATAACATTAATTGTTTAACTAATTTAAAAAAACTGTCAAGATCAAGTACATTATTTTCTGACTACATGGCAAAAAAAGGACCCATATTTTTATTCAGGTATGAGTTTTCAAAAAGAAATTTTGGAATAAAACATTGTGGTAGCCAAGATAGTCAAAACACACWAAGTGCTTCATTAAAAACTACTAGGGGCTCCRAGTATCAGGATTTTATTACCTGTAAGTCTTTCATACTTWTCAGAAGGCTTCACACRCCAAYACCTTRTTATTTAATAGTCTCTATCTTATTTCCCAAATGCATCTCAAGCTCTCAGGGTCTGTCTACTTATGCCAGCAGCCAGTTCTCCTTCTCCTCTCTTCCTTCTCACAGCACCAGCTCACTCCATCCTGTCCCTGGCTCAGCCACCTGCCYCTGTCAGTCCCTGGTACAGTCTTACCTTATATGTCCCTTGCACAACCTCCTGTCCCTGGGTCTTCACATCACAGCAGCAGACTCCATCTGGCTCCAACTGAGCTGCAACTGCAACTGCAACTGAGCCCTTCCCAGCCAGCTCACTCTTTATCACACCCACAGTTGGGAGAGCAAGGCTGTTCTCACTCCAGGATAATTAACACAGCTGCAATACATTGGCTGCAAGATTACCTTTAGTACCAAATCTCTTTGTTTYCCCACACTATCTTTACCTATCTTACYACAAAACATGACACATCCTTCAAGRTATCAGGCTGAATTCAAGATCYGCAAATCAGTAACTTACTTTTATTTATGTATTTTATTTTATTTGCATTCCTCTCAAAAAAAATTTTAAAGGTGAAGTTAATCCTCTTTTGGACCAAAGCAAATAACTACCTCTATCTTCATTAAAGTTATTCTCAGGTTCTGGGTCAAATTGAGTCCTGAGATGCAAGGAAAAGTCTTTTTTTCCCAAGCCCCATGCCAGAAAAGTCTGGAATCATTGTCTCTGTTCTTCAGGTTGTTTATTCTTTTTTTATCTATTACATTCTTTTCTGCCCTGCTAAGGTCTGTGCAGCTGCTCAGAGCGCCAGATCTGACCTTCTCCAAGGGTGGTGTTAACTCTTTATACAAAGTACTACGTGTTCCATGTTTACAATTAATTACCAATACCTATYACCTATGTTAGCAGTGCATTTCTACTCTAATCCAATCCAAAAGTGCCACCATCACAGCAGAAGATGGAGGACAAGAAGAAGAAGAAGGACAAGGACACGCCCAGATCCCTCCATGTTGTCTTCTTGACCCCCATTCTAAAACCCCCAAAATTCTACTTTTCACCCTGTGATAAGTTACCTATCATTCCAATTAAACTCTTGTGGCATGCAACTCCTCACACAAAGTAGGCAGCCATTCCCATGGACTGAAATCAAAGGCACTGGTGTTTTTGACTCTGTGCCAAAGTTCTTGGACCCCTTGCCAGGGTCTCGGCCCACCCAGGGCATGCAGAGGAATGTCCTGGGTTCCAACAAGTTATARCTATCTATAGTTATTTCAATTACAATCTGTAATTATCTTTAGGGAGATTAAGGTTTGGGTTATGAGAAAAGCTGTAAAACTGGGTGAAACAGTCTTTGAAGGAAAATTTGACAACACATTCCTGTGATGGCTTGTGCCTTCTGTATYATCAGCCTTTCTAAAATGTAGTCCAGGTTTGCCTATAATCTCAGGCTGATATACACTGAATGCAAAGTAATTGCAAGCTTGCTCAGAAAAAAACAAAACCAAACCAAAAACAGTTCAGAGTGAGCTACATTTTGACACCTTTAGCCATAGCAAATATTTATGCACTTGGGGAGTGATTTCACTTAACCCTACACACTTCATACCAGTAATACATGCCTATCTACTCCTGGTGTGCATCTTGCGCAAAGCGCTTCCTAGGCAAAGTGACAGCAGATGGTATCTGCTTTGCAGAGGTGAAAACAACTGCRCAAGAGAATCACATCCTTAAAAGATGTGTGCAAATCAAAATGTCCRAGGCAGTGAGCTGCAACACGTGCTAGAGGGCTTGCTTTTACTTCTGTGAATTTGGCTCATTTTTAACAAAGAATCAGCAAACCCAAAYAAAGTACATCTAAATATGCTTTGAAAACTATTCCATTTAAGTATTTTCTGTTACAAATTTCAAAAACCAGTCCTGTGCATATCAGATGACACTTCTGTTTGTACTCAAGAATACATTTCTMTTTGTATTCTTTCTTCATTGTTTTCTAAGTAACATGATGAAGGCTACTGACTGGTAAATATTCCAAAATCTAGGGAAAGCAGATAACTAAACCTGCCAGTTAAATCAGCTAAAACCTTGAATCATATACGGGGCTACTTGTTAGAAGATTTCTCTCCTAAAAAGAAAACTTAAAAAAATTACTGTAAGCAGAACTTGGTGATACTTCTATCTACTTAATGTGTAAGTTTTATGTGGCATAAATTTTTAAATAGCTTCTTTCCTCTGTTTCTTACTTTATATAATTTATTAATAATATACTGCAAGTTTTACAAAACTAAATGCATCAAAGAGATGGAACAGAGGAGTCTGGCACAACATCTCTAGGGAATCTGGAATTAAACTCTGGTGGGGCAGTTCAAGACTCCCACATTACCCTCTAGGAAGGAGATTTCTAAAGCAGTAGATTCAAATGATCTATATTTTAAAACATGTTACTACAGTATTAGTGTTATCAGAATTTCTTTTATTTCCAACCTTGTTGAGCCTGTCAAATGACAACTGTAAACAGCTGAATTTTGCCAACACTTTTTAAAAGAAATCCTGTTTCTTGTCCAATATAAAAAACTTTATTAACATTAAGTTTTCTCTTGTTTAGCTTCTGCAATGCAATACCACAGTGAGTTGGAGACAATTGCAAGTCATGATTAAGAATATTTTTCATTATTCCCTCAGAAATGCTTCAGATCAGATCATTAATAAACACAAATAAATGATGTCATAGAGATGATGTATAGCATTTTAATTCTTCACTCCAAAGCAATGAAATAACTGTGAAGCCCTGTAAGGAGCATAAACRGACCTTTCAGCAGTAATGTATAAAAAATGTATATTTATGTCAGTGTAGTTTACTAATGTTGACACTTCAAGGTCAAAAGTTCTTTTGAGTAGGGTAACACCTTGCAAAACATAAACATAYGAATAAACATAAAAATTTGAATTGAAAACATAAGAATAAATTTATAAGTCAGGGTACAGAAAATACACATATACTTACAATAAATAGTGAGAAATTTTGTGTTGGTTCTTTGAGCATTTTGGCACCRCATCTAATTTTCTTATTTAATGATCCAAAATTTTTTTTTCATTTTATTTTAAGAATATCTGTAGTTTTACAATGTTGAAGGATATTTTAATGAGTTTTATGAAAATCATAAAAGGAGTTCCCTCAAAAATGTCACAAAAAGGCTAGGAATGCCTAAGTGGTGCATCTCCTACCAGCTAACAGATATTTTATCAGCAGGATAAGTACTACCCTTCACATTACATCTTGGCATTAATTTCTCTGACCATTTTATCAAATGTAATATAAAAAAATTGCTTCTCTGGTCAATGAAGATGAACAATTGGGGTGTAAATCTGAAAGGGAAAAWGCCTTTGACTGGGGCCTCTTCTCTCTCCGGTGCCTGTAGAGGGAGACTGTTTAAAATTATGTAATTATGTCAGAGGAAGTCCCATCCTTCCTATGATAATATGATATATGATCTGCAATACATTCCAAACAGTTRAGCAAAGAATTTCAAATCTCTGCATCCAAAATAGTGTTTGGTATTCAACATAAAAATAAGAAACTTTTCCAAGAAACCCTGCTTGTTATTAGGAAAACAAGAATAAAAAGGTGTGTATAAGAGTGATATATGGTAAATGGCTCATGAGTTGAGCGATGTTTAACTTTGTGTTTGTCATCAGCTGTTAATTAATGCAACACAATAAGGCAAGGAGAAAACTGTACAGTAACAAAGTTTGGAGATGTCCACCATAGCTGATTACACTAGAAAGTTTAGCTAAAAAGACATTCTTCCAGAAACAGAAAAAAATATTTTTRTTCTATAGGAATAACATGGAGATAATATCAACATGGTTTGTCCAGAGTAAATTRTATCCTTTCATAATAAGGCAACAATTTTTTTAGGTAGAGAAGAAACAGCAGTCACATATTTTTAATTTTGGACCTATTCTGTATTAAGACTTGTAAGCAAGTGAGTGAAATAGAGAAGAGTTGCTAATTTCTCTCTAGAAAGGATGTATTGACTGATGTTACTCAAAGTTCTGTCTTAGGTCTAATTTTTCGGCTTTATCTCTGATTTGCTTTCTGTTGTACTATATTTCTAGTTGAAGGAAGATTAGGAAGGACTGTAGCAATGCTGGAGGACAGGATTGCAATCAAGGAGATCTTGACATATATAAGAAAAAGACAGGAAACTAARAATAATAGATGATTCAGTCAAAATATATGCAAAATTCTTCTTTTCTGTTCACTGTAAATTCAGATGGACATTAGCTGTAGAATGTGTAAACAAATGAGGAGCACTTGATGCCACTTATATAGCCTAAAGAAGAAAACCTTTAAGTGAAATGAACCTGGTGGTGGGTCTAGAAAATGTATCCCATGAGTAATGGCTGATGGAATTGTGGTTGTTTRGTCTGGAGTAGGTTCAGASRGGACCTCATTRCTCTCTACAACTATCTGAAAGAAGGTTGTATTGAGGTGGGGATTGGTCTCTTCTGCCATATCTCAAGTGAAAGGACAAGAGGAAATGGCCTTAAATTGTGCCAGGAGAAGTTCAAATCAATATTAGGAAAATCACTGGAAGARTAGTTAGGCATTAGATTAGGTTGCCCAGGGAGGTGATAGAGTCACCTTCTTTGTAGGAGTTCAAGAGGCATCTCGATGTTCTATTTGGGAAAGTTGTTTAGAACTAATTATGGGTTTCATTTGAAGTAGATGATCTTAAATGTCTCTTCCAACCTTGATGGTCCTGTGAGTCTGTGAAACATGGGAAAACATGGGATATTCACAAAGTAGGGGCTGGGGATTGCAGAGGTCTGTGGTTACCTGCTGCCAGTTGTGGTTTTCACTGGCTGCCATACTGGTCACTGCAATGGGGCCCACAGCACTGGAACTTCCAAAGGGTTCTTAGGAACAAAGTTTTAATGGAGAAGTCTGTTGATAAAAATTGTCTCTTTAGTGATTTAGTGGAAAGTATCCCTGCYCATGGCAGAGGTATTGGAACTAGGTGAACTTTAAGGTCTCTCCAACCCAAACTATTCTGTGATTTTTGTGATTCTATGATTCTTTGTTTCTGTAATACTGTGATTCTGTGGTTCTGATTATTGCACATGTTTACTGATGATATTACAAAAAGTGTAGATCAAATATAGAGTAACTCAAAGGAGAAGAAGAAAGAGAAGGAGAAGGAGAAAAAGAGGAAGAAGAACAATAAAAACACAAAAGAATAACTTTCCAATTCTAAGGACAGTGATTCCTGAGAATTTCATGGGASCTAGCTGGTCAGGGAGGACTGAACAAGATGTTATTTTAATTTTTTTTCCCCTAAGCTTATGGGATAACATGGTTCCTTACTTTGGAAATCAAACTTTGTGAGTCACATTTCTTATTTGTTGCTTRTGATGGAGTTGTTCATCTTGCCCAAATAGAACTTAACTGGTKAAGAAAAGTCTTCAAATTTTAAACTGTGCTAATGAGGTGATCTATCTGTTTGGTTAAAGCTGGACTGTTAAACCCAGGGAAGAGACACATTTTGTGGCATCTTGTATTGCTRTYAYTATGGAGTCATGTTTTCCTTCCACYATATTGGAATACATGATAACCTATAGCACTTCCTTTTAAAYGTTATTTTGGAGGAAAGGAGTCTCCTTTTGGCTCTACTTTAGAAAAGACTACTCCTAAAAATTGAACATAAACACAATTTAAAATGGAAAAGCCAGGAAATTTTCTTCCCTTTTTGGGCTTGGTCCTRCCCATATTTATGTTGGTAATTGGGACTTTGATGGTAGCACAAGTAGACCCATTGTTTGTTATTTCTGAAGATAATTTAATGGGGGTATAGTCCTATGTTATTATTGTACAATTGAAAGCAACTGATCTTGTGGCAGTGTCACCAAAAAAAGATGTAAAATCAAATCCACGGTCTAAATCCTGGCGTAATGTTGGCTTTTACAAACTCATGCAGTACTTCCACAGGTTTAAAAGGAGTCACAGAAACAGACCTAAGAYTAGACTTTGTTGCAAACTAAAAAGAAATTTCTTCTCTTTTAGTAAAAATATCTTTAGTGCAATTTTTTTCGTGCATCCTCTGAAAAGAAGTCGAGTAACTCCAGAATTTTATCCCAATGTGACATGTTTCAGAAAAATATTCATAATTTTTGCTATCCAGTGGCTTAAAATRTCTGCTGAGAAATTGCTGCTCTCTCGTACAGGTATGAGATTTTAGTTGTGATAAGTAGCTGTATCAAGTGTTAACAAAACTTTCTTAAATATAGTATTGCATTTGAGCAAATAATTAAAATATAGAAAACTCATAGAATAGTCTATTTTATACTCTTTCTAGTACATTTCCCAAATTTCACAGAATCTGCACTGTACTGACTAACTACACGCGATCAACTAAACAGAATAAAACAKCAGATTAAATATCAGATTTTTTGTGACTGAAGTGGCAAAGACAGCTAATTATTGTGTTACAACAAGCATCCAGAGAGCACATATGGCCACCTAGCTTGCAACCAAGCAACTAAGTGCCTAAGATACAGGCAGGTACTATAAGGAATCAAAACCTTTTGTGATTTCATTTACTCACTTTGCARATCTAGATATTTAAGTAAAACTGGTAAGGATAAGAAACTTARGACTTATCAAGAGTTTGTTTTGCCATTGCATTTATGTTACTGTACCTTAATGATCATTAATAATAATCTCTAAAAGTTATTAATTTCCAGTTAGAATGAAAGCCATAACCCTTAATAGTTAATAAATATTAACAAATTATGAATATGTAGATATTTATATGCTCCTCAACTAAAGCAAATAAAATAAACTCCATTAATCACAAGCAGTATAAATGCTTTTTGCTATATTATGTTACTGAGCATTTAAAGACTCACCCTTTGTAATCTAATAGCTGTTTGAAAACAAAAAAGATTAAGTTATTTTGTCACTTCACTTTACATCAAAAGTTTAAAACATCTGAGTCAAAGGATGTCTCTGCAGGATGTATTCATGATATTGCTTTTTTAATATTTTTATCTTTGTATCACTAAGAAAAAAGAATCCAAAACTTAAAAAAAATATGGAAGAAACGTGTAAWAGCAGGTTATTTATTCATGATGTAACAGTAGAAAAGTTCTATGCACAGCAACTTTTGAGACAAAGAAAACCTGAAAGAGAATCAAGTCTTAGGTATAAGTAGAGCTCAAAACCTACAGCAATGTTGAAGTAGAATGCAAAATGTTATTCTGAAAGTTGATTTTGCATGTTTAATTGTATGTATTCTAAGTACCCCTAGAAAAGTCTGCTTTGACTTCTTGAAGCAAGAACATAAACCTTTACAATAAAAATAAAAATCTATATGATATGTACTGATCATTTTATATTAAGAAAATACTGACATAAAAATATAAAGTACTTCATTTGTCAAAATCTGAGGCATTTATTTTCTTGACTAAAAATGGCTCCTCATGTGCCTCCAGTAGAAGAAAGCCATCTCCTTGATCACTACACAGCTGATAGAAAACACATTTTAAAGCTTCTTATATTGATTTCTTTCTGGTTAGTTTTGGCTACTATTTTAGAAAGTAGGAGGAAACAACATGGCTGTTGTCTTTGTGAAAATAGTGACAKCTTTAATATTTTTCAAGAACAGAAGTCATAGAGCAATGCTTTGCTTTAYGTATGACAAGCTCAGCAAATGGCTTCTTTTCTGAGGAAACTAAGTAAGAAGAAATGTTAGAAAAACTAATGATAATCATTAAATATCACCCTTCCATCTTTTAAAATAAAACTCTGAGTATCCTTTAGAAAAGTAATTATTGGGTTTGGTTTTTTAAAAATAATTGTTTAAATCAGCAAGGAAGAAATTATATATTAAAATAGTTTATGGTAATGGCATAAAATTGCCACAGATTTTTGCAATTGTTTAAGCATATARAACTCTGAAAATGCAGAATGGTGACTGATCTTCAGAGGTGTGTGTGTGTGGGCTGCATATCTCTAGGGATTAAACACCTCTAATTATTGAGTTCAAGCTCTGAAATGCTGTGTATTTCTAAAAGAAAATTAAAGAAAAGTATTAGCAGTGCTATAGCTGAGAATGAAAACATCTCTCTGAACCAAGGTCAAKTCTCTTTTCTAATCAGATATTAACATATTCATTCATATTCTCTTGAAATCCCTTGTCCCTCAGGAACTGCAGGATGGGCTTCRTGACCCTTAATTATGATCACAGTTGTTAATGAGATAGTGCCCTTTGTCTCACACAAGGAGCAAAAACAGAAGCAAAAAATCCCCAAACCCACAACAAAATTTAAAAAAAAAGAAACAAAAAACCAAAAAACCTCCAAAAAAACCCTAAAAACAAACAAATAAACAAAAATGCTTCCAAGCCTCTCCAAATGTAATTAATTTTTTCATAGGACAACATGTTGCCAGAGGCCTTTAAGTGAAGCCATTGATTGACCAAGGCAGGCTTTCTTCTAAAAGGGAAAACTAAAATTATCAAAAAGAAACAGAACTGTAAAAATTTGAGTCAATGTTTTAAGGAGTATATAAGAAAAGAAATTGAATTTGAGGAATAAAACAATTCAATAATTTATCAAGATTTTCCTCATCAGTGACAATTTTACTTTTKCCAGGACACATATTCAAGCTGTTGTGATGGTTTCAGTCATCTTAGATGAGCAATTTTCAGTTATTTAGTCTCAAGAATGGGAATTAAACTCCMTGATCCTGCAGGATACTTCAAGTGTATCATGGTGTAAGTACCCATTGGGGTACACTTTTTTTAATGCTAYATGCATTTGCTTATACAAACAGGTCATAAKGAAGAACTTGGCTAAATAACTACAKAAAGAGCAAATGAAAYCTAAAAACTCCTGTAGGAGCCAGTTTYGTACCAGATATATTGTTTTTTAAATTTTGAAAACACACCACTCTACAGATAATTCAAGAACTATTCTATTCAATTACTACAAAATATGAAGTAAATCAAATATAAAAAAGATATACAATCAACTAGATTGAATACATTCTAATTCTTTTGCATTGGGKAGAATAGAATAAGGATAGAATTCTTATATATGACATAGGCATTCATAATTTGCTGAAATGTATATTTTTGCATAATGCAAAATGTACCTATGAACTGGATCTGATAAGAATTTTCTTGAAGGACTGAAGAAGCTCTGGGATCTAAACTTTTTTGGAAATGTAGCCTGTCAAAACTTAACTTGAATGTGTATCTGGCATTGAAGCAACACATGCCAACTAATTACTRTTTTGTTTTTCTCTTACTCTAGTAAAGWTTTTCTAATCTGCAATAGGAACTGTGCTTATCTAACAAGCACTAGGTTTTGCTTCTACACTTAATCTTTCTATCACTTCATAAATGTTTGGCTAAATCAGCTCAGAGACAAGTGAGAAAAATACACATCTATAGCAAATGMACTATACAACCTCCTTCTTCTACAACTAATATTTTCATGCCCATGTTCTGAGCTTTAACACTTTAGAGCAACAAACCAAAATCTTCTTGCATAATAAAACTGGAAATACATTTCATAAGAAAGTAGAGAAAAGTATCAAGTATTTTGAATGGTACAGAGCTGGCTCATGAGTCTTGAATATCAATAAATTGGATTCTACAAAGCAATCCTGACTGGTTTTCTAATTTTCAGAAGTTGATAGAATAATGCTTCAGCAGTTTTTCAGTTCTTCCTAATTAAACAAGCAAAGAAAAGCACTCCCAAGATTAAAATGCATACAGAGCTCAAGAGAAATTTAATTTAAAATAACTTTACAGAAGGGACATAAAAGTAGTTTACTGTCTTAGCTTAAATAAAATTGTATACAATGAAGAATATTACCAAGAGTAGGAGTAAAGAAAATTGCATCTAGGAGAAATGAGTGTGTGCCACTCTATGTTTCTCTCAGAAGCTAAGGGAGTGAATACAATTGGGGAATGTGAGAAGGATGACWACCAACACCCTTCCCTATTTTGGCTATTCTCACAATGACATCCAGAAAGTCTCCGTACAAATAGATCTTCACCCTTTCTCATGTGCAATCATAAAATTATCTTTCCCTAAAATTTATATCAAAAGTTTTTCACTTCTTAAAGTATATACTGGGTGTGCATGACAGGGGAATTCACCATGGCTGGTTTGGAATAAACAGGAGCAGATCAAGTGAGCACCAGAAAGAGTCATTACGTTAACTGAGAGGCAGATATATTACTAAGGGCTAATAAATGAATRAGCTCAGCTACAATGCAAATGTTTCTTCAGATGATCCTGTTTCTATTCAGAAAATAAKGATTGTGTAATACCAAATGATTGTCCAAACAGTATTTTCCTTTTTGTTGATTACCAATTAAAAAGTTATTAGAGGAAAAATCTACAAAATACAGTCCACGCWCTTTTGGTAGTAGCATGTCTTTTTAACATAATAGAGTTTTGTAAAAAAGGCTGAGATAAAAACTAAAATGCTGGTGAGGATTTGTTCTTGTGTGCATTTTTCTGGCAACACAGTGCATCACATCAGAACCTTTAACTACAYAAAATATGATCAAATTCTATCGCAATTTTTCTCTCTCTGAAACATTTTCAGTTCAAAATGAAATTTTAAATAGGAAGAGGTAGGCAACAAGAGTTAGCTTAATGTGTCACAAAGYCAGAGGTGTAAAAGTGATTCACCTGGAACATTGGAGAGCTTAGTTTGTCTTTCTGCTATGTATGATTTCAAACAGTAATTTTGAACCTTCATCTTTTATATTCAAGGTGACTGCCATTATCAGTAAAGTGGAAAGTGAGTCCTTCTCTCTGGCTTAATGAATATTCATCTATATAAACAAGATAGAAAAGCCTCAGTAAGAATGAACGAAAGAGAGAGCAACTTTGGTTATTCATATGTATTATACTCATTACAGGGACCAGAAAGTCAAAATGAAATCTGACATTCACTAGCTCTGCCAAAAGGGAATCACAAAAAGCATGCCAATTACACAAACAAGAATGGTGAACACTGATAAAATTACATGTTTTAATATGTTTTACACATCATGTAAATTATATAAATGTGTGTAAGAATGGTTTGTTAAAGTAATATCTTGRGTAGATAGAATTTATATTTTCTATCAAATGGATTCTTCTGTAGTCCTTATGCCCCCTCCCATGCCTTTCCTGTTAATTTAAATGCTGCTTGTGCTGCAGCTGACACCTCATTTCAGCTGCATGATCAGCCTTTAAGAGAGCCAGCATACATTTCCACKATGTATGTTACAGACAGTCAGTAGTCTTATAACATTTAGGTACAAAAGAAAAATTACAGTCTTTGTAAGTCAAACAAATAAAATTTCTTGTGCCTGTCAGGGCATAAATCCCTGATGTTTTACAAGTTGCTCTTGCAYGTTTCTGTTTTGTATGTCTGAATCTAAATTACTTTTATTACTATTCAGATTGATTTAACCTTACTTGAAGAGTTATCATATCCATTTAAAAGAGGAAATACTGTGATCCATACACAGCAGAGTTATGATAAAAAACTGCAAAAA
>CADDXX010000531.1:105669-133538 GCA_902810485.1 Alauda arvensis
ATGTTTCATGTCAAAAGATTAAAAAAAAAAAAAGTGCTCCAGTTGGATTTGAGTTTCTTAGTGAAATATCTGATAATTTTTGGAGATAATTTGAAGAAATGAAAAGGGCAAAAAACACTTGATWGAAGAACTTTTATTTTATGCTTTCAAAGCGTACTGATGTCGAACATGGAAACAAAGAAAGATTCTTAATGTTTATCTGTAAATAATATATCAAAATGACTAAATTTATTTTTGAAAATCAGTACTTGATTATAAAAGTCTTCTATATTCTCTTATGATTCAAATGGATTTTTTGCTCCTGTTGTGTTTAGAAGCACAATCTTGCTACTCTTGTCTTGCTACYATTTATTTTACAATAAAATCAGTGGCTTTCCATTACCATGTCATATTCATATTCACTTAGCAATACTTGTTGCCCTTAAAATTCTAATGGTTCTTATATGGTAAATTTGCATTTTATTATTTAATGTACCCATTAATGCWGCTCTTCTTTAAGAGTCAACCAGAAAAATGTGCACAAGACAAAAGGGAAGGATACAGGACTATAAACTGTTCCAGGTCAATTGTCAGTTTTTAAATCAGAAAAGAAGTGATTTGTAGTCCTTTGACATGACAAATGAGTTTTAAGTAGGTCAGATGGGTTTTCTGTATTAGGGTGTCTGTGAAATGTGGTTTAACTGGCTATAGGGGGGCATGATTCACTGTAAATTCCATGTGGCTTCCAAATATAACTGCAATTTTTTTCTGTGAGAATCACTGTACAAATAAGTTATTTAAAGAAGATTTAATAATAGCTATATTATTATAGCTACATATATAGTTATGTTTTTATGTATTGTCTTATAGTCTCCATATTAAAGAATAATGATTCTGTTTATTAATTATGTCCTTTTAATGGATTGAATTCATAATCCATCATTATAAATGCATAAAATGAAGTCTCTTATTTAAGACCATTTAAAATATAACAAAGGGGTTTTTTTCTCAATATCAATGTGTAGAGTTCATGAGTATACAGATGTGCCTGTTAGTATGAAACAGTCATGAACAAAGAGCAGGACATGTGGGGAAATCAACAATTGTGGTTACACTTGACTGAAGAGCAACATATTTTTTAAGCTTATTGGCAATTTGTGGTGCATTTCAAGAGCAGGAATGAACATTAAGAATAACATAGGAAGAGACATAGACACTTCAAAATAAAAAAAGGATTTTGTTAAGAAGATATTTGGATACATAAAGGTACTAGTGTAATACAGACTGTGATGGTTTTTTTTCTGTGCAATTTTTCTTATTTCTGTGGTACTAAATACTTAACTTGATAACACATCTTTTTAAATATTTTTAAATGGGATTTTTGCAAGATGAGACAAATCTTGAGGGAATATAAATGACTCTGTGCCCAGCTGGAAAGGAGAGGTGGATATCATCTCTGTGGGTAACTTCACACAGAATGAGACAGCTGAAGAAGGAAAGCAATGCCTCTGGGGATAACAATCCATGGGGAATGACAGCGTAATTATTATTATGTGGGTTTTAATCAATTTTTGCCTAATAACTGTTGTGTCTCAACTGGCTGAGAGCTTCCTGTTGGAAACCTTAACGCAAGAAGGGAACCCAGAGTTCCCCTGGAATAAGGCTCTATATACAACAGTCAAGARCCATTGYCTAGGCRGAGGAACATAGAGAAAACTCACTGATTCTCCTCTTAGACATTTCTCCCACCAGCAATCAAATATCTGTGTAATTCCTAAGCATCCAGAGAGCTGCAGTCTTGCAGGACCTACCATACTCTTTAGTCCCTCAACAATGCTTTATCACAAGTCACAGTGAGTTTGTAGTTTATCAAAATGCTCTAAGTTTTTTGTATAAGTTGAGCTTGACAGATTGGTTCTTCYATGATTATAAATTACAGGCTCAAGGCTTTTACATGTAGAATTACTACATAGATCTTGCCTTACTGTAAAAAGGAGCAAGTTCTTTGTAATMAATGCTAGGAATTTAAAGAGTTGCTATGTTTTTATTTAGATATAATCTCACTCACTGCTGAAATCAGTATTTGTGTGCAAGTTTGAAATGTATAACTAAGSTATATTTCTGAAAAAATATTATTTTTTAATCATTTACAGAAAWCTTTTGGGATATCAAACCTTGCAGTAAGTCAAAATAAATGTTAGAACTGTAGGTGAATAACAAGGTGATTTCTGGACTCTGGGCTGAGTTAAACTGCAACGGAACCAAATCCAGGAAATGATGAGGAGAGGAGAGATGCAGGACCAGTGATGTCAGAGCTACACAGTTACAGACAGTGCCATGAGGAATTTCTGCATAGCACAACTAGTGAAGAAGGGGTCCTGCAAGAAATTAATTAAATCTGTAACTAAAAGGGTGCTCCTTTTTGTAATGCAGGGCCTTCCAGAACCAGCAGGGACTAGTTTAACCCTGTCAATAAAACCACATAATGACAATATTACCTAGGTAATGGTATTAGGCTTAAAAGCTCTGGATGCAGCAAAGTTAAGACCAAAGGGATAAAAAACATTGTTGGCAGATTGTTTTTGGGAGAAAATTGGGGCAGAGAAAGGGAAGTAGAAGAGTGACAAAATGAAGGATTGAGAAAACAGGRTAAGTTATGCAAATCAAGCAATAAGTAAAACCCTGGGGAACCCACTGGGAAAGTCCTGCTCTTGATCCATCCTATGGAAAKCATGACCACAAACTCAATCTGTTCCTGTGACCATGAAATATATGTTTCCAGTCAGGAACACATTTTTCCAGCCAGGAGGACAAAAGGGGAAAGAGTGCTTTCTCTAAACAGGAAAGGAGCATGTGGTGTAACCAGTGTTGGTTCTTGTATCCAGCCTGGTGGCAGTGTCTTCTCATTCTCTTTTGAAAAATAGCTCAGGTGAGTTTTCTACAATGCACAAGCCAGTATTTGCTGGTGGGTCTCAGCTCTTTATCAATGACATTTATGCAAACTGATGAATCTCAGAAAATAAAAAAAAAATAATTCTGTGCAGCCAAAGCATCAGGGCAGCAATCCATCTTTGCAGTATTTAAAGTTGTATTGATATTCCCTTCTGTGTTTCTGAAACTCCCACTCTTGAGATCGTTTTTGTTTAGGTTTTTCACATTGAAGAAAAGACATAAGGAAATAAGAGGAGTYTCAGCATCTTGAATTGGATTCCCACTGTTTGCATTATCACTTACAAATGGTCACTGGACTTGAGTTGCAACTTTGCTAAGTCAATTTATTTAAGTACATTGCACAACTTCAGAAAGGCAATGACCAATTTATATCATTAGATAWTAAACTGAAGACAAAGTGAAGGTTATCAGATTAAATGAGCTGGGATAATGGAGAAAGATGGTGAAGATTTAAGAGATTTAAGTTATAAAATGCAAGTCAGTGAAGTCAAGAAAATGTTTCCTGGAGATTATAAATATTAACACTCTATTAGTTTCTTCAGTAGTTTTCATGAATAAAAATCTCCTTTGAACTTAATTCTTATTCTAATGTATCATTCACCATGTCAAGTACTTTTTGTGAAAGATTTTTGGTKGTTTTATTATTTGTTAAAAATACTGTAATCAATTACAGTGATAAGGTTTTCAGAATGTTTACATATCTCAAAAAATGTGTTATAAAATASAAACAGATCTGTATGTAAAAAGTCTTTAGTGAACTATATACTGTTTTGATTTGGCTTCCTTTTTACATTTGATATTATTTTATTTGGGTCTCTGTGGATTTTTATTTTTTTTTTGCCTTTTCTTTGCAATACATTGTATATTTGAATTATAGTTTGTGCTAGCTGAGAAGTAATTTAACTGCCAATTAATTTCCTATTTAACATTGTAATGATGCAATGGATATTTAATTGCAGGAATTTAGGAAAAGATTTTARAAAAAGTTAYTTTGAAAAGGTATTTATAACTGAGGGAAGAGCTGTTTTTTCCCAGTCTTAAAAAACAAAGTTGACTCTGAGTCAAATTGAAGRAATATCCTGAGCTTCCTCACAGGCTTACACCCAACCTGTGATTTCCCATGATCTTACCTTAAAAGSGATTACAGATTTTTCAAAGTAAAGAAAGCAACAAAGGGCAGAGTTGTTACTGCAGGTTCTAAATAAAACTAGATAGGTATTTACTATATTTTGGTAGGTTACCTAAGAGACTGTTTTGTAAGAATTATACTTAACTGCAAAATACAAATAAGACTGGGATTTCCTKCAGTGTCAATAATAAGAATCACATTGATGAGTAACCAAAGTGGTGYAGCAACAATGACAGCAATAATAATGATGATAAGGATGGKGATGTTGTTGATGATGTTGATAATACTAATGTAATAATAAAACATTTCTGAAACATATCTCCAAACCCTATGTACCTCCATTCTTCTGGGAATGGCCACAGATTTATAGGATTGTTTTCCCTTGCCTCCAGAGAGTAGAGAAAAGGTCTGGAACTAGGTATCTTTTCCAGTAAGGTGCCAAAAGGAAGAGACATTCTGCATSAGGACCATCAGTATGGAACTGGAGGAGGTGGCTGGAAGGAAACCAGGTGAGATTCTCATCTGAACATCTGAAGGGAGTCCTGTCTTAGAGCAGTAGTCTCAAAATAATACATAATTTTCATTTTATACAGCACCTTTTGCTGGAGAGGAAAGTGTCTAATAATATTAAATTGCCTGAAGAGTAGGAAATTAAAGAGATCTATGTCCACCACGCACAATTTTTGAGCATTGCTGATTTCCTGTTCAAAGGTTTAGCAGTAATGCTTACCAAGATCAGGACTTTCTTTTTTTTGGTCTTAGAACTGGGAAAGGTTCACATGTCAACACCTACTGCAGAGCCTGTGTCTCTGCAGAAAGAATGCAGAGACAAGTTGCCACCTGACTTCAGAGGTTTGTGATTACAGTTAACATATTTACCACAGAAAGACTTATCCCTCTAACAYAGTACATTCAAAACAAAACTCAGACTGGAGTCAATCTGTTAACTACAGCAAAATTAGAACATTACAGAAGGAAGAAATTAATCAGGTAAAGATCTCTCAAAGTCATAATGAAATCACATTTTATAACCAAAATAGTAGAAATAGATCAAAAAGGAAAAGTAATGACTGGGTCATTGTAACACAACATTTGTAAATAGATGTCTGCACATTTTACAGAGAGGGCTAATCAACTCAATTCAGACTTTTCTGGCTGTTATTTAGTATCAAATAGTCAAAAAAATATTAACAGAAACTTTACTGCAATTTCCTTTTTCTAAATGTCTTTAAAAAGAATAAAAACTGTTATCTTGGATGTCAATCCTCAGAATCTCCTTAAAAAAAGATAGTTATGACATCTGAGCAACAGTTTGCAGTCATGGATATGCCCATCTGAAGCCTGTGTAAGCTCAAGCYCTCAGTGTTTATCACCACCTTTAAATTACAATAAGTTCAAAACATGAAAGGAACTGGATGCATTTTGTTGCCCATTTCTGTGCTTCTGTTCATTAGAATGAAGTTYACTTSCTGCTTTTGTAGGCAGRAGCATAACACTATGAAGAAAAGAAGTAGCTTTTACCCTATACATGACTTCATCCACAACTTCTACTTGAAGGGTTTTCTATATTTTCAGCTTAGAATTTATCTTTCTTGTCCTCTCACATAATTTCCTGCAGTGCTTTCATGCTGGATGATTGTAAGGATCCCTTCTGGAAGGACATAACTCCACCTATGAGAAAACAGAGCAATTTTTCCTGCAGGCAATAAGAACCAGATGATGTCAGATTTCAGTACTTCTACCTACCTCAGTCTTCAGGCTTTCTTCCAGCATTTCTTATGCCCTAACATATGTTATGTATTGTGTGCTAGGAACAGTGTCACAAAGACCTGCAGTCATTTAACCAGCTCAAAACTCTTCCAAGTGCTTTGCAGTGTGGGCACAAGTCAATGCCCTGGAAATTTCACAGGCCACAGGTTTTTCTCAAAAGGAGATTGAACCCTGACCCCCTGCCTTGTGAGAAAAGAAACCGTAGCCATAAGGATTGTTTATATACTTGTATTTATTATGCAGAGACAGTATGTGATAATTTAGAAAGAATAGTGATAATCAAAATGTTCTCTTTTAATATATTCTTGTAATTATTATCATTATTGACACTCTGCTATGATCTGTCAACAAATAAAAAATGAATTATGATACAGTGAAGGAGTAAAACCATTTGACTTCTATATAAAGACAAGGATAAATATCCTGCAGAGGTGTCATTCTCCTCTGCTTTTCATCTTCACCTACCACCTTTACAAGGGTATCACAAGCAGAAAGATGTTATCTAAAGTCTTTCCACAATKACATTGTTTGATTTGTTAGTCAGAGGAACACATGTGAGGATAGGAGCARGTCATGCACTGCTTTCAAGTTATGCTATTTAATGCAAGATCAGGGGGCTAATTATTTTAGTATTATCTTCCATTATTCAGGCATGGCTAAGGCTCTGAACTTGGTATATAGATATTGCTTAGGGATAATACAACRCAATTATGGCTGTAGCTTTCTCTCTCATAAACATAGCACAAAATCGTATTCAAGAGGGTGTTAATTATACAGAATTAAAGCCCATAATCAAAGCAACAGGACTATCTAGAGCATGTGCWTTCAGTCTCAAAGGACCTTGGATAGCCCTACATAATTCACAGGCAATTTGGAAGCACTTTAAGACAGGAATCTGCAAGTAATCCACCCTCCATGACTACCTAGACCTCCAAAGTTCATRGGAAGAAAGCTGGAGATGATGCCTGTTGTTTTAACAACATACTATGGAGACACTCATACACAGATATCTTCTCASCCATGATCCTAGAAGGAGTTAYGACTTTCATATGTGTTTGAAGGTATCTTCTTGTCCTGGGAAAAAAACATAAAAGAAASAGGAAAAGGATTTAGGTATATTTTWCACTTGAATGTAAGATGTGGTTAAATACACTTYTTKTAAATATCAGAGCTAGTCTGCAMWGTTTCTCAGCCAGTATTTTCCTCACGACCTGCTGGTGCCAATATCTGTACAAGCACTCTTCTATGCCAGTTTCAGTGACTCTTCTCACTCAGCATTAAATCATGGTATTGTTGCTGATACTGTTCTGTGTTTTAAACATATATCTATCATAATAGAACCTTTTTTTATATCAGCATAGCCAGTGAACTGGTAGACTAAATGAGAGCTCAGTGGCTTGTCCTTGTTATGCAATCCAAAGCACATGAAAATCGTAGACCTCTAAAGTGCAGGCATTCCTGCTAAGTTAGACCTTCACAATGACACAGTGGGATGCACAGTAAAAGAGAATGTGTATGTTCATTACCATTATCACATGAACATGTAGACATAAGTCTTCATGTTTGCCAAGGGACCTTAAAAGCTTCATGGGTGCCCCAGGGGCACTGAAGAGTTGAAGTGGTCTGCAAAGGCCAGAACTGTTCTTGGGTCTGCATTGCACTGCCCAATGCTTGWTAGTTCTGATAAAAATCTTTTGGTTACAGCTCTGTAAAGTCATTCACGTATTTATTATTTTTAATGTAAGATATCTACTACAAATGATGGGGTTCAGATCAACTCTAAAAAAACCTAACCAAACCAAATCCAAGTTAAACTAAACCAAGCTAAACTAAACAACAACAACAAAACCCAACCAGAAACAAAACTACCAAAAAYTACTAAAAAACCCAAGAAATGCTTTGGACATATTGCAGTGCAAATGCAATACTGTAATTCAAGTTGTTTAAATAACCTGTTTTTTCCATTGACAGAATGAGAGAAACTACCCTGGAATAGTTTAATTTTTTACAAAATATTTTACTTTATGCAGAGAGGTYTAATTAATTCTTGATATTTTATAGCTTTGTAAGTTTTCCTTAAGTTCTAAATTTCAGAATGCTATTTATTCCATTACATTTGAACAAAAGTAGAATGTCTCATCTTCTACTTTCTTGTATTTCCTTTCCCTCTGAGCCTTTTCATTAGATTCACATATGATTCAGGAAGTCATAATTTGGTTAATGCAATGCTTGCACTACTTGATGAATAAACTTCAGACTGTAAATTTAATCTATCTGTAGCCATAAACTAAGGAACAATAAAAACTTAGAGTGCTTCTGACACAAGATAGAGGGGAGTGTGGTACACAGACTCCAAATATTCACAGAAAATAGATCATTTGTACCTGCATACAAAATTTCAAAATTCTTACTGTACTGGGCTACATAATRCGTACTTTCTACAGCAACATGGTTGGATGTAGTACTATCCACAAGGATACTTATATCCACTTTCAGGAAACKGCATCTGTGAGTATTTTGGATCTTTAAGCTGTAATTACCTTTTTCATTCCCATCACCTCCATTTTTTGATGTTATCTATTGAATTCTAGCAGGTCAGTAACAGACTRATTTCTTTTCCTAAATCTCAAATAGCGCAACAGAGCAGTGCTAAAGGAAATTCTTCATCTGTATGATGCAGCATTRCAACTCGGAACTATCCACAAAACAGAAAGGTAAGGAATAGCTGTCAGCTCCAGGCTGTTCTTGTTTACCTACACCTAACTACTCTTTTTGCTGTGTTATTCTTATTAAAGAAAAAAATACAAAAAGAAGAAACAAAAAGTTAACCATATCTGAATGGTTGATAAAACCTGGACAGCAGTAAATAAAACAAGAGAACTGGAAAGGTGCTGATTTTCTGGCATTTCAGGCATTAAATGGCTTTTATTCTGACTGCCCACCTAACATTTTGGTTGTTAAAATACAGAATTATAATTGCCTTTTCTCTGGTAAATTGCCTGGATTGTGCACAAGCTATTTTGCTTATTCTACTTACAAACTGAGCCTTTKGACATTTTTGATGATTCAGTTTTTTAATACTAAGTATAGATGCTAAATRAAGTTCCCTAGGAGAAATGAAACTAGGGAGTTTGTATTTTATCATGCTTGGAATATTTACAGTCAGTAATTATTGTATTTAAAAATATCACTTTTACTTGTCATTTTACTTTCAAGATAAAAAACTCAATTAATATGCAAAGTTATTTGTTGTATATGATGGGGGAAAGCTTGTAAAGAATATGTGCTTTGCTTTTTTAGAAGCATGAACAATAAATCTTAAATCTTTTATTATCATATAATTTAAGTGCTTCTGACACAGATGTTTTTTATTTATAATTGAAAATTTAATTTAGCTTCAGATTTCCCTYGAGAATGTACACAATATTCAGACACTTGGAAAAAGACAAATTATGTTTTAAAGTGATTATAAAAGAGAAGCATAAGCAATTAAAATACCCAAAACTTTGTTAAATTGTTTATGATTCTTTTAGACCTCTAATTGATTGCTGGCTCTCATTTAATGGTGCAACTTACTTACTAAGCAGAGGATTCCTTCTTTCATGTTGAATAAAGATTCCAAAATGATATAGCAAATATAATTTGACTACAATAGATTCAATTGCTCATATTGTACTTTTACTTTATTTAATTTARCATCTTAATCCTGTTAGAGAGTTCTAATCAATGCTGTTTCCTTTTSTATGACATAAGCGTCTTTCACTTTATGTTGAGGCCAGTAAAATCAACATTAAGCCCTTCTGAACTGGAAGCTACCTTTTCTAACTCTCATTGATATTCTTTCCAAAAATATCTGGTCTTTTGTTCTTAAGTTGAACCCAAACACAGAAACAGTGTGGCCAGCAGGTCGAGGAGGGTGATTCAGCTTTCATGAGACCCCAGCTGGAGTACTACATCCCAAACTCTGGGCTCCTCAGCACAGGAAAGATGTGGTAGCAAGTTCACAAGAGAGCCATGAAAAATTACTAGAGAGCTGGAGAACCTCTCCTCTGAAAAAAGGCTGAGCTGGGGTTTCTCATCTTGGRAAAGAGAAGGCTCTGTGGGAATCCTGCTGTAGGCTTTTGACATGTATATATATAAGGGACTTTTAAAAAAATGGAAGCAGATTTTTTTTACAGGGAAAATGGTTTTAAATGGAAAGAGGGTAGGGTTTTATGATGTATAAGGAAGACATTTTTTTTCTGATGAGGATGAGGAGACACTGAACTAAGCTGCATAGAGAAATGGTGCACACCCCATCCCTCAAAGTGTTCAAGKCCATGTTGGATGAGTCATTGAGCAAAATGATTTAAAAATATATCTCTGCTCTTAAAACGGGGGTTGGACTATATGACCTTTGAAGTCCCTTTCCAACCCAAACCATTCAACAATCCAGTTCATTATTTCCTTGGGATTGTGCATGAAATGGCAGATAAACTCTCTTTACCTTCACCTARTAAGTGAATTATAACCTAATATAAAGCTGATGTCGTCTTCCACTTCTGTCTTGGTGACTTGCAGTAATCCTCAAAATGACGTGTGTTGCAATTCYTATTAAATAACTGTGGCATATTGCGTTGTATGCCAATACTGAACAGCTACAAAATGCCAATGGACAACTACATACTTAGGTATAAAATTCACAAAAGCTGCAAGTTACTAAGGCAAACTTACAGAAAATTCTATCATAAGTTCTCAGTTAAAGGCAGAGGAAGGGTTTAGTTATGTTCATAATTCTTAACAATTTTCTCCAMCTGGACCAAGAATGTTAATATCTTTTACCTCAATTTGACCTCCACATAGACTATAAGTCACCTATATAATTCATAGTTCTTTATTTAGTCTTTTAAAAATTGTTATGAYAACATCACAGAGAGGAAAATTAAAGATATTCTTTTTTTGTTTTGTTGCTCTTGATTTTCATAATTCACAATTGTTTACAACTTAAGGAATGATGAACTCCAGTTCTTTTTTGGTATTTTTCACTCAACTTCATTTCTTTTTCAGTTCATGTATTTCTAGAACAGTTATTCGTAAAACATGGACACAGCCCTGATGAAATGTAATCAGCATTCACCACTKCAGATTGAAGATCTATTTATTTTACTATACAGAAAAGCATATTTTCCATTACAGTCTGAAAACATTTTGTTTCAATCGTTTCTTTTGAAGGTAGGATTTCATAGCAAGACATTTTGAATATATTCCTGCACTCAGATTCTCCTTGAATTTTGGTTTGAAGCCTATTACCGCATTGTCTCTTGGCAATATGGCCCATGGGCTGAAGAGCTGAAAATAGTCCCATATGTAATTAGTGCTGMAGCTAGTCAGGGGTTTTGAATATTAATATTAAGTATCACTACAATCAAGTAAATCATCAGAAACTGAACAAAACATTATTTTGAAATGYTTCCATAAGATGTGTCTGTTTAATCACAGGTTATTATTGCAGTAATCCAAAGATTTTGCACAGATTATACAAATGATAAACTAAAGATATGTATTTCAATACAGAGTGAAATAAATTGTAATCATTTTGAAGCAGGGAACTGGCAAGTGGTTAACTAGTGGATCACTTCTAATCAAAACTGGTAAGTTGTCTATGATAATCCAAGAGAACAAAGGAAACCTTTGTAATTTTATTACTATTCTGTTCTAAAGAACATCACTATCCCASAGCCTTTTTTAAAACTGACATTTAGAGGAAGCAATATTTGAAGAAATGCTCTTTGATTACTGATACTCAGTTGATGTGTCATTATGAAGACTTATCTCAAAGATTTCTTCAATTCTTTCAAAGATGCTTTCTTTCAAAGATGCTTTCTTTCAAAGATTTTCCAGTTTAAGCTTTGAAAGATGAGGGTTTTGAAACTTCATAGATCATACACTGAATTAATAAATTGGAGAGTAGAGGTTCTATTTCAGTTACTTCCAAAGCATTATATTGTACAAAAACAAAAAAACAAACAAACAAAACCTAACAAACAATCATGTATATATATATATATATATATAGAGAGAGAGAGAGAGAGAGAGAGAGAGAGAGAATAGAGGTACTAAGACCTAAGGAGGTTCCTGCAGGTCAAAACATTAGCCTGTTTTTCCAGGTACATCAGGTGGTCTAATAATTGCCCCCCCCCCCCCCCCCCCAAGTTTTGACTGGCTAAATAATTTTTTTAATTATAGGCAATAAGAGTTAACTGTGTAGATAAACTCATTAAGACAGGATAAAGTGAGATCTTCCTGAGAAAATTTAGTGAAGACATAAGGACWTTCAGAAAGATCGTGAATTATAAAGAGTTTTTGCAGAAAAGAGTTGAGAAAAAAAAGAGTGGTGACATTTTTCAGCATATAGAAAATAACTGTGTCAAACACTTGCTGGAAACAAGCARGTCTTAGACATTTAAACCAGAAAATGTCTTTAGTGTCCTCCCTTTTTGTGATAAATTTAAGATACTGCATTTTTTCATTTCTAGTTCTGACTTTCTTCCTCATTTTCCTGTGATGGACCCGTAACTGGATTGATGTATCTGCCAGGGTAAAAAAATCTTAGGTGACATGAATATTTCAGTAAATTTTATTTAACAGACTTTAGCCTTTTTATAATGGTGCTAATGAGTCAAACAACATTTTTTTAGTTCCTTGTCTGCATTACAGGTTTCTGAGAGAAAAAAAAAAGTCATTTTTTGTTTGCTATCACTTCAAATACAATTGGACCAGAAATGAAGAACAACTCCCACCTTCTGTTTGCTAAGGGCAGAATTTTAGCAATCTAAATGGCTGCTAACAGTAGTGCAGCTGATTGGGAAAAAAATGACAGTCTAATCACACACTTGACTGCATGCTGAACTTTTTCTTTGACAGAACATTCGTCTCTGAACCAGGAACAAGGTGGCAAATGTACTACTGATGCCAGTCTCCTAAATACATTTATATCTAATTTGTATCAAGGATATATTTCTGATGATGTCTTTAGTCCATCAACTGCAGTTGTACGTTTTGGTGCTTTTTCACCTTAATGAAATYAGRATTCTTTTAAATTTGATAAAGTATCAACACACAGTTGATATATAATTGCTACATAAAGTAACAACATACAATTCCAACCTGGGAGTAGTACTAGATACAGTTCTTGTGTGTGCATAGCAATGCATAATAGTGCAGTCCTTAAAATATCTGTGTATGTATACATGGTGTATTGATAATAAAACATTTTTTAGGGAAGAGAAAAATTTTTAGTAGAAAATTTTGCTTTGTTAGAATCCAAAAGGACAAATTTAATGGTAGTATTGAGCATAATAACAAATTAATAAATGTCAGCATCCACAATATTAGATACTTTTGGAGCCATAAACCCTCTGCTACAATTCATAATYCTTCTGAGAATATCTTGAACCTTGAATATTTTGAACCTTCAGAGTGCCCAATAGCAACTSTCATGAGTTAGATATGCCCTAAATGAAGCAGTGCCTTTGTTTCTTTATAAAAAATTAAAATCTGCCTCATAATTTATTTCTTCTACTTAACATATTTTATAATTAGCAAGTGAGCATTTCCTGTAAAGTTTTTACACACRTTGTTTTAGAAATTTCAACAAGTCCCCATTTCTGACAAGCCAACACCTACTCATATCTTTTGTCCCTTTATAGGACCATGAGTTCCACCCTGCATCATCCTGGGACACCTGGAAATCCTACCTCAAAGCATGCATGCAGGGGAGATGCCAATTGACATCTCTATATCTTGTTCTTGTTCTCTATTCCAATATTATAGGATCTTTTTCTTCTCCATCCCTCACTCCCTATCCCCTACCCTTCATCACCAACACCCTCAGTTACTGAGGATGCAGCTGTTGTAGTCTCTCTACAATAATGCTCTCTATTGGCCTCTGAACTTTTCTTCCCAAGCAATCAAAGCTGATTTACAGTCTGTCATCGTGCATAAGTAGTCAGAGATGTATTATTTTGTACTTAGTTAACACTGAATTTTACCTATTTATCACCTTTAGATATGGCTATCCTAAACCAGGGTGTGGATTTGCTCTGTTGTTTCATTTGCTCTTTTGTTTTATTTTCATTTTTCTTTTCCATATAAGGAAGGGCTTATTGTGAATTATGAACTGTTATAAGTTCTAACTGTTCTAAGTTCCAGATTGTCATGGTTTGGCASTGGCCAAACACCAGGCACCCACAAAAGTCACTCATTCACCCTCACCTGYCACAGCTGGACAGAGGMGAGGAAATTTTAATGAAGTCTCCACGAGTTAACAACTGAAGAAAACACTCCAAGGGCAGATCCCTTTGGCTTAGAGGCACAAAGGGAATTTATTACTAAGAAAATCAGAGGAGGATAATGAGAAGTAAAATAAGCTCTTAAAAACACATTTTCCCCCCAGTCCCTCCTTCCTTCCCACCAGGGAGACAGGGCATGGGGGTTTTGGTCAGTTCATCACTGAGATTTTCTTCCAMTGCTTCAGGAGAGGAGTCCTTCCCCTATGAGACCGTGGGTGTGAGGGTTAGGTGTTATAAATAAACCCTGGTTTGCTAAGAAAGTTTTTTCTCAAACCCTGTGTCTTCACAGAATKCCAGGACTCCATCTGCAGTGAATCTAAGGTTGTTTATTTTCTCTTMTCTCTTACATTCTTTCTCTGCCCAGCTGTGTTTTGTTCTGCAGCGAAGGTCAGGAGCAAATCCCAACCCACCTGGGTGGTTTCTACTTTTATACAAAATTTTACGTATCCTATATTTACAATTAATTACCAATAATAACCCACTACATCAGAATGTGCTCAATGCCCCAAAACCAACCAATAAGAGCCCCCACCAGTGCAGAAAATGGAAAGGAAGAAGAAGAAGGAAAGGGACAATACCACACCCCAAATCTTCCATCTTGTCCATTTCAACCCCTATACTATAACCTATAAATCTATTTTTCACACCATAATTTACTAACTACCACCCCAATTCAAACCTTCRTGGCCAGAGCCTCATCATACAACACTGGCAAATCCTTCCACGGGCTAAGGCCACGATGGTCAAGGCCATGACCATCTCCATCTCTCTGTGGGAGGTTCCAGCCCCCCTGCCAGGGACCCRGGTCACTCAGGGCACTCAGGGGAATGCCCGGTGCTCCGACATGTGGGGTCCCTCCCACGGGACACAGTTCTCCATGAGCTTCTCCAGTGTGGATCCATTCTCACGAGCAGCGGGCCTCCCCAAACTGTGGCAATGTGAATTGCCCCCCATTGGCACACAGTGCTCCCAAAACTGCTGTGGTGTGGGTCACTCTTCCATGAGGTTCAGTCCTCCAAGGACAGGCTGCTCCAGCCTGGAAGCAGGGACCCTCTCTCCACTGGGCATCTCACTGGCATAGGCATCCACCTGCTCTGGCATAGGCATCCACCTGCTCTGGCATAGGTACCTCCCCCACGGGCTGTGGGTGGATCTCTGCATCCCCTGTGGATCTTCAAGGGCTGTGGTGGATCTCTGGTTTCCCCTTGGATCCCCATGGGCTGCACGGGCACAGCTGCTTCACTGTGGCCATCATCACAGCCTGCAGAGGAATGTTGGCTCACTTAGCTGTTCCTAGGACTGTCAAAGGAAAAAATTCTCTGTAAGCAACCAACCAAGAAGAGGAAACAAAAAGAAACCAAATCCAGAATCCATTCCATACAGAAGGAGGTTAAGAACCAAATTTATTATGCAGGACAAGGGGGAAGTGCTTTTTGGATTAAGTAAATTTTATCATGGAATATTTAAGGGAAGGGACAAAGACAGGGAATAGGAGGGAACAAGGTGGATAAGGGAGGAACAAGTGTGGCAAAAGAGAGGGAAAAGGGTATAAAAGGGTCTAGATGTGTATAAAATGGTTCTGGACAGTACTCCTGAATGAGCAACCTTCATCTGGTCAGTGCACTCACTCTGTCCCACTTGTCAAATGTTTTGTCTTACCTTTCTTCTGTGTGGCTGCCCTGTCCATTCWGAGTGTGTGTCAACACATGTGAAACTTGACATAGACAGTAAGAAAGAAGATCTGAGCTCCAATTTCTGGAGTAGGASCATGAAATGCCCTTGAATGGAAGATCCAGGTGTCAGGAACTGGAAGAGAGAGATACTGGGGGATAGGTGCTGATACACAGATGGACTGTGTATCAAAGGCCAGCTCCCAGAGAAATACGTGTGTGCCTTAGAGTGGACTTCATTCCTGACCATCTGAAGAGGAGAAGCAAGATGTCATCTATCCTGTTTCTGTTTATGTAGATGCCTGTAAAGGTTCTGTTCTCTGCCTCTGTCAGCTTTGTGGTTGGCTGTGCTATCGCTCTGTGTGTGTGTGTGTGTGTTAGACTGGGCTCACCATTGCTGCTCAGTGGACTTGGGCACATGGAACTACAACATTTGGCCAAGGACCAGTGAACCTCCCTTTGCCCTCAGCCTCAATAGCATTTTGCAACCTCTAAAATTTTCAACAGTGTTACATTAATAATTGTTATATTATATTATCAATAATTATTGCCACAATACAAGACTTCACTAAAAAAAGTAAATTAAAACAGAAATTGCTGTTTTGCAAGGCTAAATTCTTGCACATTAACAATTCTTGTYAATCCTAATATGTTAATTAAAGAAGAGGAAAAAACACTAAAAATAATAAAATATTTTCAAATTACTGTGCTGTTTCAGTATTATTTTGGTTAAATGGCAAAAATAGAGGTTACAGGTTACACTAACAGCATGGTTTCCTGTGGGGATTGGAAGAGTATAGGAAGGAGATACTAAAGTGAGAGTTAGCCAGGGAAATGCAAAACAGTAAGAGAGAGATAACAAAAAGAGAGAGCTGTAAAATGCAAGAGAGTCTACAAAATTAACTAYGATAGTGAAAAACACTATAGCATACATATTCAAGAAGCTGCAGCAGAGTACAAGAGATCAGCCARAAAAAGCTCTTGGAATTCTGGGTTACAAATGAGGAGTAACAATACAGCTGAAGCATTACCAAGAAAAGAGGGTTCCTCTCTTTACTGAGCAAAACATCCAATGTACAAGATCGGGCAGCTCCATATACAAAATWCTCGCAAGAAATTGGATTAAATTCGGAGGGTAGAAACAAGAAATCTACAATGTTAACCACATACAATATTTATCTCTTTTATCACTTATTCAGAACCATATTTTTTCCATAACTATTGTCAAATCTCTATTTCCCATGTACCTTGTTATTCCCAAGACAGTGTTTTCATCACACATGAGGAAACAAAAGGATTATTACAAAGTTAAATAATTTTGACTGCAAAATATATGGTCTTGTTTATAGGTCACTCTAGACATAAAAAGTTAGCTTTCCTGTCTCATCATRTTTCTAAACTACYGTGGTAAAATATGTATTTTCTATTATTATGATTGCTATATTCTTTTAGATGGACAAGGATTTTACAGTATACATAAGGGATAAAAATGATAGAAAGTGTCRTAAGAAATTCCCTTAGATGTAGAGAATGTGGATGACCTATCCCTGGGAGCATTCAAGGCCGGGTTGGATTGGGCTGCGGGTACTCTAGTCTAATGGAAGATGTCCCTGCCCACAGCAGGGATTTTGAATTAGATGGTCTTTAAACTCTCTTTAAATCCAAGCCATTCTATGATTCTRTGACAAGAAGGAGAAAACAATAACATGGGGATTTGTGAAGTTTAAAGGGAGTGTCAGTGAGACTATGCAAAACTCAGGAGGGAGCATGTGGGGGAAGGAGATGGGGAGGAACAAAGGGATATGSGGCAGACAGGGCTGTGTGTAAGAGGGTCTGACTGTGTGAAGGCAGCCAGCAGGCTTGTCTGACCCAGCCCTGAGCCTTACGTTCCAGGCTGGTCTGTCTTCTCCTTCAATCCTCTGGTACCTCTCTGTGCTCCTCCTCACTCAGTGTCCCTTGCCAGTGATGTAGGGAAGAGAGGCCAGCTGCTGGGCAAAGTGTGAGTGGATTTGAGGTCAGAGACCAACATTGGTTGAGGAGGCAGATACCCCAGGTAAGTGGCCTCAGCAGCCTGCAGTGAGCACAGGGATTGAGGGTCTCCACAGTGACAGCTAGAGCAGGGCAGCACACAGCCTGGGACACAGCCTGGTGCTGGCCCTGGTGTGGTGGGAGTGTCTGTATCATCTCAGAAACAGTTGGGTGGGGGTGTCCATATGTGTTAATTGCAGCAAAGTCCATGCTAGATCTGCTGATGAGCAGGAGGTGCCAGATCTGGGTGTGAGCACCAGGCAGGCAGAGAATGAGCCACTTACAGAACCCCTCCGTAACAACCAAAGTGGCTGAGTGGTGGTTTAGTCTCAGTGGCTTATGCAGGAGACTTCAACCTGAGACCGTGRGAAGCWGGATACTGAGAAGGAGATATCTGGTTAAGTTATGAGTGAGAAGAGTGCAGCCATGGGAGTTGGTATGCTAATAGAATCATTCCATAATAGGCCTTGTTTCTGGTTGTTGTTYCCAGTTGGTTCAGCACCTCTTACGTACAAGGTCATGTTCCCAATCCACATTCACATTTGGACCCTTGCCCTCAGACACCCCTAGATATTGTTACGTTCCCCACGCCCCCAGGTCTTTGGATGTTGCCCCTCAGATTGTGCTATTTTTGTTTCTGTGTTTGCTATTTTCACTATTAAAGTTTTCACTATTCACTGAGGAAGAAAAAAAGAGTAAAAAAAAAAAAAAAAAAAAATCAAAGCAAGAGCCCAAAGACCATTCAAGTTTATTTTAGAACAACTAGTAGAAATTTGTTTCATTTGCCAAGTGTTGGCAGCAATTACATCCTAATCTTGCATTGTCTGAGTAAATCCCTTGAATTCTYTGACTGAGCCTTTGCTCACATGAATCTATTCAGTAGCTGATGTACTGAGAATTATAGCTTAGTAGTTCATTAGAAACATCCCCATTTCAAGTACCAATAAATAAAACTTKGATGAATTATTTCTTTCTGAAGTTTTCACATTTCAGGAAAGAAACTTGTCTAAAGCCATATCTGCTTTCAACCTGGCACAGATTCCAAAACCAGAACTCCACAGATGTAATTCCTTCGTATAATTCCTATTCTGACATTTGCTTCTACAAAGAACTACAACAGRAAACTAGAATATATATGTATTCCTGCATCAACTATATTTGTTACTAGATGAAACAGACCTGGGTGCTTTTTGTCCAGCTCTTATTTCTCCTCAGTCTATTGTTTCTCCAAAGGTTCACAGTTCTCTTGATTCCCACAACATGCACACATGTAAATAACTGTAAGTATATTAGTAACTGTAAGTAAATAAATAAAGATCCTGTGCTCACCCAAGATTTTCTTTGTCAATGTACTTACTGCTTTGGGGGAAAAATGGAAGGCTTAGAATGCAAGATTTTGAATCAGAGGTACATGAGATCTGACATACAGGCAAGATTGCTGTTGAATATTTTTGACTAAAGTAGSTTTCTATCTTGTAGCTGTATTAAAAATCCAATGATTTATCTTTGCTTTCTGAATTTATCTCAGAAATGAATCAAGATGAATGCAAAGATATCTTGAGTCTGGAACAGGAGAGATGAACAAACTTATTTTAACAGGCTTATGCCTGTGACAGTAAAATTGTTAAATGCATCTGAAATAGAACTGGATTTTTTAATTGCTGTCATTGGATTTCTAAAAAAATTAAACAGTCACCTKAGACTTACTTAAATCCAACATCATGAACTAAAAATTATTAAAGGAAAAATTCTCCAAGATTATATGTACATATTTTATGATRAGAAGAATAGATTACTGAAAGTGGTAATTTCTTTCTACTAAGTATTAAGGCAGCCTATGATGATTAACATATATACAGCATGTTTAACCTCCCAGGTTAGCATTACATTTTTGAAGGAAATTATGGGCATTTTAGCCTTTAGTATATTGTCCTAAAATATTTATTACAATTTCTGTATTCTCTAGTATTMACATTCTTTATTGACGCTAACTCTATTTTTTAAATTTTTTTTWATTAAAACCTAAATTTAGTAGTCAAAGCACACATTTTTTATTGTTTGARAAAAACCCTTACTATAAAAAATATATYAAAAATGTTATATTTAGCAGACTTYCCTTTGGTAGACTTCTTTAAAYAACATCTGTTCCACCACCATCTCAAAGAATAAATTGTTCCTCTCCTTTTCATTCTCAAAAGTAACTTCAATAAAACTAYTTTATTTCTTGTGAACCTAGAGGTATGCAAAGCTTGTAATATATTTACATTTCATTCCATTCATGTAATTAAAATGTTAGTAAAATCTCACTCAAAACAATCTGTCAGTAAAAGAAACACTGATTTAATTTTCATGGAACACTCTGTAAGCTGCTAATCTTCCATTTTAACAATAAAATAGAGAATATGCATTAGAAGGCTGAAATGTTGATAGATTTATCCACCCACAAAAAACTAAAGAACCTCCTGATGTGCATTTTAATAAGCTTTCCTATATAGCCTTTTGTTTTTTTTCCTTTATTATAATATCACATTCTTTGTGGTACAACCAAATATGCTACTTAGTAACAATGCTATTGATAGCAGAAATGCATATAGAAAATAAATATTGAGCTTGAAGCATTATGATTTCATGTGTTTCTTTAACAAAAAAAAAAAAAAAAAAAAAAAAATAAAAAAAAAAAAAAAAAAAGGTGTTGAATTTACCAGACTGCTCTTGTTTCTTCTGGTTGGTTAGTTGGTTTTGGAGTGAGGGTTCTTTTGATTGGTTTTAGTTCTGGGCTCTTTGTTTTCTCTTGGATTCAAAATTGTTCAACTGAAGTTGTTGATTTCCAGATGTAGGGTTTTCATCTCCCAGAGGCTTTAAAGCTGACTACATGGCTAATTAAAAAAGGATAGSAAGTTAAAAAAGAAACAGGGTTTGCTTTTAATAAGAAATGTGCCAGGCTAAACAGAGGACAATGATGTGTAAAAGAAGGAAATAAAAAAGACAAGGTCATCAGACACAGAGAGTGACTTTACAACTCTCACAGCAGATTCCAGTATTAAAGTGAGGAAAATGTCAAGTTAACACTTCAGCTTCATGAAAATAAACAATTCACTAAAGTGAAAAATGTAAAATTCTTAAACAAAGTAAGTCTGTTTTTTTCTATGCAGTTTTATACTTCATGGGTTTGGTCTTTATCATGTCAAGAGTAAAGAATATTTAGATCTGGCTCCTAGTCTCAGGATACACATCTTCCAGTTTGTTCTTTAACTAAACTCTCTTACAACTACAGAAAGAATATTGTAATCAGAAATACTTAAATATGGGAAATTACCTCACATTTGGGCTGAAGACCTCCGGATAGTTTGTGTCTAGAAGTAGCATCAAATAAAGACTCTAGATGTAGTGGTTAGCATTCAGGATCAAGAAGTTTAAACCAAGAAAGGCTGTGACAAACGGGGAATTCTTTATTGTTCTCAAAACAGGAAAATGCAGGTGGCAATCCAGCTGCTTTATCTTCCAAGGAACAGTAATATCCTTATTTGCGGCATATATGACATTTTTCTTTTCTGGGTGAAAAATTGTGTGGAAATATTTTGGCTTCCTGGGTTCAAAGATGGGAATATCATCAGTGTTAGGATTATTTTTCAACATTTTTAGGTACTGTACTGAAAAAAATAAGATAATTCCTTATAAGAAAAAAAACTCCAGCACAAATTGGAAGACACTTATGATAGAAATACCACTTTTAAAAAATACATTTTTAATCTAATTTCTGGAAGCAAGTCAGATTTCTCTCYGCTGATACTGGTGTTTGAGTAGTTAATCTCTGCAGCAATAAATCATAATTTAGACTATTTGTAAGARAATGGTCATTTGACCCTGTAATGTGTTTTTTAGTTGAACTTTATGATTCAGTGCACACTCATATTCCATTGTAAAATTTGGGTACATAGAAGAAAACAAATTCTGTTTTTATAAGCACATATTATTCCTTCTATGTAAGTGTTATGCAGTGCTCCTGCTAGTCTTAGCTTATTTTYCAGGGAGTTGTGGTAAGAACCAACAAAGTGTGGACTGGTCTGAGAGTGTGGGCATGAAGACCTTCACATTTCTGACTCTCTAGATACAAATCAGATGTCACTTAGGAAAAAAAAAAGTTGGTTTTTTTTTTTCTGCATTGCCATTGTTTTCTTCATTTATTCTTGCATTCTACAAGCTTTTTCTTCACTTTGAGAGTGGAAAAATAAAAGAAAGCCTTTTTCACCAATGGTTATCATCAAAAATTAAAAAAAAATCTAAGAGAGAATTTGTTTCATAGGCATACCAACCAAATTTGTGAACTAATCTTGTACAAGATTTGGTTTTTCTGTAAGTTTAGAAGACAAAACAAACTTGATATGTTTCAGAGCTTCTTGCACTTTGCATGCTGGGTCCTTTTTTCTTAAGCTCTGCAAGGAAAAGTAAAATGTTGTTCTCATCACACCCAGAACAAATTATCCTTAAAGGCATGACAAAGGGTTGATTTCTTGCTTTTCTACTTTTCACTTTAAACTTCTTAAAAGAAATTTTCTATGACCTGCCATCCCTATTCATAACTCATTTASTACCTCTTCCTGTACAATAAAGTATTTAGCCCACATCCAGTGGAAAATGGAAATGGAAACCCCCATTTTCCCATGAAGGAAATGGGGGTTGGCAAACCTCTTCACATTCTATTTTCCTTACCAGCGATTGAAGAGTGAAATTCCTTGGCCAAGAATGACTGAATTCCATTTCACAGAATCATGTAGGTTGGAAGTGACTGGTCACCAAGCACTGTCCTTGATTGCTGTGATTGCCATCCTTTAAAAGATGACAGCTTTCCAGTGTCATTACTCAGAGCACTCAGCACTCTGAGTGGCCCACTCCACATCCCATGAACCTTTATGTGGTTTGTGTCTTGTGATGAATGGCTCATAATTGCTTAAGTACTCCTTATCTGGCAATAAATTAAGACAATTTCCCCAGGTCAAATCTGTTTTGCCAGTGACAGTAACTGCTGAGTGATTTCCCCTGTCCTTGTCTCAAGCCATTCCTTGTATTTTCTCTCTCCTCTTCAGCTGAGGAGGGGAGTGATAGAGTGGCTTTGGTGGACACCTGGTGCTGRGCCAGGGTCAGCCCATCACAGATTACATGTTCTTCAGCTTTAGCTTCTCTATATTTGAGCTCAGGAGGCCATGTGGAGTTGTGTGTTTCTTTCCTTCATCTTTTCACATCATCTAGCAGCTACCCTTAAATTTTGTTCATTTAAGAACAAAAGGATGGGATGGGATTCCTCTATAGAAAAGTGGTATATTCTACTAGCTACTCAGCCATTTCTCTATAAATACACAGCGTAAAAAGTGGGAGATTTTATTCTTGTGTTGAGGGGGAAAGGGGAGAGTTTAATGGGACTGTTTGATTGTTTCCCCTCAGAACTAAACCACTACTGGATTTTTGTTGTTGTTTTTTAAATAATATTCATTCACCATGTTTTTAAAACTGGTAATATCTCAATTTGTCTGAACTGATTAAAAAAAAAGACTAACCTAAAAAATGAACCTCAGATCTGTCAACCTCAATCCATTTAAATTTCTTTTGAATCAAATTGTGCTTATGACACCTTTTTTTCCTCTTATCCTTGATTATTACTCATAGATTTATTCAGCTGGGCTTTGAAATAATTTGACTAGAAATATGTCATTTTGCTTTTTCTTTATGTGGTTTATCAAAAACATGATTTATGCTTCAYTTGCTCTGATGATAGAAAGAAAGCTTCACATAACAGAAGTGATTKTACAGTATTGCATTATTTTTCTTGGAAAAGGGATGTCATATCTGTTTATCAGCACACCCCCTTTTATGCCTCTCTTAAGGCTGGCAATACCGTGAATCGGCAAAGATCATTAATAAATTTAAAATTGGCTTTAAATCGATGAAGTGCTTTATATATCACAACTCACCATCATTGTACCCATGGGAACAGGTTGATGATCTGGAGAAAATGGCTGCCCATCTCCAAAAATATTAATTGGTGAAAAAAAGGAAAGCCTTACAGTCAAAATTCACAAAGCTGMAGTATTCTGAAACTTACTTATTTTGTCTACTTTACATTTCCAAAACCTGTTCCTAYTTAAAATCTAAAAAGAGTAAGCAAAATTTTGGATGACAATGGCTTTCAAATAGTATTAATATGTTTTTCAATCTTTTAGCTATCTCATTGTCTTGGCTAAGTTGGACTGAAGCTGGGTGATAAATGATATAAACTGATTGCAGACTGGCAAATCACTGTCTGGAAAGAACCTGAATTGAAGAGACATTTTTATTTAGTAAAACACTGGACCCATGCTTGAGAATTTATGCTGTGCTAAACTGAAATGGCCTAGGAATTTTCCCAGTGGTTACCCTAGTCTATGTTCCAGTAAATTCCACTCTCCAAGGGCTAATAAACTGCAGCCTCCTGGTATTACTTATTATATTAATTTAAAGTGTCAAGGTGTCTTGGTGTGAAGGACTCTAAATCAAAAGATCATTACTCTGCTTACATTTTGATAAAGAAGTATTGGTGTGCAATTCTCTTGACTAATAACTCAGTATGTCTTCTGTGAAAAAGCCTACATATTCTATGCAAGAAAGAAAAATGAATAACAGGCCACCCTCAAAAAAGTTTAAATTGACAAATGTTGCCACCTTCAACTTTTTTATTTTTAAGGAAATTTTGTGGGTATTTTTCCTAAAATATATATGTAAAAATATGTGAACTATAACCTTTAATAATTGTATCCTGAAGAACCTATGTTGGGAATATCAATATGCTGCTCTTCCTTTGTGATTTTAAAACAGGACAGATTCAGACCTGAAATACAGTGAGGATTTAAAAAATGGCAGCTATTAACCACGGCAGGTATACATTGTCACTGTTGCATTTTCAGATTGTGTGCTGCAACCCTTATCAATGTTGGACATAATATCACGAATAAATATTTTTTTCTGACATATTCTTACTGAAGGRAGATTTAATTCAGAAGAGTCTTTTTGCCTCTTACATAGATGAGATAATGACAGTAAASACAGGTAAATCACATATAAGCAGATATGAAAATTACTGTAGTTGTATCTCAGAACACATTGCATATTCAATTGTTGGAGTCAATGAAAGGCTTGTTTCAAAATTTATGTAGTAAATAGATAGTTATTTAAAACATGTTTAGCCTGTAATTATCACACTGATTTACGTGATTCAAAAGATATGTGAATAAAAAGGGAGAAATCTCATTATTTGTAAAGATAAATTCCCTATCACCAAACTATTATACATACATTAGTGTGTTATGTATGGTGGAGATGGCTTTAAAGAAAAAAAAAGCAATGATAAAAATGAGGTCAGTGCACCCCATCAAAGTGGTAATCTTCACATAATGACTACAGTAACACATCATTATAATTTTGGGCATCGAGAATTCAGAGTTCCCCATAGTCATTAGAAATTACAGTGTAATTGACTATTCCATATCTTTAGAAAGATATTATTCTGACTCTTTAATAAAATCTGCATAAATTATATTGCAAGAATATCCTAAGCCACATGTTGTGATTTTAAAAATTTAATCATGATTTATGTAATAAAACACGTGACCATTATTTATTCTTGTAAGAAATTATCAGTAGAGCAAAATGGTGTATTGTTCAAACTAGAAAAGAAGTAATTCTGTCTCTGGAAAGAATTCCTCTCTGTGTTATTCAGGTGCTTGCTTTTCTGTTTTAAACATAAGCAATCAATGGGATTTGCCCTTTTCCAGAACCCCTTAAAGAACTCATTTTATAAATGGCATCTGATAGAGGATAACATAAAAACCTATTACTTGCTACAGTTCACTTGCAGATATTCTTCTGCCAAGCCATAATTTAAGAGTACAAAAAGAAATTATATGGAAGGTTTGTGTAATACACTAGTGGTAGCAGCCAGCTCCACTTGTGCATTTGAAAAGCTTCTTTCTATCCATTTTCACTTAAGTCATTGATGCATTTATATTTTTATTGGTTGTGATACTAAGAATAAACTTTCATGTGAGATGGACGTGCGCATTAATGTCCCTAATCCCACAGCCTCACATCAGCAGCTGATACAAGGACATGCTGAATCTGGGGCTGATTCGGAACGAGAGGGAGGCTTCAGTTCTGACTACAGCTCTGAAAAGTCACAGAATAGTTGTTTTTCTGAGGTTTTTCTACATGATGGGTTCAACAGTTTTATGATTACTGCTTGTGAATTGCAGGCCTGTATAATTATCTACAAGATCTGGCTTATGAGATACTATAACTGAAAGGGAAATTGGACTTTGGGAATTATGAACATATATCATAAAACCTGGGTTTGTTCCAAAGCTTAATGTAACTGGTGGAAGATTTTCAGTTTATTACAATCAGCTTTTGATGGGGCCTTCTTCTGTWCTAATCGTTCAACTGAAGAAAGCAGTGGAATTCAGAAAGTTCAAAATATCCTAAATTAAAATAATTTTTGGAAATATGGTCTGACATCTGTTGTCACAGACTAATCTCATTTTTCTTCTTTTCTACTGCCTGAGAAGATTTCTACCTCRTTTTCATCTAAAAAATATCAGCTTTGTTCTCTAAGAATTTGGTTGTACTGCCTGCATTTATATTTTCTTGCCTTACATGGTAAATTGGTGCCTCTCTGTCCACTATACACAGTACTAGTTAGGATTTAAAACARAGGAGTCACCTCTTCCTTGGTGAGACCATGTGTGTTGGATTGACCCTGGCTAGATGTCAGGTGGTCACCAAAGYTGCTATGTCTCTCCAGGCCTCAGCTGGACAGGGGAGAGAAAATATAATGAAAGGCTCATGGGTCAAGATAAGGTTAGGAAGTCATCACTCACCAGTTACTGCCATAGGCAARACATACTCACTTTTGGGGAATTAGTTTAATTTAGTGCCACTCAAATCAGAGTAGGGGAATGGAAAATAAAGCCAAATCTYAAAAACAGTTTCCCCCAACCCATCCATTCTTCTTGGGCTTAACTCTACTGATGAATTCTCTCACTTCTTSCCACCAGCAGTGCAGGGGGACAGGAAATGGGGGTTGCAGTCAGTTCATCCCAAGTTGTGTTTTCCGCTCCTTCCTCTTCAGGGGAACTGCCCCTCACACTCTTTCCCTGCTCTGTCGTGGCGTCCCTCCCACATGAGGCAGTCCTCCARTAATTTCTCCAATCTCAGTCCTTCCCAGGGTCTCCATTTTTCCACAAAYTGCCCCATCTTGTATCCCTTCCATAGGTACACTAGTCCTTCCAGCAAACCAGGTCCAGTTCTCCATCGGTCCTGCCAGGAGGCTGTTTCAGGGCAGAGTTTTATATGCAAATAAAATCAAATAGCTATATAGTGTGTGGGCATGGGCATGGCATGGCATGGCATGGCATGGCATGGCATGGCATGGCATGGCATGGCATTGCAAGGTGCTATTTGTACAAATCCTGACTGGCACTATGTCCTAGGGTGACTGTATGATGCTTCTATCCACAAATCACCTGTTGTGTCTGTGTTAGATATTGTGTTCTGTAGCTTTAAGACTGGTTCCTAGAGCGAAGGGGGAGAAGAGAGAAGCGCGGAGTTTTTTTTCAGAGAATCAGTTCCTCCTCTGCATTCCAGCTGCTGGACTGTCCGTCGTGAGGCACGGACAGGCGGCGTGTCAGACATCTCCTTGGCTTTTAGTTAGTTTAGCTAGCTAGGGCAGAGAAGTTCCCTGGACTGGTTTTTTTTTTCCCTTTTTCTTGGGACTGTTTAAACCTGCTCTTGGACTGAAAGATCAAGAGAGCGAGACCACTRGTGGGCCACTGGGGCCTCATCCGGCCTCTTTCAGCGCTGGGGAAACTGATAAGGGTTGAGGGAGCCGGGCTCCCATGGCAAGGACTCTCTCTCAATTTTGCCAGGTTTTATTGTTTCATATTATTAATTTCTAGGTTTGTAAGCACTTTCTTTTTKKTWAAWWAA